>CM021104.1:689542565-689653424 GCA_007115665.2 Sequoiadendron giganteum | reverse complement strand
GATGTGTTGAGAGAAAATATAAGTTGGTACATCCTAGAGTGGATGATGATAGCTTTGAGTATCCAACTAGTTCAGTCATTGTTGTTGGCACCTAGCTTTGAAAATATTTGATAAGAAAGAATGGCTTGCCTGCATTTGAAGATTATGAAAGACACAAGAAGATTATACATTATTCACATTTGATTTTGGCAACCAATATAAAACTAGTTAGATATCACGGGAGGGCTGCTAATAAAGTTTTATGGACACTTTCAATGGATGATCATGAGACAATCATAGATGCATTACAAAAAAGAGAGGATGTGGATGGTACAACAGAGTAAATAAATATTGGTAAGTATATCTAGTTGTATGTATATATTTAATTGATATATATATTTGTCTTTAAATTCATTTCCTTATTAAAGTTTATAATCATTTTTTGTTTCAGGTCTCCCTTGATATAAAAAAGAGAGGAGATGCACTCTTATTACAATGGAATTCGAATCTACAGACAGGTAACTATATATAGTTGTAGATACATTTAGTTGAGAGTATAAATATAAAACTAAATTTAACTCATTGTCATTTTATAAAAAGTTTATAATTTATTTCATATCCCCTTAAGCCATCCTCGTATGTTCCATTAATCCATCCGCTTGCATCCCCTTTAAGTCTCTCTATTAATTCCCCTTAATTCATTCTATTAGGACCCCTTAATCCATATCCTTGTATATCTATCCTTAATCCATCCTCTTGCATCCCCTTAAAGTCACTCTCTCAACACCCCTTAAGACATCCCCTTAAGCCATCCCCTTAGGTCACATGGTTTAGAGTTTAGGGTTTCTAGGGTTCATGAGATGCTTAGAATAACAAATTTATATGGATTAATGGTTTAGGGTTGATCTCCTAGGATTTAGGTCATGTGGGTTAGGGTTTAGGGTTTCTAGGGTTCATGTGATGCTTAGAATAACAAATTTATATGGATTAATAGTTTAGGGTTGATCTCCTAGGATTTAGCTCACATGGTTTAGGGTTTAGGGTTTCTAGGGTTCATGTGATGCTTAGAATAACAAATTTATATGGATTAATGGTTTAGGGTTGATCTCCTAGGATTTAGGTCACGTGGTTTAGGGTTTAGGGTTTCTAGGGTACATGTGATGCTTAGAATAACAAATTTATATGGATTAATGGTTTAGGGTTGATCTCCTAGGATTTAGGTCACATGGTTTAGGGTTTAGGCTTTCTAGGGTTCATGTGATGCTTAGAATAAAAAATTTATATGGATTAATCGTTTAGCATTGATCTCCTGGGATTTAGGTCATGTGGTTTAGGGTTTAGGGTTAAGGGTTTAGGACCCTTAAGTCATATCCTCTTACATGTACCCTTATTCCACAATCTTGCATCCCTTAACTCACTCACATAATTCCCCTTAAGCCATTCTCATAGGACCCATTAAGCCATACCTTAGGGTTCATGACATGCATCCCATTCATCCATCCTATGGAAAACATCATTTGAATTTTTATGAAATTTATAAGATCCAATTTTGTAAATTTTACTATATATTTACTTAAATGAATCAAAAAAATTATAGAACTACTTACAATTTACATTAATTATTTTTGCAGGTTCTCATCAAGTCGGTCTACCATGCGATTGTCACTGAAAAATTATTTTATTAAGAGACTATGTAAATATCAATTTTTGGTCTTCACGTAAAAATTGATAAGCTAAATAATTGGATATACATGTGCACACATATATGTTTCATCATGTTGTATAGTTGTATGATTTTCAATTAACTTATTAGTAGCATTTTAAAAATCTCATTTCAATTTTATAGATTATACATTTCATATAATTGTTCAAATATTTTCTAGAATTGGTAAATAGTTAAAATTACGTGAGCTCTTAATTTATTATGAATATAATCTAAACTATTTAAGGAATATTTAAATTTATCACCTTTAACCATGTGATAAATTATATATTTATGAAATTTGATTGTAGCGATAAGAATTTATATCTAGTGCATGTATTACTTGAAAATTAGATAAAATATCTAGATCTACATATACATATGAGTGCATATAATCATCAAAATGAACATAACATGATCATAATTGACTGCATATATATAATCATCACATTAAAGTCATTTGATATAAATAAACAAAAATATGTATATGTCAAGTCCAACACATAAAAGTTTAAATAAAACTAGAGATGTCTGGTCTATTTAAAATTTAAAACCATTTAACTATCAAGCTAATCAGTCAAATCAAGTCTCCTCTTTGTTCTAGGTCGATTAGATGTACCTACATCATGCTGTAAAAGAGTACAAGTAACTTGAAATTAGATTTAAATTTGTTTATAAATTTTGATATAATTAAACATATTTAAACCTGACAAAATATAAACTTTTGGATAAAAAAAAATTAATTAACTAAATATCTAGTAAATACAATAAAAATGATTTTTAAGACATGAATAATTTACCATATGATCATGTGGATCTACTGGAACATTTTGTTCAATGGGTAGCATAACTGTCACTTGAGAAGATTCAAATGCCTGATCTACTATATCCTGCATATTCATATAAAACAATCAATATGTTAAAACCTCGAATATATATATATTTAAAAGATCCGTAAAAATTGTTTAGGATATTTAGTAAAGTTTACAACCTTGAATGATATGACCTCAAGATCACGCACCTGAGATTGCCCATGCATAAATGTTGATGATGTCTCAGGTGCACCTGCAATGGGTGTCTCATGAAATGCCTGCATATATATGTACAACAATTTGTATAGATCATTCATGCATGTGTATGTAAATGTAAAAATTAAATTAGATCTATGATGTGTATTTAATTCAAACTTAACAAACTTTTTGAAAGAACGCACCTGAGCTGATGATGACTCAGGAGCGCTCACCACAACTTGTGCTTGGTCAGCACTAGGCATGCTCATCTGACCTCACTGCATCTAGATATAATATATATCAATCACACATCATGTGTAAACATTCAAAATAAATTAGATATATATATATATATTGGTTCAAGTACCTGACCAAAAGGTGAGCCCATATCTACAACACTCGACATATAGACATGATCATTTTGAGTTTCAGGCATTGTTTGATCATGCGTCTATACCAAACACTTATTGAATTAATATTGTATTTTATATATAATTTGATGTTATTATTTAAACATGAATTTTGCACATTCCAAAAAAATATATTAAGTTCAAAAGATGAACATACCTGTGTAAGATGATGCTCAAAATATAGTAAATCCATAAATGACTCTATCTCAAATGTAGGTGGGTCACCTAAAGTGGATGCCTAAGTATTCCTATTGCTGGAGCCTCCATGCTCTCTATTGACCACTTCAGTCGCCGCGTGTGAAGTCTGATGAGTGAGATGTCCTGAAAGTGAACTCAATGCTCCTAATGTCGATAGCATGGTTTGCTGCTGAAATGCAGCAGGAACACCAGGAGGAACAATAGGAGCAATTTGAGCACATCGTTGAGGATCAACACATGCTCCTGATCTATGTTGGGGCATGCCATGCCCAGCTCCCTGAAATGACCTCATATCAAAATAGTTGGGTTTTAAACCCAACTCAAACTCTGCCCATAACTTTCTCAAAAAGTATAGGGGCGCCTCAGAATTGCCATGTGGTGGAGTATCAAACACCATCCACCATCTATCCCAAAAATGTGCAGCTATCAAGGGGTGCCTACACCATAAAATTGAAATTCGTTTTTTGGTGGGTGGAATTGGTTGGCTAGTTTGGGGGTTAAAAAAATACTGGCACAAGGCTTCTTTGGTAATTTTAAGGTCATTAATTTCTTTATAAGATAATCCATCTGCATAGAATTGTCTCCTCTCGTCTCTCCATTGATGGAAACTATCTAGGTCTGCATCAATAAATCGAACAGAATCGACAATAATTTGCATCGTAGAGGCAAACCATGAGAGATGGGGGGGGAATTCTAGGCTCATTTTTTATCAGATCTATATTTTCTTGAATGACCGTAAGATTTTCCCTAATGCTCTCTCTCAACTGATCCTGGTCTACTATAGGGGGTGGGGGGTTAGGAGGTGGAGGGTTTGGAGGAATGGGGTTTTCTTGTGGTGGTGGGTTAGGATCTATGGGATCTATAGGAATATGTGGTTCAGGCATAAAATCCTCAATACTAAATAGTGGATCCATGAGAATGTACAACCAAATGGCAACTGCACATGTTAAACAATTAAAAAATATATATCAACAAACTAATTAAATAATGCAGACAATTTGAAAGAACTATTTAAAAATCACATTGAACGTGCACAAATCCAAAATGCAATTGATTTGAAGACCATTCAATTTATCATTAAAAAATCCATAATGTTCATTAAAAATCCATAGCATGTACACATTAAAATTTATAATTTAAGTTTGTACAAGTTTTGAAAATTTCAAATTTGTGGTTTACAATTTGAGTTTTGGGTAAGGGTTTGTGTTCATATTTTAGAATGTACGGTTTAGTGTCTATGTATATTAGAATAATGTAATAACCATTAAGATCTAGAAATTAAAAAAATTGGTTATAAGGATACATTTAAACATATTAAGAATACATTTAAACATATAATAATAGAAACATAGGAATCATGGTACATTTGAAAGGGGAAATGATAATAGGAGTTACCATAGAACACAAAATATTGTTCATATGAGAGACATAAAAGGTATGAGAATTAAATATTATTTTAATAATAAATTATTAAACAATAGTATACTACATGAAACTTAAAGGATGCAAATAAATTAAAATTATAGTGATTAAAAGTAATAATTATGCAAAAAAATAAGGAATCCAAACTACCAATTCGGTAGGGTCAAATCGAAGAAATTTTGCAACCCAATCCTTCACCAATTATAGAATTTAGAGTTATACATTTTAATTTCTTGATTTTTTAAAATTTTGAGTAATAATAATGAAGGAAAATCTATAAGTTGATGTTCTAGGACCCCCTTTGACAAAATGGTAACAATCGACCTAGATTATGTTGAATCAAGAGTGAAGGAAATGAAAATTCAATATGTTATGACTAAAAGTCTATGGTTGTTATAACAAATTGAGGGAAATGCATTGTCTTGTGATGCCTCACAATTATCTCTACTAAAAATAAACTTTGTTGATCACACCTAAAGACCCCATTGTTATATAAGTTTGTAAATAAACTCTTTCAAAACTAAGATTGAAAAAAAAAAAAATTGAAGAAATAAGACTAAAACCCTATGTGTTTTAAAAAGTTCCACTAGTATTCATGATTTTTAAATCCTTATGAAACCATCAAAAACCTTAGGTACCTAAGTACAGGGATTCAGTTCAAAAAGACATTGCTAATAGATTTATTTTTCAAGTTTAAGATAAAAAATTTAATCGATATAGATGAAGAATTTTTTAAAATACGATTTCATCTAGGGATATGTTGCCTTATATTAGAATTTTTATCACACTAATTCTAACTTGAACCCTAATGTATTCTAACTTGAACTCTAACCCTAATTGTAATTAAATCGGGTATTATAACCTTAGTTGAACACTAACCCTAAATGCATATAAACTTTTTAATCATAAACCTAATCAAATATTGATTGAATGTTTAACTCTCACCAAAATTACAACCATTTAACCTTAGACTCTTAATTTAATTTTTACCCCAACCCTAGAACCCTACACCAATTGACGGGGCTAATTCTAACTCCAACCCTAACCTGCATCTTAAATTTTAATTCATAATTTCACAATCCTAAACCTAACCCTAATAAAAATATAACCCTAACTCTAAACCTAGTTGAATACAAACCCTAACCTCAACCCTTACCCGAATATTTATCTTAGAACCCTAACCCTAGAATGAATTTTAACCCTAGAAGCAGGTAATTGAATTCTTTAATATTAAACAAGTAAACCTAAACATAACCCTAATTGTAATTTTGAAATCTAACTATACAATATATATTAAAGTTTAAGCCAAACCCTAATTGTACCCTAGATTTAACCTAATTTTAACCTACAAATAGGGTTTTAGTTTACGTTACGTTTTCTAGGGTTTTAGTTTACGTAAATTCTAGGGTTTTAGTTTATGTTTTCTAGGGTTTTAGTTTACGTTTTCTAAGGTTTTAGTTTATGTTTTCTAGGGTTTTAGTTTACGTTTTCTAAGGTTTTAGTTTATGCTTTCTAGGGTTTTAGTTTACGTTTTCTAGGGTTTTAGTTTATGTTACGTTTTCTAGGGTTTTAGTTTACGTTTTCTAGGGTTTAGGTTCAAAGATTAACGGTCTGAGTAAATTAGTTTTTTAGAACCTACAGTTTTGGGTTTCAAATTTCAAAACTAAATGTGTCAAATTTAGGTTTTCGATTTAAAATTTTATGTTGTTTGTTTCGTTGATGTTTTCGGTTAATTTAATGCAGTTTAAAAACTATTAAATATTAAATTAAAACAAACTAAACAAAAATAACTAAATAGCAATTATAAAACAAAAATAACTCAATAGCAATTATAATGCAAAAATATTGTAGAATTCAACCAACCTGGAGGTCGCTGAGGTCAGGTGTGTCGACGGGAGGAGGTGAGAGTGAAAATTTGCTAGATTTCGGCTGTCCAAAACGCATACGCGATCTGTTGTTTTTTGTCCCGATGCTCCAAATTTGGCTGTGAAAATGACTTTCACAGTCACTTATTTAAAAAAATAAATAGTCTTTAGAAACGCGTATGCGTTTAGAAATGTGTACGCGTTATGAACGCGTACGCGTTGTGAAACACATAAGTATCTTGGAACACGTACGCGTTTCACAACCCATACGCGTTTTAGGTTCGTATCCTGAACTGTAATGCGTACGCGTTACTGATTTAGGATCGCGTATGCGATACATAACACGTATGCGTTTTGCACGTTTTTTCGTCCGAAACTTCCCCTCTTCGTGGACCCAACTTCTTGCACCAACCCAGTTCACTGAAATAATCCAACATTCGAGAGATCAAGATAAAAGGTTCATGAGGCCTTCCTAAAATAAGATTCTTCCACTACTTCATTAAGAAGCATATCACATTATAGTCCCGCTTAATTCTAAGAGAATATAAGTAGAACCAACTAAAATCAAGAGCGTGCAAGGAATGTAGAGATGTACAATGTGTGCTCCAAGGCACACTTGCATGAGGTGAGAATCACAAGGAGGCATTGTTGTGATACTAAATCATTAGGATCCACAACTATGATGTCAAATCAAAACTCTGCACAACTCCCAAACTACACTTTATAATGCAATGCATGTACAAATTTTCCCTAATTCCCTCCCTAAGAAACACACATTCAGTTTTGTGGCACTTTATATGAGTGCATTTACAAACTTATTATTGTTACACGTTCTTGAAATTTTATTGTCATGAGGTGGACATAGATTAGTTTTTGTCTTGAAAATCTCAATAAAGGACAAAAAACATAAAATTAAAGCCCCCATTATGATGACCCCCCTTTTGCCAAATTCATTGCAAAAAGAATTGACTTCCTCTTTTACAAATTTTTAACTATGGCAAAAAAATTGCACATCCTCCCATATGGTTTTCCTTTACCAAATTGATTGCAAAAATAATTGACTTCCTATTTTGTAAATTTTGAACTTAGTAAACAAAATGACCCCACTTTACCAGCGTTCTGCAAAATAACTCCCTCCTCAAAAGCAGCGATGAGATTACATTAGCATAAATTGTCAACCAATAATGTTTAAATTCTATATTCAAATAATAATTATTGAAATGCAAAAGCGTTGACTGGGTCCTTATGCCAAATGCAGAGTTGAGAATGTTGGGTAGAGGAACTGCAATAAATGCCTGAGGAAGCCGTTGAACTTCCACACAAATCTGCCTCGCCCACAGTCAAGCCCTTGAGAGCATCTCCATAATAGCAACGACAGTTAACGATTAAACTCACAATTCTCCACAGTCAATGAAATGGTGAATAAATCACCACTCGCAGGTTCAGTCATGACCATTACATGCTGAATCGCGACCTTCACACTTTAAATTGTGCCTTCAACTAATGTGAACGTCGCCTCTTGATTGATACGCGACCTCGTGAAAGATCACGGTCAGGTGAAAATATCTCGACCTGCAATTTGTGTGGACCACCAAATGGAAGGCTCACACCCTCCCTGCAAAAACACGGGCTATGGATGGATGAGGGGCGACCCCAAATGTTGATGTGTAGAGATTATGGCGAGATAGATAATGGTTGAGACTGCGAAGATGAGGGTTGAATCGTGATTGCTGGTAAAACAAATCACAGCCTTCACATGCAACAAATTGACTCCTTTAATGAAGAGACCGCGGTTGCTAAAGAATTTGTGGCCTCCAACAAAGAACTGCGGCTGAAACAAAGGAATTTCATAGATGAAACGCATGGGTTGGGGTTGAAATTGCACCCTCCAACGCATGAATCATAGGTTACTTGTCAATTAGCATTAGAAAAATAGCAAGTTCATTGATTCTTGCTATAGGAATTTTATTAATATCATCTCAATCAACATCTATTAGTTCATAAAGCAAAATGTAGAACTCTTTAACTACGAAATTAGGGCAACTTTTACGAAAAGGAAACATAGTTTTAAGACGAAAATATAACAAATTTTCTATATTATTCAACTCATCACACTCCACAAAAGCTTCCACTAATGTTGTGATGTTCTTCAAGAATATAGTTAAGCAAGAGCCAATATAATTAATTTTGACATGTTATTCTTGAAAGGAAATAAAGGTGTGAAATATTGTTCCTACACTAATCTATGAGAGGAAATATGTGCAATGAATATTTTTATCATAAAGTTACAAATAAATAACTATAAAATCAATATATGAATAACAATGATGACATACGATAAATTCACCGCTAGCAATTCCCCTATGGAAAATTCACCGCCAACAATTCATAGTAGGAAAAATCACTGCCATGAAAATTCAACTCAAGTAAAATTCACCACTAGCAATTCACCACCATGGAAAATTAATCACATTAATATTAAAAAATGTTAATGCGGTTAATTTTCTGTGGCGGTGAATTTTACTTGAGGTGAATTTGTCATGGCGGTGAACTTCCCATCGATAAATTACTGGTAGTGAATTTTCCTAGAGCCAACAATGATTTATGTCGAGAGAACACTTTTAGGACAAAAATCTCACACTCTAAAGCAACTCAACATATCATAGGGGTATTTCTATTGAAGGATATGCCAAATTCTTGGGAACGGGTACTAGTAATGAGGTGGAAGCAACTGTTGTTTGGTGGGGCTTGAAGAGGGTGAAGGAAAGAGGTTTTAATAAATTCACCATAGAAGGTGACTCTAAATTGATTATTGACATTCTTCAGGGTATTGTTGAAGCCCAATTGAAGATTAAAATTTTCTTGACGATTAAAAAAGGATGTTGGAAAGTCTTGACTAGTTTAATTTGCAACATATTTATAGGGAAGGGAATAAAGCAACAAATGTTGTCTCCAATGTTGGGATGTTGGGAGTTTAAATGTTAAAGAGATGTTGTGTGAGAAGAGAATTAGGTATGATGCTCAAATAGGTGGATTTTTCAAGGCTAATTATGGGAAATTTTTATATATCACATGTTTATTATTATTAATTTATGTTGTTTCCTACATAACAACTTGGCAGATGATTGAAGCTCCTTTAACATGATGAAGGAGAAATGGTATATTAATAATTTAAAGGTTGTGTGTATTAAAGATCACGTCCTCAAAGTGATTTGATGTAATAAAGGGGAGGCCCAACAAATTATTAATATGGCATTAATACTAGGTTGTCATCATATTATTCATTTCCCTAATGATATTTTTAATTGAAAATCCTTTATGACTTCACATGGTGAGCTTATGCTTCACATGAGCCTCAAGTCCAATCCAAGGAGTATGATGATCTTGCATAAGATTCAAGTCATTTCAACTACTGCATGATTTATCATTAAAGAAAAGTGGTGAGCCTTTCAAAAATAAGGTCTTTATTATCTAGCTCATCTCATGACTGGGTATGTGTAGAATCATCATGGAAAAAATAGGACCTTAAGTGGTGATGAAAATTCAAAAAATCAGAGTTAGACAACTTGATGTAAAAATTTGAATAAGTTATCTATATTATTTTAAAAATATGTAAGAATAGAATCTGTATCAAATTAAATGTAGTTTCTAAACTACTAGGTTTATTTAAAAAATAAAAAAATCTATTTTGTGAAAATTTGAAATTTCAATGGAGTAGTAATTAAATTTCAGGGGAAAAATAAGAAGTAGGTGTTTGTCTGACCACCCTAACCACAATAAAATGATAATATTTTTTAATAATATTTTAGATAAAAGTAGAAGACTCATGTCCCAATGTGATGCATATTTGTTTGTAATTTTTTTTCAAGTAAATAATTAATTATGATTTTTTTATTACAAATTTTAAAAAATATAAAAACTCGTATGTCTGACCACCTTAACTTGGTCAAAACTTCATGAAATTCATTTTTTTTAATCCTATAGTATACGAAGCATAGAATGCGACACATGTTTTGGATTCAAAAAATGTGATACCATTAGAAAGCTATAGATGTTTTTCAATCAGTCGATTAATCAAGACTTTAGACGTAATTCAAATAGAAACTGAATAACAATTATTTATTAAATTCAAAGTAAAGCACAATTTGTATTGGTGGAAAGCTGAGAATCTCCTTTAAAAACCCTTTTTGTTTCATCAATTTTGGGTAAAAAAGAAGTCGTCAGCCACATGGGCCATCATATCACTTACATATCACCACTTTTTGGCCCATCATAATCTTGCACATACCTGATCGATGTTTTATCTAACTACCCTTACAAAAAAAATAGAGTTAGCTTTAGTTGTATTTTTTTCTTGGGTGATCTAGTTGTTGTTGGGTGTGGTTGTCGTGTCACAAACGTCCTTGTGAAGGAGGTGGAAGGGTTATAAAATTAAGATGGGTGCACCAAGGAAGCATTTTGAACCTTTGTATTGTGTGCCCCTAAAACAAAATGTGGAGATCTAGAATTTATTTGAAGAAACTCGGGCGATGCCATTCTTTCTAGCCATGAAGGGCTTCAATGATGACCTCGCCTCAAAATTCTTTAACTCATGGAGGGAGGGAAAGGTGTCGATTAGGAGTGTTTTTTTTGAGGTTACCACAAAACTAATTGCAGAGGCCACAGGTTTGGAGTTTAAGGGTTTAAAGGTTGTGAAGGTTAGCAACGAGAATTACTAGCTCTTCATCGATAGTTTCCTAGAGGAGGACAAGAAGCTAAAAAGGTTCTAGAATGGTTATGATAGAGAGAACCTGTTGGCTCCCCATGGTCTAGTAAGTGTTCATATTGTGAAATATTTCACATTAGAGGGAAGATATGCTATGATGCATGGCTACCATTTTCCTTTCCTAAATCACAATACAGGTGAAAAGAAAAAAACCAATATTCCCTTTTTTTGGTTTTCATCTCTCCATCAATGTAGGGCCAAAGGGGCCTCCCCCTTAACATTAGGGAATAATCCAAAGACTTTACAATTATGTTTTTTCCCTAACCCCTTTGTCATGTCTGGTAAATAATGTAAAGCCTCTACAAATTAAACCCCTAAAGGAAAATCCTTAGCTACTTTAACTTAACCCTAGCTCTAGTAAGAAGCCAAGATTGGCTACCCAAATTTTTAATACTTCACAAAAATCTACCTCCTAACATGATGTTGTTTCACAGTATTAGAAATTAGGAGATCTAGTAGATAAAATGACAAGAACAATGAACAATGCATAATATTGTATTTAGTTGAACCAAATTGCAATTATTACAAAGCCTTGCATATATAGAAAAGAATGATGTAATCCACCTATGAGGTGGATTGACAAGTGCCTCATGAAGTGGTAAAAATGAGTAGACAAGTGTCCTATAGGTGTCAACCTTAGGAACACTTGGAGTGTGGAAACCAACAACCTCTTTGACCAAGTCATCAACCTTATGTGCCAAGTGTTGAGTGACATTTGAGGTGACATATAATGTCTTCCAACCTCAAAAGGTATGTGCATGACATGGACCAAATATCTTGGTAACCTCTAGAGGCCTAAAGGTTGCACATTAGATTAGAAAAGATGTTGTCTAACCTAATCAACCTAAGTACGCTTAAGTATAGTGAAAAAATTAATTATTCACACTAATACCCCCCTTAAGTGATACTTAGAGAGATAAAAAAAGTGCAAATAGACAGAAATGGGCCCCAACTAGAGGCCATGCTAGGTACCCATGTACAATGCATTCTCTCATAAAGTGGAGTAAAGGAGAAAACATAGTGGGAACAAAAATCCTCTCCAAAAAAAGAGAATTAGAATAATTTAAGACCCTCTAAAAATATGTAACTTAATGATAGGAACATGATGATGAAGAACTCTTGAAGCATGTCAAAGTTGTAATTTTTTTTGATGATGAATTAGTGTTTGTTGGAATCAATGAATCTCTAAGACATGTGGATCAAGATGAGAGATACAAAACACTACATTAGTGAACATATGAACACTACTTAACCAATGTACAAATTTTTTAACAAAATCTATGAAGTAGATAATACAAATAGTACTATGATAAGGAGTAATGGAATCTCAAAAAGTGTTTCATTGAAATATTTTTACATTCGAGAGATCAAGATAGAAAGTTCATGAGGCCTTCCAAAAATATTATTCTTCCACTACTTCATTAAAAGAAACATAACACATTATAGTACCCCTTAATGCTAAGAGAATATAAGCAGAACCAACTAAAATTGAGAGTGTCCAAGGAATGTAGAGATGTACAAGGTGTGCTCCAAGGCACACTTGCATGAGGTGATAATCACAAGGATCCACAATTGTGATGTCAAAATCAAGACTCTACACAACTTCGAAACTACACTTTATAATGCAATGTATGTAAAAAAATTCCCTAATTCCCTCACTAAGGAGCTCACATTCAATTTTGTGGCACTTTATATGAGTGCATTTACAAACTTATTATTGTTACAATTTCTTCAAATTTTACTATCATGAGGCGGACATAGATTATTTTATATCTTTCAAATCTCAATAAAAGACAAAAAACATAAAATTAAAGCCCCCATTATGATGACCCCCCATTTTGCCAAATTCATTGCAAAAAGAATTGACTTCCTCTTTTACAAGTTTTTAACTATGACAAAAAATTGCACATCCACCCATATAGCTTCCCTTTGCCAAATTGATTAAAAAAATTATTGACTTCCTATTTTGTAAATTTTTAACTTAGGAAAAAAAATGACCCCACTTTGCCAACGTTTGGCAAAATAGCTCCCTACTCAAAAATAGTGACATTAGCATGAATTGTTAACCAATAAAATTTAAATTCTATATTCAAATAATATTTATTGAATTAAATGCTTAACAACAAAGGTAGCAATAACATAAAAAAATACTAGATCATCATGTTGAGTGGGCCTGGCTTAACCAGCACACTCTAAGCGTTGACCATTTAGGTGGCTGGTGTGGCCCCCTCCAAACTCATCCATTCATCGTTACTCTGTTCGTCGTTACTCATGCAAAATTTTAAAAAATGTTTCTCCCGCTTGTAAGTTCTCCATATGCAGGTTTGACCCAAATGATTTTTATTTGCGCGAGCGCTCTCGACTTGTGCCAAAATGGGAGCTTTGGACATCCATCGAAACATAATGGAAGGGTGCAGTTGGAAATTCTCTGGTAAATGTGGATGCAAAAATGTGGAAGCATAGAGAAGGCACGTAAACTATTTGACTAGATACCTCAAAGAAATGTGGCCTCATCGAATCCTATGATTGCAGGATATGCACAAAATGCCTTTGTTGAAAAGTATTTTGAAGCTTTCAACAAAATGCAGTTGGCAGGTGTAAAGCCAAAGTTCACAAACTCTGCCAGCATCCTCACAGCCTGTGCAAAAATGGGAGTTTTGGAACAGGGTATGGGCATTCATCACACGATGAATGATAGGGGAATTTTGCAGATGTCGTAGCTGCAACTACCCTGGCAGACATGTATACAAAATGTGTATACATAGATAAGGCATGTGATCTATTTGATAGAATGCAAAAAAAATTCTCATGGAATGACCTGATTGTAGGAAATGAAAAATGCGGAAGCTTAGACAATGCACCTGAACTATTTGACATAATTTCTCAAAGAACATTTTTCTAATGGAAAGTCTTGATTGGGATGTCAGCAAAATGGGTTTGTTGAAAAGGCTTTAGAACCTTGTCCTTCCTAGGTTCCTCATAGGAGAACTAGGTTATAAATACATGCACAATGGACCTTCTCTAGCTTGAAATAACCTTTATGAGATTTTAATTATTATTTTTTAACTTTTATTAAAGGTATGTTGTGTATATGATGTAATAGTTTTGGATGGGTATTGTATTTATAGAGAATATATTTTTAACAAATAATGCAAGTCATGTATGTATTGATGAATTGTTTTGCAATCTAAACCATAGTCTCAGTTTCTTCTAATATATCTTAGTTCTAACAACAAAGCAATCTATTTTTATAAAAATATATTTGTATTTTGTGTGGAACATTTTTTGTTTTAATATTAATATACTCTATTTTTTGTCAATTAAAAGAACATAATAGTGTACGATCAAAATTTTGTCTTGGCTTACATTGTCATAGTTTCTCAACTAGATGGTAGATTAGATTGTGTTCTCTTAGTTTTTGTTAAGAAAAAAAACATGATTGAATGTGCAATTTGATAGGTAAATTTTGACTTTCGTGAATGTAATCTTAGACTTATTGGACATTAATTTGAGTTTGTAAATATGTGTATATGACAAATACTCATAATTGATTGGTTTGTAAGATATGTAATATTTTTTATGGATAGTTAATTTTTTAAAATTTCTTTCATTGAGATGGAAGCAATTAAAAAAATATCTATCAAATATAAATTGTATGATATTTTAATAATTGTGAGGCTCTTTTGTGAATCTATGGCTAGTATAATCTAGTATAATAGGAAGGTTATCTATAATTTAGAAGGCTATGTAATATATACCTTCCATAGTCAAAGGATCATATAATTGACATTTGAAATATAGTATTAGACAATATGTAAATATTAGATAAAAATCATTAGTGTAATATTTATAGGATTAATATAATTAATAAAGGTGTTAAAAATTGATTTAACAATAACCTATGTATTAAATTACAAGCTATCAATACCTACTAAGGAATATAGACGTATGTATGAAAATTATTTAAGATAACTAATAATTATTCTATGGTGTAGTTTATGTAGTTAAGGGATATTACATAAAGTGTCATTAAAAGATAAATATTTATTATAAAGATTCTTTGTAAATTACTATAAAGATCATTGTACGAAACATGGCTAACTTGTTAAATTTAAGATTATCATTATCAAACTATGTTAGGAAAGGTATAAAAAAGTTTGCAAGCTATTTGATGAATGTTTAGGTGAAAAATATTTTTGAGAAAAAATATATTAGAAAAATTCAATGATAATGTGTTATTTGAAATATGAATCTTAAATATATAATTTCATAAATTTACCTTTTTATGGAACTTATGTGATAAAGGATATTCTAAGAAATAGAATATAATATAAAAAATGGGTTCTTATTGACTATTTTTTTAATTTAAACCTATTTTGTATTATATTTAGAAATCTCTAAAGAATAAAGTGAGGATAAGAATTTGAGTATTCTGTATGTATCTTGGGATAGAACAAGGTATGAATTTTTAAGTTTAATTATGTACTTAAATCATGGTCTAGCAAACTAATCAAGATACTTATTTATAGTTGTTATGTTCAATATTTTTATTTATCCTCATATGACTAACCATATTTATATGTTTTAAATTTATGTATTCATATTTATTTTTACTTAGAACATACTTAATTTAATTGTTTATTCTAATGTGTTAAGTCCAATGTTATAGCTACACTACATCTTGTTGTGTTTATTGAAATCTCAAGCAAGGGATCAAATGGGATTGTAAGAAGCTTCAACTTTGTTGTGCCTACTATGAATATTGCTCCCATTATAAATGCAACAAAAAAAATACACAAGATTTTGATGGAGTTTCCTTGGTATTGTCATGAACTGCTTGAGAGGGTAAGAAAATGGTTATTTCTACACATTTACTCGAGGTGAATTTGTTTTAAGCCTTTCACGATGTGTTGGGTAACCTGGCTATGATGTACGATAAGTTTGATGGGTATTTTTTCTTTATAAATGATATAAATTATTTGATTGATAGTCTAGATGGGGTGGAACTACTAAGTTGTTAGGTGCACTTGAGCATTACTTAGGTAATATGTAGTGTTGGTGAACATTTTAATTTTTTTCCTTTGTAACCTTGCCTTCTAAAGTTTTGAATGACACTATAAAAAATTTGCTCACCATCTCTTGACATGTTTTAATGTCTATGTAGTTGGATTATTTTTCAGTTTTTTAAATAAAATGTTCTTGGTTGTGTGACTTATACAAATTTTTTGTATATGTTTATGTTTTTGTTTTATAACATTTTATGTTGATATAGTTTATTTTAAATAATTTTTTTGTATTGTATAAAATATTTCACACCATTTTCATTAATATTTCCCATTTGTGGAAGAAAATATGGAGCATTAGGAGAGATATTAAGGCACTTACAATGCATCAAATTACTATGTACCTAGGGATATGATAATTTAAGGTATTTAGGTGGATGGAGGTGCCAATATTTGGCACACATCCCTTATATTATTTATATTGTGTCATATGGAGAACTTATGTAATTCAATATATTAGGTGATGAGTAGTTTTGCATCAAGTTTACCCCTCTATTGTATTAATAGAAGGATGCCTATATAAAGGGAGGTGATTATCTTTGTAAGGTTTTTGAAGTATGATATTGTATTTGGGATCTCTTGGAGATATAGCATGGACTGGATTCTTGCATAAGGAGTGTTGTATGGTGTTTCCCTACATCAAGGGTGGTTTACTCTATTTTTGCATATATTGGATATTAGGGTGTCTTGACCCACAAACATCTATTGTGTTGTGTGAGATCTATCTTCTACATTATATTATTTTTATTATTATATGTGTGGACCTTATCACAGATTTTGACCACATATAAATAGATCCTTCTACCTATTTTAATGATGAGTTGCATGTTGCTAAACCAAAATAATTGAATGTGCCCAAGCTTGAATATTCGTAGATCCTTTCTTTACTCTACCTAGGAAATCCTCTTGAGTATTATGAACTTGACATAATTAGTAGGCATGACTTTGGCACCAATTACTTGATTTACACTTGACTTTATAAACCCATTTAAAGCTAGTGGATTTCTCCTTTGGGAGTCAAATTCACAACACTCAAGTCTTTTTTTAATTAAGACATCATATTCCACTTTCATGGAAGATTCCTATTCAAAATTTCCTTTGGCTTGTTCAAATTTTCTAGGCCCAAAAAATTAGAAAAAAATAGAATTGGAGAAAAAATTACCTATTCAACGCCTTGCACAAGTTGTTTCCTTGAGTGCATGGACCAACCTTCCATTGCCTTTGGAAATTAATCTTCCCAAACATCCTTCATTATGGTAAAGTACCATTTTGGTCTATTTTTTTTGCCAACCTAATCTTGTCGTGAAGACTGCATATCAATATCTTCTCCACCAATCTTAAATTTTGTCATGAAGACTAAGAATGTTCACTCTTTCCTCCACCATATCACCCTTCATATTTTCACCCTCTAATGTTCCTTGTTTTATTTCAACACCAACACTTGTTCTAGAATCAAAGTAGTTATCCATACACTAATATATGTAAAATTAACATTAACTAAAAATATACATTATTTACTATTTTCTCATTTGCATCTCTATTAACTACAAAAAAAATTGTAGAGACATCTAGTTGTCAATATGCTTTGTATTTCTCCCTCCATCCAACTAACATGTATGTGCTGATTTTTGCATCTAAATTACTTGTCTTTCCCTTAGGAATATGTGCAAAAGCAAGGAAACAAAAAAAAATGAAATCACTTATAGAAGATATTTTTCCTAAAATAGTATGTGAAAAGGACTGAGATGCAAGGTAGTGATTGCAAGTTGAAGAAAGATTATAAAAAATATTGTAGATGGCTTGTAACTAGTCTGCAAGAGTGTTATAAGGCATGTAAGCCTTAAATTCATCCAAGTGACTTGATACAATTCTGAAAATTTATAAACTACTGAACTAAGAAACAATATAGAAATCCAAACACAATACAATAGCATTCCTTTATAAATATACAAAAAAAATTACTAAAACAAGAGTACACAATGTTACAATGTATTATAGTTTTATATTCATCCATTCCTTCATGCATGCACTAGCATGCATTCAAGCCTTACAAACACACACACACACACACTTTGAACCAAAAAAGTCCCTCAACCTTCAAATTGAAACCAATTTATAGAGAACTTCAAGAATACAAAAGATGACTCTAAATGAGTCAAAATCCATCCTATAATCATGAAATAATGGGGTTGGCACAACCACTTGATGCAAGGGCTTTCGAGAGTCATAAATTTTTATTAGGAAGTTTGTTTGGGTTGAATTTTATAGGGAGATGCATTATGAGGAGATGTTTTAGAAATAAAGAAGTATCAAAAATAAACATGAAATCTTGAGTAAAATCAAATTTATAAATACCCACATTTGTAGGAAATTTTAATTATAATCATATGTCAAGATTGAAATTGAGTGCTCTAATAGGTTAAAATTTTCAAGGTTTCTTATGTCCATGTTATGTTATTTTTCATGATTTCATAATATATTTGGAACTAAGAGCCTATGCATGTCAAAATTTATGAAGTTCCCACATTTGTGGCAAGTACTAGTGGATTTTCTAGCTATTTATGCCCCAGCTAAATCTATATCCACTTATGTTCTAGAGTGCGAAAAATTATCAAATTTAGTAGGCTTCTTAGGTCGACAAAACCTAGAGATAAATCTTTTAAGTTTCAAAGCCAAGCTCCCAGATAAATTAGGATTGATAATATATGTTTGTGCATAAGATGTTGAGAGTCAAGAAACATAACAATTAGTGCATGCCGTCTGTTTGTATTAAATTTAAACATAAGAAATTTAAGATGTTAAATATTAAACTTAAAATTGGAGTGTCAAATATGCTTGGGATTTCAGGAATGTGAGAATGTACAAATTAAAGTAGGCCATGTGTTCCCATACCATTTCTATTAAAATATGATGGTTAAAAATATATTAAATCTTGTCTTAAGGCTCATTTCTTAGATGCCAGGTCCTATGTTTAGATAAATAAGGGATTTTTAAGAATTAGACATGAATACCTAAGCTCAAAGTTATTATCAAACCCAAGAATTCAAGTATGTTGATCTGAGAGAATTTTTGGATGAATTTTCATAGGGATTTATTAATTTTGTAAGACTAAATTCTTATATATAGTGTGGGAAAAACTTAAGAAGTTCAATTAAATAAATACTTCATTTTTCAAGTACATCAGGTTGTCCTATATGGTATCAAAGCACAATTTAAAACTAAGGGCCTAATTGGTCATTAAGGATAAAATTTTAGGTTGATCACACAACTACTCCATTAATGCAAGTAGTAAGAAAGCTAAGGTCCAAAAGTTAGTCTTTTGTAGTATATCAATAGGAAATAATTGTTTATTATTGTGGTTTCATTGGTTTAACTTCAAACATGAGGAAGAAGAAGAGATAATATGGTAGAAGAAGGATAAGAGTAGTTCATAGATGAGTTTATAAACTCTAAGATGGAAGGAAAAATAGCAAGGGTGTTGGGAGTAGAGAGAAACCAACAAAATAAAAAATGAAATACTAAAATCAATTGCAAAAGAAATACTTCTTATTCAACATGTAATAAGAGACTGGATGTTGCCAAGGAAATTAACAAATTTTATAGTTGGATAATATTGGAATGAGAGAAAAAGGAACCTAAAAGTGGGATGGGACCTAATAAATTCTAAGGAAGAAGCCATATAAATAAATTGTCAAGAACAAATCCATCTCTTAAAGTTCATGTCATTCTAAATTCTTTCCAAAAAAATATTTTCCTTTCCTTCATTGACTAGAAACATGTATCCTCATGTGATAACATTTTGTTTTAAAATCAACTAAATAAATTTGTTAGCCACAATGCATAAGTCTGTAGACATGATGAAATCAATCTCCCACGATAAAATTTAGGCATGAATTAAGTACAAGAACTCAAGATTTTCAATGCAGTTGTGATTAAGGATGGTAAATAAACATTAGATGTGGCATATGGAATTTAGTCTTCACTACAATTTTCTAAGTATGCAAATAATGTAAAAGTATTCAATTCCCATCTTACTCCTTTCTCATATATGCATATAGACATGTTAGGTGAACAAATATCACAAATTTTACTACACCAATCAAATATAATTGTACGTTCATGAATCTGTTATATTCATTCATCTTTATTACAACTAGATTTATTCATTAATTCATAGAATGTAGGAACATTTGTTACCAATTTATTATTAAAGTGTGGAGTACTTTTTTGGAGGCCAGCTTAAGTATCATGCCTACTTTTCCTCCTATCCACCATTACATTGAGGTATTCAACTTCATATGGGTGTTGTTAGGGTGTGTGGCCATTCAAATATTTTCAACCCCTTTGATTGGTGCAAGGATTATACCATGTGAGTAATTTTGTAGCTAATTTCTAGAATCAATCCAAGAAAACCATAAAATCCACCACATAATTAATCTAGGAAAATTATGGCATCTACCACTCAACCGATCTAGAACTCAATATCACTAGATTGACCAATTGACACATGCACAAGCATGCTTACATATAGACACACACATGTCTCTAAAAATTTGAGTCACAATTACATTCAACTTAGTTTGGGGGCTACAACCTTTTCAATGGGCCCTAGCACATGCCAACAAGGAAATACCTTTATCACAATGTAGCACCTTGCTATACCAAAGAAATTATAACCAAATTTAAACTAAGATAGCAACCAACCTAAGAAAACCTTGATAATCAAGGAAACACCTCATTGTGACTACATGCTATTCAACTTGCAATTGAGATAGAAAATACCCCATCTCTACTAGGATAACCATCATTTGGATATTTGATTCACAAAAATAATAGTTATGTTACTTTATGCATGAATGACCATGGAGCTATTCTCTATGTCAAATGCCAACTATACGACTCCATTGAGACCTAAAGAATGATGAACAATTTAGTCCATAGAGTCTTCCTTTTCACTAGATCACATGCATATTGTGCTACAATGATCAAACTCATATGTGTGGATCCCAACTTAGATATGGGACCATGAGATTCATGAATTCACAAACATAGAATGATATATTCACACATCAACCACAATGAGAACTCTAATTTGGACATAGATAATCACAATCTAATAAAATCGCAAGTCACACACATAATGCATATCCAAAAAATATTATTTCACTAGTTTCAACCTAAAGATATACCTTATCTAAACCTTCATCAGCTCCCTTGATCTCAAATTCACTAATTTATATGATAAATTGTAGCTACAATTACCTATGATATAAAAACTAATTCAAAAATTAAATATGTAGATTTTAGAATATGTAACTATGTTTTGCATACATGTCTACCATAGCAGTTGCAACTACCTTGAAAAATTCCTCTACCCTTTATGCTTTGATGGATGTCCACACCCTGTTCCAAATCTCCCATTTGGTGTAGGCTGGGAGGATGTTGGCAATGGTTGTAGAGCCTGGTTGTACACCTGCCAATTGCATTTGGTTGGAAGTTTCTAGAGCATTTTCAACAAACCCTTTTTGTTAATATCTTGCAATCAGGGCTTTGAGGCATTGTATCAAATAGTTCAAGTGCCTTGTTTATGCTTCCACATTTTGGATATCCTACAATCAGGTCATTCTATGAAAACAAGTTTCTTGGAGAAATTCTATCAAACAATTCACATGCGTTATCTATGCTTACACATATTGCATACATGTCTGCTAGGACAGTTACAAGTTACAACTACAACATCTGCAAAATTCCTCTATCACTCATTATGTGATGAATGTCCATACCCTATTCCAAAGATTCCATTTTTTCTCAAGTTGTGAGTATGCCGAAAGAGTTTGTGAACTCTGTCTTCACACCTGTCAATTGCATTTTGTTGAAAGCTTCAAAATATTTTCAAAAAAAGGCATTTTGTGCATATCCTACAACCATAGCATTCGATGAGACCACATTTCTTTGAGGTATCTGATCAAACAGTTCACGTTCCTTCCCTATGCTTCCACATTTTTGCATACATTTTTACCAGAGCATTTCCAACTACATGATATCTTACAATAATCGAGTTTCCATTACATTTTGATGGATATCCATACCCTATTCCAAAACTCCCATTTTGGCACAAGCCGTGAGTATGGCGTAAATAAAAATTATTCGGGTCGAAGTCTACATATGGAGTAACATGCCAGAGAAACAATTTCAAAAATTGAACTTTACATGAGTAACGGTGAACAAGATTAACAGCGATGGGGAACGGTGAACAAACGACTTTAGAGGGGGCCACACCAGCCATCTAACCAGTCAACGCTTAGAGTGTGTTGGTTAAACCAATCCTGTTGAGTGTTGAGGTCGATGACCGATTTAAAGGAAGTGGAGGTATGAAACTACCATATGATAGGGATGTGGTAAGAAAGCCACGTATGGAGGAGTCATGGATTGGCTGGAGTGCATTATAGGAAAATAGAACTACCAAGTCTTAAGAGTGGAAGGCATGTGAAATGCAAAAGCGTTGACTGGGTCTTTGTGCCAAATGTAGAGTTGAGAAGGTTGGGTAAAGTAACTGCAATAAATGCATGAATAATATGTTGAACTTTGACATAAGTCCACCTCACCCACAGTCAAGCCCTTGGGAGCATCTCCATAATATCAACTATAGTTAACGATTAACCTCATAATTTTCCACATCCAATGAAATGGTGAATGAATCACCACTCATAGGTTTAGTCATGACCTTCACATGTTGAATCACGACCTTCACACTTTAAATTGTGTTTTCAACTAATTTTAATGTCACCTCTTGATTGATAGGCGAACTTGTGAAAGATCACGGTGAGGTCAAAATATCTCGGCTTGCAATTTGTGTGGACCACCAAATGGAAGGTTGACACGCTCCCTGCAAAAAAATTGGCTATGGATGGATAAGGGGTGGCCCCAAATGTTGATGCGTAGAGATTATGGTGTAATAGATAATGGTTGAGACTACGAAGATGAGGGTTGAATTAGGACTGTTGGTAAAACAAATCGCAGCTTTCACATGCAACAAATTGACTCCTTTAATGAAGAGATCGTTGTTGCTAAAGACTTTGTGGCCTCCAATAAAGAACTACGACTGAAACAAAGGAATTTCATACATGAAACTCATGGCTTGGGGTTGAAATTACACCCTCCAATGCATGAATCCTCGAAGGAAAACTCTGTTTTCACAACCAAAATATAAAGTAATCATATGCACAATGTATAACCCGTGAACTTAGCATAACTACATGCATACATTTATGAAAGAGACAAATATATTAGAGGTTCTACAATGAAAAAAAATAATCGCTCGATCGAATCCAACACAATGAAGATGCCTAAAATCTTGAAGGAAAAACTATATAATACTAAAAATCAGAAGGAATTCATATACAAATTAAAAACATCATTAACCTGTAATGCTGTAAAACCTATATTAATGTAAAACCTGAGTTACAAATCTTTGTCTCTTTGCAAAAGGTATGCCAAAAGAGATCATGAAAAATAAGAATGAAAGGAAAAAGAATAACTTTTCCAATATATACAAAGTATGGCATGCAAAAACATCCAAGAAGTGTAACTGAAAGAGAATCGATAGTGAGAAAAATATCCCGAATTGTCCTCTCACGAGAAAAAAGAAAAATCCTCGAAAAGAGGGCCCATTACTACTGCAAACTGAGCCTAAACAACTCAAAACTCCATCTCACACTATTTATAACTAAACTGACTCGAAATTGGCCCCTGAGTTGACTAAAACTCAACAAACTGCATGGAGGTGGCACAAGAAGTGAAAATATCTTCCTCCCGAGCAAAGATAAAAAGCATGGAAAAATGGGCCCACCACTATAGTAAATAGAACATTGGATGCTGCAAACTCCACCTGATGTGATGCATGATAAAAAAACTCAAAAACTGATGTGGAACTGAAGCAAAGTGATAGGAAACTCCACCATTTACTCCATCTTTTCTTTTGCATGATTTGGGTAAAAAAGGAGACACTTGTTTTTAATATTAATAATCAAAATGATTATTTTAATATTAAAAATTTCATGATAATAACATCTTTCGTTTGCATGGTAAATATTAAGATAATGTAAATTGTAATGTAATATTATCCTTAATATTTAAATCACATAGTTTGCTTTAAATCATGCAAAGACAAAAAATTATTTTTACTTTGAACATATTGGAAAATCCTAAACAAGTCTTCACACACATGAGCTCCTTATGAGTCATTAGATCACTTGACTTTGAAGTCAAGACCACGACAGATTATGTGAAATCATTTTATTTTCAAACACTAGTAAAAATATCCCACCGTAATTCAGTCTAAGGAATGGTAAAAGCTGGAACCCTAATCATTTCACTCACTTCTCGAGCTCAAGACTACATTGTGGCTACCACTGTTAGGGTTTGATGCTTTGGATTCTCCATTTTCACAGATTCTATGTTGTTTCTGAGAGATTTCTTGAGGATTTTTCACAGAATAAATGCATGGTAAGCTCTAACTTTACACAAATTTGGACATTTTGATGAGCTTTGAGGGCTTTTTAGGCTTCCACAATGGAGGCTATTACATATCATTTCTACTATTCCTCTATTTTTGCATCTCTTATGATTTTCTATTGATATACTTCATTTTTGTGGCCGACATATGAAGATCATGAATCTTCCCTCATGGATTTGGATGTTTTTCAATTTGAGGGGAAATGATAGAGACTCTAAGGTATGGCTACTACTTCATTAGCCGCTATTTGAAGGAGTTTCTGAGAGCTTTTCCTCCATGATCTTTTTTTTTGTATTTCTTATAGACATTGCAAAAATAGGTTCTACTACTTGAGCCTCTGTATTGAGTATTTTTCACCATTCTATAAAAGATATTGCATTTTATTCTTTGCAATTAAGAAGAGTGCAGCTTGAGTTGGCCTTACTATAGAGAGATAGAAATGGTGGCTTTTTCCTATGTTCAGACTCCATTGTTGAGACTTGGTCGTGACTTGAAATTTTATGCACTTGGAGTTTTTAAAACCCTAGGCCATGAGGCTATTTGCTCTTTTATTTTGATCATTTTATATGAATGTAGCTGTTGTAGATGCTCAACATATAAACCCTAAGTGGGCTCTAGTATTTTTCAAAGGAAAAACACTTCTAGGTCACGACCTCTTTTTCTCGACCTCTTTTTCCCAACTGGGTTTCTTCACTTTCATACCTATGCATTCATTTTTTAAGAAGAAAACCCTAACCAGGTTTTGAGCTTCAATGGTAAAAAGCCACAAATGTAACCTACATTTTCTTCTGAAGATAAACCTTGGCTCGAACCATGGTGGAGAGATGAAAGCCTTGTATAATTTTCTCCTCTATTATATGGGTTTCAAAAACCTTCCATGGCTGACTGTAGGGTATGTGCAGGATCATCATGGAAAAATAGGCCCTTAAGTGGCAATGAAAATTCAAAAAATCAGAGTTAGGCAACTTGACGTAAATATTTGAATAAGTTGTCTATATTATTTCAAAAATATGTAAGAATAGAATTTGTAGAAAATTGAATGTAGTTTCTAAACTACTAAGTTTATTTAACAAAAAAAGAAAATTATTCGATGAAAATTTGAAATTTCAATGCAGTAGTACTTAAATTTTAGGGAAAAAATAAGAAGTAGGTGTCTGTCTAACCACCCTAACCACAATAAAATGATAATATTTTTTAATAAGATTTTATATATAAGTAGAGGACTCATGTCCTGATGTGATGCATATTTTTTTGTAAATTTTTTCCATGTAAATAATTAATTATGAATTTTTTATTACAAATTTTAAAAAATATAAAAACTCGTATGTCTGACCACCTTAACTTGGTCAAAACTTCATGAAATTCATTTTTCTTTTTAATCCTATAGTATCCAGGCATATAATGTGGGGCATGTTTTGGGTTCAAAAAATGTGATATTGTTTGAACGCTATAGATGTTCTTCAATCAACCTATCAATCATGACTTTAGTCATAATTCAAATAGAAAATGAATAATAATTATTTATTAAATTCAAAGTAAAACATAATTTATATTGGTGGAAAGCTTAGAATCTCGTTTAAAACCCCTTTTCGTTTCATCAATTTTGGGTAAAAATAAAGTCGTGAGCCACATGGGCCATCTTATCACTTAAATATTGCCACTTTTTCATCCATCATGATCCTACACATACCCTATAACAAAAAATTTAACGAGAACATTGCCTCTCTACCAAAAAAAAAGGAACCCCATATTTGAAATATGACATAAATGAGATTCCAGGAATACATTCAGCTTTGAACCTCAAATACTCCTGTACATTTAACTTGTTGATTATATGCATACATATAGATATGCATCTCTATTCCACATGCTCCTGTTATTCTATGTGAATACTTGTCATTTCACCCCTGAAGTTGATAGTCCTACTGCCATTTTCCTAACTCCTTTTATCTATGGTAGATCACTGTATGCTTGATATTTCCTTAAGCTATTTTGTTTCATTTCCAAAGCCTTCATTGGTTGTCCTTGTTGAGCATGATTCTTTTTGCAAAGTTGAAAAACTCCTTGACACTTCGGGCCTTTAATACTATTTTTTAAAAATCTAGAGTACTATCACTGCTAAGAAGGCCTCACAATCATTTATGGTTGTCATTTCAATACTTAATATCATGCATCCCGTGAATGGGACATGTTAATGATCTTTGAAGATAATCTTCTCTTGGCACTATTTTCATTGACTATCACTGCTCTTTGGGTTTGTAAGTCTATATTCACTGTTTTGGTATGAATAGTTGTGCTCCAAAACTTCTATGTCTTCCAGTAGAGAATTATATTGGGGCTTCCAATCACAGGAAAACTACACCTTATTTATTTTATTGCTATCAAAACTATGACAAATATTCTCATTGAAATATGGACTATTCCATCTTTAGTCTTTTGGTTGTGTAAGTAAGTTATGCATGATATAAAGTAAATTAGTGGCCTTTTCTTGTTCTCCATGTAGTATGATGGCTCAAAGTTGTTCAAGTAATTATGAAAATATTCTAATTGAGGTTGCTTCATCAACTTTGAACCTACATATGTCACCTCATCATATATCTCTTCCCATTTAAACACCTTGTATGCTTTATTCTATGAAGCCCTTATAGGACTGTCATTCTTTATACTTTTCAAATCTCCATTTTATCATGCATCGGGTAAAGATATTTCTTCAGCTCTATGTGGGCAGTTAGCAATAATAGATAAGGATCATAAAATCATCTCTCTTGACTTCTTGTTAATGCCTTTTGATTCCTTTATTATAGTCATGTAGACTGTTTGCTTGATGTATGCTGCTGAAGTTTTTATGATGTAGACTTGTTTCTCTTTGAGCCTCAAGACTTTATATGTATTTCAAAAGTTGTTTAGAAATAGTCTAAATAGGATTGATACCCTACTCTCCCTTTAATATAAAGGGGCTCAATACCTCACTAAAATGCAAAAGAATTTAAGGTAAAGGTGAAACAAGATAACAATAAAATTGATGACTCCTTAGCATGTTTTGATCATTCTTTTAATATGATGAGCAATAAGATGCTTTCTCAAACTATTTTCACCATGTTGAAATAAGGCTACTTTATGAATCTCTTATTGGTTACAACAAATTTTCTTAATGAGTGTTTTGAATATCTCATGACTCTCATATAATGATGTGAATGAGAGGGTGTCCTCCTAATATGTTGGGCTCAACCCTCATGGGAGCCCATTTTACTCATATCTGATGAAAATTGATCTCGAACATAATGAACCTATTTTTGTACAATGAACAAACATGTTAGCAAAATAATTGAAGTTGAAAGCTTCTATTGAACCTATTCTCTTTGATCATTATTTTTTGATGACTTAATCATGTAATGATTGCCTGATAGGATGTAGGTTACATTTTTGTTGGTAATATAGGCATGAGGAAGGATGTGATTTAGCATTTCTCTAACACCACATTTCACAATCTTGCAGGAAACCATGGAGCTTGGAGTTGAAACAACCTGGAGCCACTGGAGACACAACAACTTGAAGACAATGAGTAAAAATGATTCGTCATTACAAGCAATGACGAATCACTCCCTTTTTCATGTTTACATTATCTTCAGTTGTGTAGTTTACAACTTGATTTTGTATTCATTATTTGATTATAAAAATTAAATGAAGCTACTCCCACGGATTGTGTGGGACCTTGGTTTTTACAATATGAATAAAGTAGCAAAAATTATGCAATTTTCTGATTTTTCTATTACAATTACTTGCATAATAATACTAAAAATTCAAAAGTAATCAGTTTTGTTCAAGATCAATGAATACTTAGTAGAAAACTTTTGTAATCACTTGTGTACCTTCAACGATGAATGCAATTCAACTCTACCTATTTTGAGCTATAGCTAAAAATAGGTAACAGGAAACTCAATGGTTAACACACTATCATTGGGAAAAGAGTCATTGATAGGTAATGTTAAGGGGGAATGAACATTAGCTAAATGGTTGGTTAAGGTTTGGCCTTTGATTGCTCTTTGGGAAACAAATGTAAAGTCAAACTCAGCCAACAACATTACCCATTTAGCAAGACGTTTTGAAAGGTTTATTTTATTGAAGAGATATTTGAGAGCATCGGATTTTGTCATCACTTGTATTTTTGCATCTAGTAAATAATTTCACAACTTACTAGTAGCAAATACAAGATCCAAACATTTTTTTTTGATGGTTGTGTAGTGAGTTTCATAATCTATGAGAGTTATACTAATGTAATAAACATGATGCTCTTTTCCATTGTTGTCTTGATGGGCCAACAATGCCACAAGAGCATTGGTAGAAGCGGCGGTATATAGGATGAATGGTTTGTTTAGTATAGCAAGTTGTAAAACAGGTGAAGTTGCAAGATACTCTTTCAAACTCTCGAAGGCCTGTTTACAATCATCATTCCAATAAAAATTCACATCCTTTTTGAGGAGATACGTATAAGGTAATGTTTGATTAGTTAAAGAAGTGACAAAATGATGGATGGATTGAATCCTACCTTGTAATGTGCGTAATTGGGAAACGTTGCGAGGAGGTTGCATGTTGATTATAACATCAGATTTCTTCGTATCCACCTCAATGCCTTTGTGAGATATTGTAAACCCTAAAAGTTTCCCACTATCTATGGGTAAAAGCACAAAGTTGTGTCATACTTTATAAAGGAAATGGCCAATGTTGATCCAACTTTTAAACTTGAATCACTAAAAAGTAGCATATATGTTTTGAATTTTTAAATGATGTAAACTAGTAAAATATGTATTTTTTAGTATATTTTATGTTTGTATTTTTTTATAAGAAATTAAAATATTATTTTAAACTAGGTTTTCGGAAATTAACACTATAATTTAGTTGCTGATAAAATGCTGAAAAATGAACTTGCACAGGACGTCAAACTTTTTATAGTAAATTTTATTTCTTTTCTTTCAATTTTTTTGTGTGTATTTATAACTTGAAACTTTAGTGCATGGATATGTTTTTTTCCAATTTTGATAAATGTATATTTGTATATAAGTATTAAAGTGTGATTGAATAAAAAACAATTGTTTCCATTGGACGTCAACATTCATGTTAAATATTTATCTAAAATGGAAAAAAAAAAATACCATCTTGAAATAGATTCTTTAATCTTTTTATTTTCTTTTTTTTAAAAAGGGGGTAAAAACTTTATTGAAATCGGAAGATTAACAGTACATTAAGAAAGAGGGAGCCCATTGGCTCCCACAAGGGAAAACCCAGAACATCAAGCACCAATAAGACCACCAACCCACCAACCAACATCAACTTATCCCTCCATATCATCCACAGTGACCCTCTCAAGTTCAAGAACATACTCAGGAGATAACTGACTCCACCTTTTGATCCTCCAATCATCCTCATTCTTAGACACCCACTTGGCCAAACAATCAGCCACCCTATTCCACTCACACGGAATATGGACAAAAGACACCGCTTCCAAACTAGAGCACCTCTGCAAAAATTTTCTAACCACCAACGCAATCTACCAATTAACATCAACAACCCTTTTCCCAAGCAAAAGATTCAATATAATCTGTGAATCAGATTCACAGATAACCTTACGCCAACCCAAGGTGCAAGCATGCACAATAGCCGAAAGAATCGCCAACCCTTCCTTAAGGTTGTTGGAATTCCACCCCTTATGGATGGAGAAAAGAAAGATGACTAAACCATTTCCATCTCTACCAAGTCCACCAATACCAGCAAGCCCTGGGTTGCCTCTAGATGAACTGTCAGTATTAATCTTCAGAAACCCCATCGGAGGAGGCAACCATCTGCCAACCCTTTGAACCTTCTTTTTCGCTCTCCTCCCTCTTATAACACAGGCAGAGACTGGAGTGAACCCTTGCACCCCCAATCTATTTACAATCTCATCATCACTTCTTTCCAGTGGAAGGGCCACTTCACATTTGGCTTCCACAGTCTCCTGGATCATACCAATAATTTTGTGCCAAAGCTGTTGAGCCATCATATTTTCTCCCCGAAAGATCCTATGATTCCTCTCCAACCAAATTTGCCAAAGGATGAAGGTAGGACCAATGCTCCACAAAATCTGGAGAAAAGAGGCCTGGGAGGGGGGCCTTCCCAGATTACTCTAGAACTCCACAAAAGAAGACACATGAACACACAGATGTTTCCAAACACCCCACCACCAATGCTAGAGGAACATAGAATAAGAACACTAGAAAAATAAATGGGGAGAATCCTCCTCACTACAACCACACAACACACACATAGAGGGGCCCTAGAATCCCCGCTTACAAAGATTCTCCCAAGTCAAACATCTATTCCAAGCCAGTGTCCAAACGAAACAATTACACTTGGGCCAAGAAAAATTGTTCCACACCTGTTTCCACCAAGGGACCTCCACCCCCCCAAACTTACGAGAGAGCAACTCTTGATAGCCACTAGCCACAGTAAAGACACCCTTAGGGTTCAGGCTCCATGCTAGAATATCCTTTTCCTTAAGGGAGTTGCATTGTCTAGCAGCCAAGATATTCTTAAGCATAATACCATCCTCCTCCAACCCGAGAATAGGCCATTCACTAGGGTCCTTCCACCTAGCTACCTCCACCTGTCCACCAGGGTCAAATTTCTTTAAATCACTCACTCTAGACCAGCCAACCTCCAAAAAGTGTTGAGACAGAGCCACCAAATTAGGGTACTGACGTAGGATGGGTGCGTAACCATCCCAAGAATCTGACCAAAACATAGCCTCAACCCCCTTAAAACAAATCCAAAACAGGCCCTCCTTGGTAAGCGCAACCCCTTTCTTAAGTGTTCCCCAAACCACCAAGCCTTTCCCTTCCAGAGGAAACCTAGGAAGCTCCTCCTTACCAATCCCCGAAAGATACTTGTGTGATAAGATCCTAGCCCAGCTATGATCCTACTCCACACACCACCTCTAATAAAGCTACAAACAACCTCCCACCTGCCTTGGGCTATAAACAACATCCCACTTAACCAGGATCCATTTAGATGAGGACAAGCTACCCACCCATAGGAATTGTCAAGCTAGTGAGTCCATATCCTTCACAAACTCAGTAGGAGCCACCTATAACATGCACCTATAAATAGGAAGAGCCTAAACCATGGATCTCAACAATAGAACATGCCCAACAAAGGACAACCATCGATGAGTCCAATGACTAACCTTCGCTCGAAACTTATCCAAGATATTCTGCCAAGATTCTCTAGGGAGTCTATCGGAAGAGATAGAAATACCTAGATAGGTTAAAGGGAGGGAGCCAATATGGAATCTCAAGATACAAGCAATCTTTTGCTAAATAGGCTACAGAGTATTAAAGAAGAAAATGGAGGATTTATCTTCATTAATCCTTTGGCGAGTAGCACCAAGATAGATATCCAAGGCCTTGCACATATTCAAAGCTTCTATGATTTGGGCTAGACCCATCAGAGACGTATCATCCACAAATTGCAGGTGTGACTGTGGAGGCCAGTTGTTTCCCCATTTCCACCCCTGAATCAAACCCAACTCCACATTATGTTTCACAAGTCTGCCCAAACCTTCAGCCAGAAGAATAAATAAGTAAGGAGAGAGAGGATCCCCTTGAAGAAGACCCCTAGAAGCACTAAAGAGAGTGGTAGGCTCCCCATTAATCAACACTGAGAATGAAGTGGAGGTAAAGAAACTCATCACCCACTAGATCCATTCCGCAGCAAATCCAAAGGCAGTCAGAATTTTCTGCAAAAAGGACCACCTCACTCTATCATAAGCCTTTGTCATGTCAAGCTTGGTGAACATAGCCTTCTCTTTCGAGGAATCCATCGAATGAATGGTCTCTGTAGCAATAATCACCCAATCCAAAATTTGGCGGTCCTTCACAAAACCACTTTGTTCCTCAGAGATAAGCCCACTAAGCCATCACATCAACCTTTCCGCTATCAGCTTGGAAATAACTTTATACACCACATTACAAAGAGAAATGGGCCGAAATTGATTCAAACGATCATCCCCCTCACATTTGGGAATGAGTGCCAGGAAAGTAGATTTTAAAGCCCAAAGCATCTGCTTGTTATTTTGAGACTTACGCACCACCACTAGTAAGTCCAACTTAATGATGTCCCAGAATTCTTGATAAAATTCAGCTGGAAATCGATCAGGACCTAGGGCTTTTCCTTTCTTCATCTAGAAAACAATAACCTCTAATTCCTCCAACAAGATATCTCGCAAAAGATACTCATTCATCTCCCTCGTGACCAAAGAGGAAATACAAGATAAAACTTGGTTTTCTTCCTCTGAGACATCCTGAGAGTCTTCACGAAATAAAGAGGCATAGAAATCTGAAGCTTCTCTAGAAATATCCTGCCAGGATGATAGATGCTCACCCCTACCATTCACTAGAATAGGCATAGAGTTACCATGTCTCCTAGCCTTTACTGAGTTGAAGAAAAAGGCATTGTTTCTGGACCCCCCTCCTGCAACCACTCAACTCTAGCCTTCTGCTTCCAAAAAATTTCCTCATGAAGCTCCCACTCCTCCAAATCTCTCTGAGCCCAAGCTTCCTCCCTGAGTAAATCCTCAGAAAGACCAAACTCCCTTATCTCGCGAGTGATGGCATCCAAGATAGCTTGAGGATCATCCTTAGCATGAAAAATATTGCCAAATTAATGCCTATTCCACCTTTTAAGTTGATATTTCACAAATTGCAACAATTTAGAAAAGGAATACATGGCAGTTCCAAAAGAAGGTCTTCCCCTTCCCCACCAATCTACCATATGCACTTGCAAGGAGGAATCTCTTAACCACATAAGCTGGAACTTAAAAGAAGGGGACCGAGCCACTCTAGCACAAGAAGCTAAAAATTTAATAGGCTAGTGTTCTGAGCCCTGCCAGTCCAAAATCTCAGATCCAAAAGACAACCCTCCGCCAACCTAGAAACAGGACACCAAAAAATGATCAAGTCTCTCAGCAATACAATTCTCCCCTAATCTCCTATTGTTCCAAGTAAACTTCCCATTCCAAGGCTTAATATCAACCAGGTTCAAAGCAGAGATGCTATCACGAAAAAGGAAGGTTGAGGGATCCAGTCTCTCAACACCACCCATCTTCTCATCTGTCTCAATAATAGCATTGAAATCCCCAGCAACAATCCAAGGGTACAAAGGAGTTGGGCTTCGAACATAACTAATATGGGACCACAATAACTTCTTACTAGGGAAATCAATAGGTGTGTAGATGTTTGAGAGAAGAACAGTTTCCCCCAATTCTAGATTTGAGACAACCATAGAGATGGAAGACCTGGAGGACACCCACCAAAGAGGATGAATCTTTATTGGATTCCACAAGCAAACCACCCCACCTGCATTACCATGAGCCCCAATACACTGAAAACAACCACGCACCCACAGCACGGGCACCACACCCAACATACCTTCAACTGATAACTTCGTTTCTTGAAGGAAAAGAACATCAGGAGAATGAGAACACACCAAATCTCAAACAACTTTTTGTCGAGGGCCACTGTTCAAGCCCCTTACATTCCAGGAGAGGACATTCATTTTGGAGAGGTATAGAAATGTGAATCGAGAGTCTTTACAGACCCAGCCTCCACCAGAGCCTCACCCATCAACTTTAATTTCTCCAAATCTTTCTTTCGCCCTGCTTTAGAAGATTTCTCACCACCCCTTTCTTTAGGTCCTTTTGAAGAATTCCCAATGAGGGAGAAGCCTTATTACCTTTTACCAAGCCTACTCCCACTTTCTCCAATGGGCTGGAGAGCCCCCCTTCCCCCAACTTTGCTTCAACTATTGGCTCCACCTAAATAGCCCCAATCTCATGAGAAGATTGGTTGCACTCTGGGAAAATGCCTTCCTGAACTCCTTCAGAAACACCTTGGCCCACAATCAATAATCCCAGATTTATCTCTTGATTACCAAGATCATCAAGCACCTCAAATCTGTTACAAAATTCTTCGTCTTGTTGATCCTTAATCGTCCTCTTATGGCACCGGTTCCTATTATGAGCCTTGGTCGGGAGAAAACCTTCAACATCCATAGCCTCACCCGACAAAGGGCTCCTTTCCCTTGTCAACCTTTGAGGGATAGTGAGAAGGTTGAGTTGTTAGCTTCTTTGGAGATTTAAACTTTAGGAATCTTCTCTGCAAATTCCCATATTCAAGACATAGATGACAACTGAAAGGAAAAGTCTCGTAGTCAAGCTACTGCACCCAAGAGCATGAACCCACCCGTATTTCCAAAGAATCTGGGATAAGATTATTTAAATTCATTTCAACACAAATACGAGCAAAAGTCATTACCTTTCTGTCTTGACTTTGTTGAGATGGGCCCATCAGTTTTCCAACCAATGAGCCAACTGGATGCAAAATGTCATTGCGCCAAAATTCCATTGGAAATATAGGGAGGCGAACCCAAACTGGCACCTGATTCGGTAGCTCCTCTGAAGGATCAAACCCTGCATGCCATGGCTTAATGAATAGACCAACCTGTTTGTGGAAGTAAGGCCCACCTTCAAAAACTCTATTGTGATCGGCCATGCAATTAAAAGTCACCACGAAGTAGTTGTTTGCTAATAACATTATTTCCAATTCACCCTCTAGGGACCAAGAACGATGAGCCCACGATTCAAAAAATAGGAGTGAAACCCTCATTCCCAAAAATTTGCAGAGCAAAGCATGTCTTGAGTAATACTCGATATCCTCCACAATTGATTCAAGTTGAATAACCAACATCGACCTTTCCTTGGATCGTTCAAGGCACGCATTCGTCTATGGAATACGAGAACTGCCAGCGTGGACAAACCCATCATTACTTGGGTCATTTGAAAATTAACTCTTATTAAAGACTTTTGGAGAACGATTTGGAGGCGAAGCCCCAAAGGTAGCATGAAAATCCAAAGGGTGTTTGACCCCTGATGATTCCCCCTGAGCCATGCAAACACAAGTCCCAAGACCTTGTGAAGAAAATTAAAAAAACCCCACCCGTAGATCCGAACAAAGAATGGATCCGACCAAAGGAAAGCCAAATCCCCTTCAAGAGTGGTGGCCAACAAAGGGCACACCTGCAGCAAAGAGACTCCACCAACCAGAAAACTTTTGTCGCAACCAGAACCCCCACGCCAGGAGGAGCGCACACTGGGAGATAGACCCCCCCATTCCCGCCCAAACCAATGCCACCCGTAGGAGAGAAAAGCACATATGTGAGCAGAAGCCAAGAAACAAGCATGCAAAGAGGGCAAAGCCCTCATGCATGTTGTGGCCTCACGCAGGGAAGCGCAACCTGCAGCACCATCGCCATCCCAATCCCTCCAAAACAATCTAAATCCAATTTCTCTTATCATTAGGTCCTTAATACTTTTTTTCTAGATTCTTTAATCTAGTGCATCATATTTTTTTCATTTTTTTTTAATAAGTTTTAGTATGTTTCCTTGGCATGGTAATCAACCTAATTTTTTTGTTGATAACCTACTTTTAGTATAAATATAAATAATAATAATAATAATAATAAAACTATTAAAAGAAATATATATTTGAAAAATACACTTATAGATCTACAAAAGGGTATTTTTACATTTAAAAAAAATTGTTATTTACATGAGGAGGAGTTATTAAAACTTCAAGTTTTTCAAATAATTCTTTTTTTTTTGTAAATTGGACTCAAAATAGTGCTCGTTATATTTTTAGCCAGCAATTTTAGTTGAATAAATTGTGGAAGTATCTAACTTAGCTAGAATGAATCTTACTAGGTCATATGTTTTACCAAAATTGATTTTTAGTTAGAAATACTTAAATTCAATTGTGCTAATATGTTGGCTGAAAGTGTGACACAACTTTGTGCTTTTACGCCTACTCCAAAGACACACTTTTCAGATTTAAGCGCATGTTGTACTTACACATTCACTCAAAGATTTTTTGAAGAACATTCACATTATCTTATCAGGTTAAGTATTTAGCTAGAACATCATCAACATAATCCTGTAAGATTTTATGTATGTAATCATGAAATATTAATGTCATTGCTCGTTGATAACTAGTGCCTGTGTTCTTTAATCCAAAAGGCATCATAACCCAACAAAGTGTTCACCAAGCGGATGTAAAGGCCATCTTGTATTGATCTTGTGGGTTGATGAAGATTTGATTATATCCAAAAAATCCATCCATAAAGGACAACAAAGCATGTCCAGTAGTGGAATCCACAATCATGTCAATGTTAGGAAGAGGAAAATCATCCTTTAAAGAAGCTTTGTTCAAGTCTCAAAAATTTGTGCATATCCTAACATGATTATTATTTTTAGCAACTACAAAAATGTTTGATATCCAAGGAGAATAATCGATAGGTCGAATGAAACCCGTGTCAAGGAGTTTTTGAAGTTCTCCTTTAACATGCAAGGCTATCTTAGGGTTCATCTTTCATATCTTTTGGCAAACGGGCTTAGCATTCTTGGCAAGAACAATGTTATGAGTGACGATCTTCGGATCTATTCCTGGCATATCAGAATATTTCCAAGTGAATAGTTTAGGAAATCATGAAGCAAGGTTACAAGATCATCTTGTTCTTCATCATCAAGGCACTTCCCAATTTTAACGACTTTATCTTTATCATCTATTTCTATTGGTATATCAATGGTATCTCCCAAGGGGAGTGCATTCGACTTAGGAAATTCCAGATCATATGGTTTCATGGTTGTGGGATTTTCATTAATATCAATAATGTTGAGCTCAAAACTTATCATAACACAAGAGGCATTTCTCTTGGAGATAGAAGTCTTATTAAATCACCTAACAGGTGTTTAAAAGCTTTATCGTCATTAGCATAGTCGAATGGTGGGGAATCCATATCAAGGAATTTAGGATGTTTGAGCATGAGATTGATTCTTGGTGCACATGTGATAGTGTTGATGTTGAGTGATGGTCGTTGATTTTCTTTTTTAGTTTTAGAAAAGGAAAACCCTAAACCGGTCTTAGTTTCATGTGTATTAGGTTCATGGGAACTTGAATGCCTTGCTCATGCTTTCCACATCCTTTACCATTGTAGCCTAATTGTTTCACAAGATTGTAACCTCAACCATAAAGTATTTCCATTTCATGTGGGTTAGGTGGTTGATGGTAATCTATCTCATCAAAATTTGTTGTATATGTTGCATTTTCTTCCAAAGGAGATGAGGTAGAATTGTGCAAAGGTTTTTCTTTATTCTGGGTACAAAGGATTGTTAGTTGTTCTTGTTTTTCATCCTCTTTTTGTGTGATTATGTACTCACCCATAATTTAAGGGGTGAATTCTAATGACCCCCAATCATCACCAAGTAAGTTACACTTTAATTCTTCTTCTTGTTGATTCTTCTCAAAAGGTGCTATGTTGGAGGTGAGAATTAATGTGGTGAGAGGACTTGTTGTTCCTTTTCAAGTTGCAAGAAACTTTCAGGCTCAGGATCTATGTCAATTTGATAAAATTTGTTATTATAGACATATTTCAGAGGGTACTGGATGCATCTCATGGATCCATGGTCTTCCCAAGAGGAGATTATAGGAAAGGTAATAGGGTATGACATGAATAGGAGTTTGTAGCATAACCATTCCAATGGTAATAGGTAAATCAATGACACCAAGCGGTTTCTTTGTAACATTGTAAAATCCTCTAATGGAGAAGGAATCAGATTTGATTTGTGATCTATCCACACACAATCTATCAAGAAGCTTCACATTGCACACATTAAGGGAAAATTCATTGTCAACGAGGGTTCGTTTGATGCATATCTGATCATATTGGGCTATTATCATAAAGACTTCAATTTTCTTTCTTAACTCTAATGGAGGGAGCTCATGTTGGTAGAAGGTAATGTCTACATTAATTGTATTCATTTCTTTTATTAGATTTGCCACATCATTAGAATTCTTACTAGGGGGGGTCACTATCTGTTGCAATGCCATTTGAAGCATAGAATGATAGTTAGGGGAGTTTTGAAGAAGATACAAAAGGGATATCTTGGCAAGAGTATTCTTAAGTTGTTCAATTAGATCGTACTCCCTAAGTTGTGAGTTTAAACAAGGGGCCACAGGTAAGATGGGATTGGGTAATGGTAGGGATTTAAAGGTGGCTTATTGGGGGTGTGGGTTATTTCTAGTGTAGTGAGTATGAGCAACAACATTGTGCTTGGGTGGGTAAAGGGTAAATTCAGGTTTATATGGAGTTTGAGGTTTATGGGAAGGTGGTAGAGTACAAGCTGAGGTTGAATTACATTGACATCTTTTATTTGAGATTTCTCACAACAAACCTTAGTGGATGAGTTAGGTGAGATGAAGTCGGGTGAAGAGTTTCATCTAACATATCCATATCATCACAACTAAAAGGTGTGGGAGATAGGTTATCGGTGGTTGGTTTGGGTTTGTCATCACAAATCTTAGTGGATGAACTTAGTGAGAGGAAGCCCTATAGAGCTTCATCTAACTTATCCAAGTCATCACAACTAAAATTTTTAGATGATATGGTTTTCCTACAGTGAAGAAGTGTGTGCATTGTTTCGTGTGATTTTTCTAAGGTTTTATCTTCATGTTCTAATGAATTTGATTTAAACAGACTAGGAACTAATGTTGAAAATGAAACTTGTAAAGATCTAATGCTATTCATAAATACCATTAAAGTAAAATATGCTTATGCTAATTATGACCATATAACATAAAGTAACTGAATGTAAATAGAGAGGCAACTAGAGCAAACAAAAACTTTAGAAACTGGCAAATAAATGTAGAAATTATTGATGCAAACTGAGCACTGGGACTAAGTCACCAAAGGTGGCGAATTAGTCCCAGTAGGGGTATTTTTGAATTTTTTCTGATGAAAAATGATGTATTCGGGACTGTAAAGTGCAGATCTAAAGTGTGTATGTAGAATTTCTCTATCATACAAGGAAATAAGACACAAAAATGAAATTTTTCATTAATGTGAAGTAGGAAACCCTAGGATGCAAATGTAAATAATACAACAAGATATGAAAGGTTAATAGAAAAGGTTCCTAGGATGCAAATGCATGCTAGATCAAAATTAAGATGTGTCTAAATGCAGGTTCACCAAAATGAACCACAAATTTTAAGGGTGAAAGGTGGGTTCCCCAAGGCTTTCTAGGGTTTTCACCTAGAAGGAAGGGGGTCCGTTTTACACACCTAAAACTTGGGGTTTCATTCAATATTAGGGGTTGAATGTGATTGAAGAGCCTATATGGAGTATTCTAAATTAAATAATTTGATAAATGAAACTAATTATTGAATACAAGCTAATGAAATCTATATTGTTTGAAAACACAAGATGCCATGCAAAAAGGATAGAATAAAGACTATAGAAGGCAAGATAACAGAATAACTAAAATAAGTGCACCTAGAAACTGATGAGGACTGAAGTGGAGATTGTAGAAGCCTCTGAAAATCTTGAAAATCTTCTTTTTATGCCAACTAGGAAACTTATGCCAGACTGGGCGACTTAGTCCTAGTCTTGGAAAACTGCTCCAGTCTCCGTTCTAGCCAACTGGGTACCCAAATCTCCATAAATACCTGATAGAATTATGCAGTGGGATTAATTTTCCACTATTGGTGATTTATTCCATTTAATCTTTTCAAGAAATCTGAAAGTGGAATCAAAATCCTATAGTCTACAATCTATTTTCCCATTGAAATCTGAGTCCAAATCCATAAAATCACCTACAAAACATAATATATTTTGGTTTCTAATGTGGGGTTTGCATTGGTAAAACCCCTAGTTGGTATTTAAACTTTGAAAGAGATAAGAAATCTACATAAACCCTAGCCCTAAGTGTGTCTAGAACTAGGAAAATCTGAAGTAAGGAAAAATCCTTTTCTAACGTGCTAGAATAAGATGCATGAATGAGACTTGAATGATGCAAGAATTCAATCCAATAAACCCTAAAACATTATCAATGAATGAAAATGGAATGAAAACCTTAAATATGAAGATAGAAAGAAAATGGAAGATGGAATCACTTTGAAAATAATTCTTTAGGTGTGATTTGATGGCTAGTTGCATCTCCTCAACCAAGATTTATTCATGGTTCTCCATAGACATCCTTTATCAATCCTTTGCAATGTGAGATCTTGAGTGAGAATTGAGCTTGAATTTCTACAAAAAAACCTAGTTTGTTGCCCTAAGCTTCAACTTTTTTGTAGAAAGAGAAATGAATCTTCTTTTGGAAGATGTTCAACACTTGATTCTTGGGTTTTCTTGTGAAAAATGACTAAAGAAACATGAGAAATACCCTAAAAACATGTATTTATAAGCAACAATACCTAATTGTCAATTATTTTGACCTAAGAGGCCGACACCCATTGGGAAGTTTTAGCAAGTCAGAAATTCTCCCACTCAAAAATGCAAATAACCCTAAAAAGGACTAAGTCGCCACCTTCGCTACCTTCAGCGACTTAATCCCACTAAAGGTTTTTGAGGTCGGATTTATGATATTTGAGTGATTTTGATATTGTTTGTTAGGACTTGTATGATTTATTAGGTGAAATAGGCCTCAAAGTCAAAGATAATGAGTCTTAGGGGCCTATAAATGTTGTTTTAGGAGGGTGATTGATGCAAGGGTGTCTAAAGTAGGACCAAATTAGGAACAAAATAATCCTTTTCTTCAAAAGTATATAATTTTTGGTGAGACAGGGACTAAGATTCCAGCTAGGGTGTCTTAGTCCCCCTCAAGTTATTTTCAAGATTTAATTTCAAATCTTGGCTAGATTTAGCCTCCTTTAATTAATAATTTCATATGTCAGCTTGGTGTGGTATAATTTTGGGATATTAAACATGGATAAGTATAAATACAAGGTTATTTCACTCGTTTCTCACCCAAAAATTTGAATGGGAATTCCTAGTAGAATAATTGAGTTCACAAGAGCATTCAAGAGCAATTCATCAAGCATTTGGAGCCATCATCAAGATTCAAGCATCATGGTCAAAGATATCCTTGCATCATGTGTGTTTTTGAGCTAACATTTGTGATGTAGGGTTTTGTTTCAATCAAGCATTCAATTCAAGCATTCAATCAAGAGTCAAGATCCACATTCATGCTAGCCATTTCATAGAATTTTATAGCCTTCATTTCAAGGGTTTGGTTGATTTGCAACATTGCATTTTTTCATTCATCATTCCTTCATGCTTTTCTATTTTATTTCAAGGTTTAATTACCAAAACAAGGTTTGACCAAGGCAAACCCCTATTCCTTAACAAAAAAATATTTTTCCCTCTTGATGTGTGTTTATAGATTTAGGTGAATTGGAGCTTGAAGATCCTTTGAAGAAAAAGTTGCAAAAGTTATCAAAGTTTTTAAGAAGTTTCCATCTTCAGGGAAACTCACCTACAGACCGAAATCCACACTTTCAAGCTTAAAGATCAGACAAGATGGAAGCTACAGAACATCACTAGAGGGTACATGGCGTATGAGTCCCAGTATAGCCCTTTTTGACATTTTCTTGTAGATCTTGATCAATCATTAGAAGATTCCAAATTTTTCCTAGAATCCTGTAGAAAAACTAAATCACCCAGTCTGGTGTATTAGTCCCAATTCACTTCAAAAGGTATATTTTTAGAGTTACAGATCTTGGTTTGACTCCATCATTCTTTCAGGTACCCTTTCTATTTCATTCTCTTTTATCAATCTGATTTCATGCTCTCAAGTTTCTAGGGTTTCGTGCATAGGTGTTTTCATTTCTCCTTTGAAATTTCATTTAATGGTGAACCCCCGTCCAATTTCAATAGGAACCCTCTAGTCCTCTTCCTCAATCAAGTCACTTTTTTGAGGGATCTAGGTTCCTAATGAACTAAAGTGTGAAATAGGTCCCAAATTTCCATCTCCTAAAAGGTGGACACCTTGTTTCCATTGGTTCAAACCAATCATCTAGAAATAATATCTTAGAATGAATGTAGTGATTATGGATCAATAAATCTCAATTTGGTTTATATCTTAATATATCCTAACATAAAATATTTGTAACTGGGTATTTTGATTATCTTTACCATGAATTTCATGACCCCTTCCTTCTAGTGATTTTGAAGACTGAGTCTAAATAATTTGGAAGTATATATCTTTGATGTTGCATGCTTTATAAAGGTTCCAAAAAATATGAATATTTACCCTAGATGTTATCCTATTAAAATTTTATGATATTAATAAAGTTTAATATTCATACAAATCTAGTTGTGCATTTCTTTAGTTGAAATTGGCTAAAGCCTTATTGGAATAATATTTAATATTTATTATTAATTTAACTTTTATAATCATTGCCCAAATTTAAATTAAATATCCTTGGGATCTTTACCTCTAATTTTGATGATGGATTTAATTACAATACTTAAATGTAGCATGTTTTGGATGGTTATGAAACACATCTATAATTTAGACTACCAAATGTGTTATATAATGTGTGGAAATTTTCCAATCAAATTCTAACATTTTTATTTACTAGATGGATGTCGATTGGTCTTGCATCATGGATGAAGTCATTCAACACCCCCTAGCAGAAATATTTCCTACAAATATGTTTCATGGGAAACCTATGTCCTTGAAGGCTCACATTTATTTTCAAATTAGATTGAAATTGCTAGATTAAATGACTTTATCAAGGGAGAAAGGTCAAGGGACTCCTACTTGACCTTCTTTTTTAGAATTCATACAAAGAATCAATCTCTTAATTTTGATACAAAAACCAATAATAATATATTTTTGGAATACAACATGTTAGAATAAATGTTAACTACATATGTTCATCCTCGTAAATTGTAAGAGTGTCTATAATAATTATTTAAGTACATTTAATATTAATATTTTTTAAATATTATTTAAGATTTTCATAGGTATTGGTGTGTGTATGGACCAAATCTCAAGCATTACAACTGATTTGATTCAATATCGATAAGACAAATAAATGAGACAAGGATCATACTCAGTATAATGAACATAATTTTGACATGGTTGCTAACACAAAGATTGGAAGCATGCAAAATACTATTACAAGAACACATGATTTTATTGAAAACACATAATATAGCACGTCATCACACTTGTTTAGTTGTGCATTAGAAGCATTTTTAATACTTTGGAATTTACTATAATATTATTTTGAATATTAAAAATATAATTGGAATGTTGATTAATATCCAATTAGTTGAATTGGAGGATATAAAAAATATTATAGTGAATTAGGATCTATGTATAATTTTTTCTTATTTTAGTGTATTAGAGTTAAATTATATCAAATGCATAAAAAAACCAACGATGTATTAGTTTATAAAACATTTTAATGTGTATCAATTTATACATAAAAATATTTTATGTCTTTCCATGATGAACTCCACTTAATTATAGTCTTCATTAGCATCTTTAACTCACTCTTGACAATTACTAGTGTCAATAATGGCTCTATGGATACCATTAAAATATTCTAAAAGTGTGATATCCCCAATGATGCTATTAAGATAGCCTATGCAAAATTATAGTTCATTAGTCATTATGTAATATTTTGTGCCCATATTTGATAGTGTTATTATAGTTGAAGAATTATTTTGGATGGAAACTTTATGAGCTAAGTAACTAACCTCTATTGTGTTACATTATTTATTAGGTTAATACCATGAACACGAAACCTACACAAGCTAACAAGATATCAACACAAAATTGTTAAACATGTTAGAAAGAAAATCCAATGTTCCCTATGAAATTCTTTAACCAAAATCACTAGAAAACATGAAATGATACGAAATTGAGCAAAAAAAGCATGTAATCTAAGTAAAATCAGCTAAACCTCCATCCCATAGGGGGAGTGTTGCTCCTTTGATGTAGAAAAAAGCTCTTTCCCAATCCCTTTGATAATCTTGATGAAGTGTAGATGATCTAAGTGTAAAATTGACTATAATCTAGCTAAATTGCTTGAAAGTGATAAAAAGCTATGGAATGAAATGCCTATAATGATGATGCTCTAAGTTGTGGATCCATACTATGAAAAGGATACCTCTATTTATAGAAGCCAAGGGTTGAAGGATGAGAGGATTTGATGAATGTGGGATAAATTGAGAGCCAATGAGAATGTGACACTTGTCAACATTCCATTGGATGAGGGTGGAGCATATTTTGGAAAATGTGTGAGTGGAGGAGGATGAGAGAGAAGCAAATGTTGATGGTTGAGAATTTGAAAATGGTGCAAGAGTAATTGAATGAGATTTGAGAGGATGTAAGAGGATTTATTGCAAATGTAAGAGGATGTGATAGATTTTTGAAAACCTTTGGAGGAAAATTGAATGAGAGGTTGTTGAGAGGAATATGCCTTTGTGAGGATAATTGACGTAATTAGATAATTAGAAGAAATTGATTTTATGTGCAACCTGGTTACTTGACCATGGTTGATTTAACTCTTGAAGAGTAAAAAGCTAGAGGATTTGATTGATGATGATTAAAAGGTGATTTAGGATTATTTAATCCATAATTAATTAATTGGATTGAATTAGGAGATGTGACACTTGATTTGATTGATTTTTAATCAAATAGGAGGATTAAAAGAGGATTTAATTAAATGATTTGATTTAATTAAATAAGATAATAAAAAAATTAGAAGAGAGGTGAATTAATCAATAAATTTAATTATTTGATTTTAATAGCTGAATTTGCTAATTTTAATTAAATAATGTTGATTATTCAATTAAATTGATCATTTTGAGATGAATTCATAAGACATGATGTTAGTTGGTCAGAATCAGATATCCATTATCAATCAGGACATTTTCGGTGTCTACATTTTTCCCTTCTTTGAAGCGAAGTACCTACGGTGTTAGTTCAAAGAATAACACTGTTGAGATCAAAATAAATAAATAAAAATTGATTTTTTCGAATGGCTCACTGTTGCCCCAATGGACAAAATTATGCTACTACACTACCCCCTCGAGAGATTGGGAAAAAATTGCAAAATTTGGTCAAGTTCGTAAAAAAGATTCAACAATGATTTAGGAGTAGAAAACAACCCACAGGATACAAATTTAGGCTTACGACAATGAAAATGGATCAACATGGGCTTCGCTCAGGCAAAACTAGATTAAATGGTTTCAAAAACCCTAAAAATACCAAAAAAAACCCTAAAAAAAAGGTATAAAAAGGGTTAAGAGGGTCATTTTCAAAATCATTTGCACACTTGACCTTTAGAAATTTTGGTGATTTTTCTCTGAGGTGCTGACAAAATGGCTACTCGCGTGCTTCCCAGACATCAGATGGATCGAGTTCACGAGTTCTAGTGGCCTTAGTAAGTAGGACCCCCAGTGCACCTTTCAAAAAAATTCTCATTTTTACACTTTTTTGGTACATTTATTAGGGTCCCTTTAGGTTGACCAAAAGAAGTCCTCTAGGGCATCACTTTTGTTATAGGTGGCATTGCATTTGTAGATGTCGACCCGCATTTGCATAGGAGCATCATGCGACACTATAGGGTTGGAAAGTCGCACAAAAAGTGTCAACTCGCCTTTGCAATATTGCGTCGGGGGGCCCTAGGGGAGTCTAACATTGCTCGAAAATGTCAACTTACCTTTGAAGGATAGCATTTCTTTTATTTTAGAATCATATTTTCAAGATGTAGAGTGTCACTTTTGCAAATGTCATACCGCCTTTGCCATGCTGACTCGCTTTTTCTTTTTGAAGGAATTTTTAAAATTTTGAAAATGCGTTTGATTAGCGAATTTTTGATGTTGGGTACATTTTGATTGCAGGAGGTCTTGTTAGTGCCCCATTCGAAGGAGCACAAGAGTCATCTTCTACGTCGAGCGAGGCATTTTTCAGACCAGGCCCTATTTTTCCTTGGTGTGGTCGGATTTAGCCATATTGATTGGATGCCTGAGGTGCAGACACATCTCGTGATGATGAAAACATTAGTTGAGAGATGGTGAAGTGAGACCTCTTCGTTCCATTTACGAACCGGTGAGGCCACAATCTCCTTGGAGGATCTATGGTAGATTTTGAGGATCCCCATTCATGGTGAGCACATCATTTATGATGTTGAGGTTGTTGGCGATGTCATTTTCTAGTTATTTGGTGTTGATTCATATGAGATGGACAATGACCAGATAGAAATTTTCCATTATGAGGGGATTGCCCCTGATTCGACTTTGTTTGTTGGTGCAGTAATCTTGGGCTCGTCCTTGTTCCCGACCGGTGAGCCAAAGGATGCAACATTAGATGAGGGATCGTTTGGTCCTGGATGATGGAGGAGATGATCGTCTATGACTAGGGGCCAGTTTTCCTAGCCTCATTGCACCATGACATGCTTTAGGTTATATATAGCGGGGCCCGCAACATTGGGGCCAAAGTTACACTTCTTCATGTATGGGCCTATGAGTACATTTCCATTTTCAGGCCACAAATAGAAAATGTCTAGACTAGCTGCAATGATCCTATAACATACAAATATGGGGGGATGACCACCCTCCATTATAGGCATCCCACACTAGAGACGGGTTCTCGATGAGATGACAATATTTCAGTGGAGGCATTGGCTCCATTTTCCTATGTGGCATGATGACGATGATCATGTTTTTTTACTATCGAGAGTCTTGGTATATGAAGGGGAGAGAGCACTATATGAGTGAGTGGTACCTCTCGGATAGGGTGGCTGCTAGTTTGGGGATTGGGGAGGTGCAGGATGCACCCGATGACACACAAAGAGCCATATTTTCTCAACAATCCATAGAGGTAGCTTGGGGATAGAGGATCCCACCTCAATAGGCTATTGATGACTTCATATAGTTGTTCATGGTGCCATGGGTATATTTTGACAGTCGTGTGGATGCGGGGATTACCTTGGCTTATGATGTATATTGGTGAGCTCATGCTCGTACCCAATTAACTTTGCCAATCATGCTAGTTGTGACTAGAAGATGAGTCATAGGACCTAGGATTGGAAAAGTTCTGCAGTAACCACAAGTTCAGCTACAGGATGGACATGACAGAGGTGGAGATCATGATATACAAATCCCACCATTGGTACTACCCATTGGATAAAGGACATTGGTCCATCCCCCCTAGCAGCCACATCAGCATATGCCACCACCACCACCACCACTAGGTCCTGATCCTAGGGATGGACAAATAACAGTGTGGTAGGTACAAGTATAGGTTTTGATAGGGTAGCTTCAGTAGGCCCAAGCATAGATCCAGACATTGGTCTAGGAGAGGGACAAGGCTTGACAAGAGGTGGCACAAGAGTACCAAATGAGGTAGGATTCAGATATGGCATTGGCATTGGAGATAGGATGGAGGAAATAGCTAGAGGATGCAGCACAACAGATACATGGACAGGCCACAGTCTCAGTTGAGATGTATGGTCGAGTGATGCAGGAGGCATCCTACTACTGGGGAGTGTACTATAGAGTTGTGGCCCAGAAGCGGTGGGAGCTAGATTTCTCCCATTTTTGCTAGATTGCTCCTACTAGGACCCCTCATGCAAGAACATTAGGGAGACCATTAGGGTCTCACCATCAGAGTCGAGGCAACCCTCACAGAGATAGACAAAATAGGGGAAGCTTAGGATACTAATAGTACACTTGGACACATTTTTTTTGTACAACTTGATATATGATGTGTATACATTCATTAGCTGAGTTTTTAACTAGCCTCTTGTATATTCGATTATGATACTGTATATTTGATTATGATGTATCATGAAATTTAGCCTTTTTGATATTGAGATGACATTGATGCTATGCAATGCTTATTTTAATTTTCGTGATATGTTATCGATGTATTTGATATAGATGAATGCCTATAATGCTTTATGTTATGACACTTTATTTTTCATGATATGCTATGATGTATGATGTGAATGCTTATGGAACTACATGTATGCATTTATATTATGTTCTGATGTACGATGGATTCTATGTGCAATGTATGAATGATCTATCTAATGATTTTTGATAATGAAAATGTGATCATGCAATGGATGATAATGAAAATGCATGGTTTATGAGATGCTTAGAATAAAAAATCTATATTTATGATGTAATGATTTTTCCTATTATGATTATATGCATGATATGCAATATGCTGACAGTTTGTAGATGTAGGATGAATGCAAATATTATATACTTATTTTTAATTTTTAATGTCATGATACCATGTTACTATATGGAAAAGATAGAAGAAAAATAAATCAACCATTGATTTCAAAAATATGATGATGATGATGTGATTTCTTATCAGAGATTGGGAACATGAAGAGCTTAATTTTCTTATTTTTGATAACACACATAGATACGATACATCAAGGTATAAAGAACCAGGATGACGTTGTATCTAGTGTGATGGAATTTGAATTAACAATCAGATAGGAGTATTCTTGCTCACACTTGACATACAAAACCCTAGGATGCAGTTCAAATATTTCAAACATCTAAGACCAAAACATAGAAAGGAAAACCTTCTTAAATGTGGTCAACCAGACATCCAAAACACCCTCCCTACAAACCAAACAAAGCAAGCATGACAAAAATTATATTATAAAAGTATGCAACAAGCATAAAAGATAAAATATAATGATCAATCCCCCATTCCTTTATTTCTAAATCATTTTGATTAGACATCATTGAGAGGGACCATTGGAATGAGCGCAATAAGAAAAATCAAAAGAAAAAATCAAGTAAACAAACAAGCTAATGTTCTTCATACCTCTAGCCAGGACTAAACTATATGATAATGTTTGATGTTGATGTCCATTGTAGGAAGGATGCATCCTAGGACATAATGTTATCAGGTGATTTGGAATTAACTAGATGATAGACTATTGATATGAAGAGTTGACCAACTTTTCTTCCTATTGACCTAGACTTGAGACCATTAAAGTTTGATTTTTCACTTTCAAAGTTGCTAGACTTGTTTCCAATTCTTTTGCCAAGGGATGAAAGTGATTATTGATTTATTATGAGTGGATTCTTATTGCAGGTAAATGTTGAAATTGTAAGATGGATGATTTTGGTTTTTTTAATGTTTTTGATATTTTGACCAAGAACCTAACCTAAAGACCTATCCTAGGGGTCTCGGGGCTTGATCAAATATTAGCCTTGCCTACGTTATGCACACAAAGACCACGTAGTTCGACTCACACAAAATCATTTATTGATGAGATATGAATAATGGATTTCTAGTTTATTGTGACAAACTCCTAAATGACTGACCTATTGTGTCGAGGGATGATCATTGATTAACCTTGCCTATGTTCAAGCTAAGAGGCAACATATTTCGACATGACGACTCTATTTTTTTGAATTTTTATGTTTCAACCTATTTTGGATTTTCTGATTTTATGAATGTTTTTGGTTTTTTCAGGGACTTTATGAATATTTTTGGATTTTTTTGATAAGGATGTAGGTACTAGAACATGCCCACAATGTGATGCGATAGACTACTCTGATATAGGCAGGACAAAGTGACCTTAGGAATGTGCCAGGTAGTACTAGGAGGTAAAATGGTACCGACATAGGATCAAGCTATGATGTAGATGCATATGGGTGATGGAAGGATCAATGGGATATGATGGGTGATGTGGAACCAGTCGAAGAATCCATGGTGGATGGAAAGTGTTTTTATTTACACAAGGCAGTTGTTTGCTAGGTTTTCACAAAATTACTTGCCCAAAGAGCCACTGAGGTGGTTTTCACTTAGAGCTTGATGATTTTTTATTTAATGTTTCCAATCATTTTTCTCATTTTTTTGGATTTTTTGGATTTATACCTTGCAAGTTCAGGCATAAAACTTATTGAGATGGGAGCTATTGATAGTCTCTTATAGAGGCTCACCCTCGAGCATTGACAACTGATATTCTCTTAATTAATAACTTGTTGTGATAATGGAGGGTCCCAACCAGTTGGGTTCAAACGAGCTCTTCTACTTAAAATGACTGACTCTTGATCTTCTTGTTGTAGCTCCTCTTTAGATGGATCTAATAGACCTACAGGTGGTTCAAATCATCCATGTGCCACTCATCCGATATTTCCATCTTGTTCAATCATGATACCTGGTATTCTTCATCAGTAATGAGATTCTGCAATGATATTCTTAAATATGGGAGCTCAATCTCAATGGGGATGATAGCTTTTGACCTGTAAACCAGGGAGAATGGGGTTACACCTATTGGTGTGTGGATACTTTTTTGGTAAGCCCATAGGGTAGGGTTCATCTATAAGTGTCAATCACAACCAACTTCATTGATTGTATTTTTGAGGATTCTTAGGATGGTTTTATTGGTAGCCTCAGCTTGGTCATTACCCTAGGGGTATTATGGGGTGAAAAGGTGATGTTGGATATTGAAATTTTGGCATAGATCTCGAACATTCTGGTTTTTGAAAGGTGTCCCATTATCTAAGATAATGGCTTGTGGAACACCGTAACAAAAAATTAGGTAATTCAAGATGAATTTGGAAATCTAGTTTCCTATGATATAGGTCATAGGAATGGCCTCTACCCACTTTGTGAAGTAATCTATAGTAGTGATAATGAACTTGTGTCCATTAGATAAGGTGGGCAATATTTTACCAATGAGATCAAGCCCCCACTATGAGAAGGGCTAAGGTGTTACAATCGCGTGGAGCTCTTAAGCTGATGCATGGATGAGGTCCCCATGCTATTGACATTGCAAGCACTTTATGACATATTCATGAGCTTCCTTCTCCATTTTCAGCTAGTAGTACCCCATTCTTAGCAGCTTCTTAGCCAAGGTCATACCACTTGAATTTGAACCACAAATATCATCATGTACCTCAGTTAAAGAAATCAAATATTACTTAGTGTTAGGCATCGTAAAAGGGTTCCTTCAATACTCCTACGGTATAGGGTGTCACCTAAGATAACAAAGCAAGATGACTTCTTGACAATGGCTCTTTTAAGGTTCAGAGTGATATCAACCGGGAGGACTCCTATTCTTAGGTATGTGTATATGTCATGATACCATGAGTTACTAGGACCAACAGTTTCACACACAAACTAAAACTTTGGTACCTTAAAAGTTGGCACGAGAAGCTGCTCTACTAGGAATTCATGCTTAGGGACATTGTGTGGGATATCCAACAATGACCCAATCATTTCCATGGTGTCTATTGCTCTATTTTTTTCCCTTGGTATTTTCTCAAATATGATTTCAATGAAGAATTCCTTGAGGTCCTCCACCAGTTTCTTGTATGGGGTCAGCTTTTTGTCTTTTGTTTGATACTTGTTTTTTACTTGGTTGATGATCAGTTGTGAGTCCCCATAGACTTCAAGTGCCATTATTTTTTGTTGTAATGCAATTCTGAGTCCAATCACAAGGGCTTCATATTCGGTAATGTTGTTAGTGCAAGGGAAAGATAACTTGTAGGATTTAGGAATACAATCCCCTTGCGGTGTGATGAAGAAAACACCTACCCCTAATCCATGATGTGTGAATGAACCATCAAAATAAAGCTTCCAATAGTCTGTGACACTGAGGATGAACACAGACTCATCTGGGAATTCTGATATAAGTGGGCTCTCTGAATAGATGGGTGCTTTTACTAATTGATCTACAATCACTTGTCCTTTGACAACTTTTCTTTCCACATATTCAATGTCATATTTTGAGAGGATCATGACCCACTTATCCATCTGCCTTGTAAGTGTTTCCTTGGAAAAGTAAATACTTGAGGGGGTCTATTTTGGAAATGATTTTTATTTGATGAGCTAACATGTAATGCTTGAATTTCTATGCAACAAACACTACTACTAGGAAATATTTTTCAATAAATGTATAGTTTAACTCATGTGCCCTACCATGGTTCGACTGATGTAGTATATGGCTCTTTCCTTCCCTATCTCATCATGTTGTGCTAATAGAACCCCAAGTGCTTCTACTATTGTTGATGTATGTACAAGATTAGTGGCTTATTCTGGATCGGTGGCATGAGTACTAGTGGTGTCAGAAAGTATTCTTTAATTTTGTTGAATGCATGATCGCATTTCTCATCCCACTTGTATTCTACCCCCTTGTGGAGTAGATGAGAATATGGGATAGCCTTGTCTATTGACTACACTATGAATCTGTGAATCGATTGAAGTCTTCCTTGCAATCCCCTTAACTGCTTCAGTGTTCATGGTGCTTCAATTTCAAGAATTGCTTTGACTTTAACAAGGTCTATCTTGATTCCCTTCATTGATACAATATACCCTAGGATCTTTCCTAATTGCAACCCAAAGACACACTTCTTAGGATTAAGTCTAACCTTATATTCTTATAGCCTATCAAAGATGGAGCGTAGTGCCACTATGTGGTCTTGATGCTTCCTTGATTTGTCCAATATGTCATCCACATAATCTTCTATGGAATTATGAATCATATAGTGAAAAATCAGAGCCATAGCCCTTTGGTATGTAGCTCCACCATTCTTTAACCCAAACAACATCACATTCCAGTAGTAAGTCCCCCATGGACAAGTGAAAGTTGTCTTATGTTGATCATCCTTAGCTATCATAATTTGATTGTACCCTAAAAATCCATCCATTAATGATAGCATTTCATGCCTGGCCATCATATCCACAATCATGTCTGTATTGGGAAGAGTAAAAACATCCTTAGGGTATGCTTTGTTCAGGTCCCTAAAGTCAATGCATATGTGGATGGCCCCAATGGGTTTAGAAATAGGTACAAGGTTTAAAACCCATTCTGGATAATCAATTGGCCATATGAAACTAGCGTCAAGGATTTTCTATAATTCCATTTTGACTAGTAATGTGATCTACAGATGCATCTTCCTTAACTTTTGTCTTACTAGTTTCACTTTTGGATAAATGGCTAGATGATGAACCACAACCTCTGGATCAAGACCAGGCATGTCAGCATAGGTCCATGCAAATTTTACCTTTCTTTCCCTTAGAAATGCAGCTAGAAGTTCTTGTTCTTTAGTCAAAAGTGGTTTTGCATAGAAGGTTATGTGTGGTGTTTCTTCAATTCCTAGAATGACTGGATTACATTTCTTTTCCAAGATTGTTGATTTTTCTTGATGAATAGAACTAAGGGGAAGATTGAATCCCTCATCCTTGGGAACCTCAGAGAGGTTTTCACCCTTGAATACGTCCTTTTTTTTACTATTTTTGGGCCAGAAAGTTCCAAAGTGTGGTTTTCACTTAAATACCTAAAGATTACTCTTAGATTTACTATTTTGTGATTGAGAGATTCAATCATTTCTCCATACTATGCATGTGTCTAGCTCAATGTCAAATCTGGCTTTATGGTCTCCACCTGGTATATTATCCCTGAGTCCCATGAATTTATAGAGAGCCTCAAAATTTTTGAATGTGTCTCAAACTGGTGGTCCTTGTTGGTCATAGTCTATTAGTTGGGGATAAACTAGCTTTAATTCATTGGTTTGGTTGTTTGACTCAAAAGACACAATGGAAATCATGAACAAGGAAGAGTCCTCAAATAACATGGGTACGTTAGTGATGAAATCCTTGTCACATAAATCCGTTATATCGAAGGTAGAGTTTTCTAGGGTAGACTTGTGGATAATGGTAACTGTGGGGGAGCTTTGACTAATTTAACAGGGGTACCTTTTCCATGTATGGTTATCTTTAGAGGGGTAAATCTAATGCCAAGATTCTTTATGCCTTCTCAACAACGATGGGTTCTAACAGACCGTTGTCATTTTTCCTGAGTATCTTGTTCTTGTTGTAGCCCATGCCAACCATTAATTGTAGCCCTTTATTATCATCGCCCATTAGAAGAGTCGGGATAGTTCTTTCATCCTGATATAGCAAGATTGATATTTCCTTTTCTTCTATCACTTCTCATCTTAGGTCCCCCAACTTCTAAATATGGAAGGGTCTAATCTGAATGTTTGAGATACTGTGTCACCTAGTTTTGGATGTCCATGGGACCTAGGTGATTGAGGTAATTATCCTATTACAAAGGCACTTTTCTTCATCTTGTAGTCCCCACATCCGTTATCTTGGATAATGACTTTAATATCATAAATATTGGGAATGGAGTGTGTCTTTGTCTCAGAAGTGGGAGCTAGGGTTTATGGGTCTACATATGGAGTTGTAAGGCCTTCATCATTCTTTGGAACTTGTGGGATTTTGTATTATTTAGCCTCCAAATTTTTGCAATAGTAAAAAGGCTCGAGATCACCATGGATGGTGACCTCTTGATTATGATATGGGAACATGACACATTGATGGAAGGTGGAGGCTACAACTTGCATCCCATGAATCCATGGATGCCCCAATAGAATGTTATATGGAAGTTCAAGATCAAGAACTTGGCAAGTGGTTTCCATAATTGTGGGTCCTACTTGGATAGGGAGTTGGATAGTGCCTTGAGACACCCTCTCTTGATCATCATATGCCCAGATAGTGATACCTTTTCCCTTTTCAATAAAATCTTTAGAGAATCTTAGATTATTTACCAGTTTCAAAGTACATATATTTAGACTTGCACCTCCATCCACCAAGACCCTTTTGACTTTATTTTTATGTACTAGGACTTTGAGATGGAGCGCACAGTTATGAGATGGTTGGGTTGGAAGATCATGTTTAGAGAACGTAAGGAGAAGTGGTGTGGTGATATGTCCAACCATAACTTGGAACTTGTGCACATCAAGATTTGTGGGTACGAAAGATGCAACTAGTGCCTTTTCTAGAATTTCCCTATGCGTAGGTGAGATTTTCAGCAAATCCAAGATGGAGATCTGGGTGGGGATCTTCTTCAGTTGTTCTAATCAATTGTAACCATCAGAAACTAACCTTGAGTTGGCAGGGGTTCTTTAGATTGTGTGGATGGTTTGGGGATGGTTATTTTTCCATCTCGTGTGGTGACCCCACACTCACCATTGAACCCTTTGATATTCACAGTTGTGACCCATTCATCCAAGGATGAGACAACATGGTCATAAACATGATTTACACTTTTATACTTCCCTTTTCCCTTTTCATTGTTTCCCTTATTATGATTGGGCATTAGATTCATGTATATCTTGAGGTTCTGATTCCTAGCGGGTTGTTTGATGATGATGGTCTTGTCATTAATTAGATCTTGGATCAGATTTTTCAAGCACATGCAACTAGCCATTGTGTGCCTCTTGATCTTATGAAAGTCACAAGGATACTTATCATTGTACCATGGTGGCTTAACTTGAGGCTCTTGGTAATTTCAATGATTGAGATCATGATGATGTTGGCTTGAATGAGTCGGTGCATGATAGATTCGATTGATTCCACAAGGGGTGTGTATTTTCATTTAGGGGGATATATGTTCTTTGGGGGTGCTCCCCTTGATCATTGATGTTGTTGATTGTTTGTGTGTTGGGTTGTGGGGTGTTTTGGGTGTTTTTTTGAGGTTGTTGGTATGTTTTTTATTGTGTGCTTGGCCTTGAAGCACTGATTACAACCTTGGTATCAACAACACCATCATTGGTAACATTTTTTTTTTCCCATGTTTGAGGTTTGTCATTGTAGCTTGTTGATGAATGATTATCTTGATATACAAGTGTCCCCCCTTGTGCAATGAGGGATATTTCAATGTTAAGAGATTTGGAGATGAGCTTATTGTAAGTGGTGATGCCCTGCATTTTGAGATGGAAGGCTAAGATCCCTTAAAGATTTGAGATGATGGTTCTGACTTGTTCTTCTAGCATAGCCCACTTGCTCCTATTGGCCTTTGATCGCCACCATTGCAAGAAGGATGCAAATGTATTTCCCTTGTTTTTCTTTAGCTTGGACAACTCTTCCAAGCTTACATCCATGCCCATGTTAAATGAGTAATTTTGTATGGATGAGTCCATAATTTCTTGGAACTTTTTGATTCCAAGAGGAAGATGGGAGAACAATTCCATGGCTGGGCAAGCCAAAATTTTGGGGAAGAGCCTCATTAAATAAGATTCATTGTGGGCAACTTCCATGCAGTGTACGCAGAATTCCTTGATGTGATCTTCGGGATTTCCGGTCCCACAGTACTTTTCAAATTTTGGTAGCTCAAAACCTTATGGGAATGGTTTCATCACAATGCTTCCGTTGATGGATAAGGGCATGAATTCCCTTGTGATTTTATGGTTTTCCCAAATTGTATGTGTTATAATTAGGTGTTGTACACCTTACATAATTCTTATAATGTGTGTGATGCACCTAGGGGTACCTAGATGGGCGTGCATCACTGGGAGTTATAATGTTGGGACCACTTTATGTTGTATGGAACATTGGGACTTAATTGTAAAATGTAATTATTTAATAAATTGGGAAAAAATAAAATATAATAAAGTACCCAATATTGAATGTGGGGTCACATGATTTTGTAAGTTCATGGTTTTGGGCACATGGTTTCTATAATACCACTTGGTGGTTTTCTGGGAGCTTGCTTCTATAAAAGCAACCACAAGGGTAGTTGTTTAGGGTTGGAGAGTTTGTTGCAGGGTAGCAGGTTGAGCTAGTGCATGTGTGAGGGTTTGAATCATGACATGGGATGTGTGGATTCATGCTTGGTCACATGGAATGCATGGATAGCTTGTGCTTCAGAAGTGTTCATGGAGTCTTTGAAGATGTATTGTAATGGGTTTTCATTGTTGAATAATACATGGAATGTGGATGCTTTTGGAGGCTAGGTTTTTTCCTTCTTGAGGGTTTTCCCAAGGTATATCTTATGTCATCTTTGATGGGTATGTTTTTTATTCTCTTACATGTGGATTATGAGTACTTATTTGCATTGTTATCTCTTTTGGGTTATGTGGAAATTGTCATTAGATGGTTGCAAGTTTCCTAACAAGTGGTATCCGAGTTTTGGTTGTGGTTGGATAACCCTAGGTTGAGAAAAATCTTGTTTGATTTTGAATCTATGCAATGCATGAGAGAATGAAAGGAATGGCAAGATATGAGGGTTTTGCAAGTTGTTTATTGCAGATTTGAAGGTTTTGGATTTGTTGTTATGATGGGTTGTTTGTGGATTTGGGGTGTGCAATTTTTTTTGGAAAAATAGGGTTTCTTGGTTGTGTATTTATTTGGGGATTTTGTTGGGGAAATTTTACATATGAACTTATGAGACAAAATGGACCTCATGGTTGGATTCAGGTTGACCGAGAGACAAATTTTGATATATAACTCGACCTATTTTGATTACTAAAAAAAATGCAATTTTTTTTGCTCATACCCTATTCAGTCATACATACGTCGACGGTACAGTCATCAAAAAATTAGAAATATTAAATAAAAGAAATTCTCGTCAGTGAAAAATTTTGACTTCCAAAAATTTAAAAAAAAAAAAAAAAAAAATCATGATAGAAAAAACTTTACTGAAAAATCAAATAAATAAATAAAATTAAGGGGGTATGGGGTCAGCAGGCCCGTACCCGACTTGTGCATCCCCACGACATGCCTGTACTAGTGGTGTCATATCATGTCGGCTTTCTTTTTTAAGTTTCTTAAGTTTTGATTTATTAAACATGAAAAGGTCGACTAATTTTTTAAGAGAGGAAAGGCTTTAATATTTGAAACATTAAAATAAAACCTAAATCATATAACCGCCCCTTCCCCTCATTTTTAGGCTTTAAATTTTAAAATATTAATACTAGCTATTGCACTTTTGGTGTGCAATGGGGTACGTCGAAAAAATGTATGGCTATATATGATTTTGTGTAGTCATATTATTTGAATTTGTGTAGACATATTGTATGTATGTAATATTTCGGAAGAGCACATGAAAATATGTAAATGGAACTTAAATTTATGGCATATAAAAATGTAGGAATTTAAGGAAATATATACATGGATGAAATTCATGTGTTTTGTATGGATTGTTTAATTCACATTACAAGAATAGATGTAGTTGAATACAAGAGTATAGGCAAAATGTGGAACGGTCACATTGAACTCTAGTGTATCTGTAATTAACAAAAGAACTAGTTAGTATTTGAAAAGAAATTAATAGAAAACATAATTTTGAAGGTGAAGTTCCAAAAATAAAATTGGTTACCTTTGTTAGAGTAGTTTGAAGGTCATAGTTAATGAGAATATAGTGCAAATGAGAAATGAGAGGAGCTTGTAGTAAAGGAAAAGGAGAGATATGATGTACAACAACTAAACAATATAAATATTGGTAGTTAAGTAAATCAGAAAGTGACATACCTGTAGTAGGTGAAATGCACTCCAAGTGTTTGAGGAGTTTGAATTTGACATTGTTGTCAATCGGTTCTCTTCATTTTTGTGGCGTGCAACATATGGGCTTTGTTGCATGCATGCATATCGTTGGAATGCGAAGGATGGGTGTATGTGAAGACTTTGTAGATCAGGCACTCATGAAATAACAGTGAATGTTAGGCCTTGCCGGTCAATGTTGCCAATGTTGATTGTGGCCCTTTGAAGTGTTAATCCTTGTGACTTGTGTATTGTTAATGCCCATGCCATTTTAAGTGGAATTTGATGGCGAACCCCACGGCTTAGTGGTGTTATGCGGACATAGTTCATATTGTTATGGTCCCAAGGCGGTCCAATATAATGTGTGAATTGGACAACAACAAACAAGGGTAGCTAAGGTGGTTTTTCACCTTCATTGTATATAATAGATTTTACTTGACCAAGTGCACCATTGACGAGCCCTATTTTGACCCATATATTAGAACATAACATGACCTTTTGGCCAATAGATAGAAAAATATGAGCTTCAAGCTTCTCTTCATCTGGATTTGTGTATGTTGACCTCGTAAGTTTCTTTGCAGTGGAAAGGGCAATAGGTGTCGCCAAAGACAACAACATACGTTTGTTGTGTAGTAACACCATTTCATTTGTTGCAAAAAGGTGAATGGTAGATAAGAAAGGAGAGTTTTCTATAGCGTTGAGAGATGAACTTGAGCATAACATTAGAACTTTCCAGTCTTCTTCTGTAGGCTCCGCATTCCATAGATTTGAGAGAAGTGCACAAAAACCAATTTGGGAAGGAGCATCACCAACCTGTCAAAATAATCTTGTCAAAGTTACCACTATTGTGAAGCTGCGCCATAGTGTTCCACCATATGAAGTAGAAACATACATGGGGATATCTTTAACCGGTGGTAGTTGGCCCAAGTCACCAAAAAGAATAATTGAGCGGCCTCCAGAGAGAAGGTGGTTTTGGGTAGGGAATGCTTCTTGTAGTCGCATGTCGATACGTTCTAGCAACTTTGGACCTACAAAGCTCATCTCATCTATTAAAATGTACCTAATATAGTACATGCTTTCTTGGGAGGCTGCAAGTGTTTGCCCTTGAAAGGGGGCCATTTCTTTTATTGGAATTTGAAGGGAAAAATGAATTTTTGATGCTTGAATGTTGAATGCAACAACACCTATAGGTGCAAGTAGTAGTAATGGTGACTCATTAATTGGAGCTGAGCTACTAAAGACATACCTTATTTTTTTTATGAGGTGTGATTTTCCAGTTCCTGTAGTTCCTTAAACAATGAGCTTTAGTGGTGGTTGTAATGGAAGAGTGGTAAGATGAGACCAAATTATATCAAATGCTTTTTGTTGCTGAGTGGAGAAAGTAGTAAGGGTGTGTTCATTGAGATCACGGTGCACTTGGAAGGTTGACCGATTGGAGTCTATGAAAGAAGTCGTAAAATGCACTAGTTGAGGGGTGAGGCTTATATTTTTCCATTCATGGTGCATGCCAATGTCACGTCGACCAAGCATGTTTAGTGCATCAAGCAGTATAGGAAAGTTTGGGTGCAGAGTTGAGAGAACCTACCATTCTTTAGGAGTTTTTCGCTGCAAAATATGGTCAAAGCTTGAGCTACTACTAGCATTTAATTCTTCGGCTGGACTTGGATGTTTGTGCTGTACGTTCCATGGCCTGTATGTAGAAGATAACCTTTCCCATTGTGATACAATTTGATGTTCGGAGGAGCCAAACTCAATGTCAATGTCCTAGAATGGGTGGTATAGAATAAGTTCCCTCCAAAACATTTCATGAAATCTTTTGTCCTCTCTTGTAGGGATGCTTGTGAACCTAGGCAAGATGCGAACACTTGCTTTTTGGGGGCGCCACTTCCATTGTTCATTTTTTCGGGATGCTTTGAAGGTCCATTTTTGGGTTAGTTCAATGAGAGGCATTTCCTCTAGTTGTATGGGGCAGGCCATGTAGGCATCAATGTATGTAGGTGAATTGGTTACTGACGCAGGTGAGATAGAGACACGTTGAAATTTGTGGTGGTTAACATTTAAGGACACAAATATCCTATTGGATACGGAGAGGCGTAAATTTAGTAAAAGGTGGCAAGTTTCTTGGGCACTATATCACGATTGACAAGGCTATGAGTAAGAAATTTTTGAAAATCTATTGGGGCAGGCATTTTTGATTCTAAATTGGTTGAGATGTGAGATAACATGGCATGATATGTTTCTAATTTTTGCTCAGCTTTTGCTGCATATTTTGCAATATATTTGAGGACAACATCAACTGATAGTATAGGCTGGAAATCTACATTAGTCCTCTAGATAGAGAGGATAGATGGGTTGTGAAGGTTCGAGTTGGTGTGTGGTTAGGGTGGCCGGTCCCATCATTTGAAAGACTTGACTTGTCTTGCATGGACCATGGTGCTTTATAGTGGCATACAGTAGATGGCCCTTTCTTCCTAAGGCATGTTAGAAAAGTACACTTTTTTTGTCACTCAACACGATTAACCAGTTCACAATAGTCACTTGAAGGGTCGCATGACAAGATCCTTGTTATATCTAGTAAATAAGGATCATCAAGAAAAGAGAAGTGAAATGTTTGGTTTCTCAAATGGAGGGTATGTGGGTTCCAAGCAAAGACATATCTATCTATGTAATCAAGTGCAATCTATACATATTGAAGGTTATTCCATTGCAATCTACTAATATTTGGTGCTTGTTTGAGCCATAGAAAACCATGAATGTGTGTAGAGCCCTTATGTTTCCATTCATACCTACGAAAAGTAGAAAATTGTAAAGGTAAGAGTCTTTTATAAATAATTAAAGTATGATTGTATTGTGTGAGAATGGAAAAGAAATGTATTACCTATACCAATATTTTGATGCACAAAGAAGTTTTTCCAAGACGTCTTCCAAAATGCAGTAAACTTGTGGTGCATGTATACTGTAGTAAGGTGTGGATTTTGTTCAATTTTTTGGATCCTCCATCTAGAAGCCATGGAAGGATTTGTAGGAGACATGGTAGGCATGATTGTATGAAAGTTTTTCCATTTTGTATCTACTTCACTGAGGGTGAAGAAGAGCGATGGGCAACCAATTTGAATGACCATGTCAGAGAGCTCTTTGTGATGTTGGGTCCAAAATGGATGAGTTGATCTACAATTTTGTCATCTGGCATGTCTTGAATTCTTTGGTGAAGTTCAGAGACTGTTGAGGGTAGGCAAGAATCAAAATTTTTGTGAACAAAGATAGAGGAGGTTGCTTGGCTATGATGTCGCATAAGAATATTTAGTATGAAGTACGTGAATCGAGGGTGTTGGCCAAATCGATTATCATGGTACCTTAAAAGATGGAGAGCATATTCATGTAGTTTAATTTCTTTGATATACGGTTGCTTGAATGTGAATTTTCCTTTTGGAAACAAAGTGGGGAATGCCATAGAAAATAATCCTTCAGTGGTGTACTCATTGATAGGAGATGGAGAAATGGGTGGCCATGCAATGATAGGTGTTGGTCATCCCACACCTAGTTGTAACAAAGAGCGCACTTCTTCGACATCTATACGTGAATGCGGGAGGTTTGACACAAAGGAGGTTGTTGCCAACATATTGTGGTCATTGGAGTCATATTTTGTGTCGCTTGTTTCCTCAAATCTTATATTTATTGTGGCAGGATTTGAAGATGTTGCATAAACAAGGTTTGAGATGTTAGTAGAAGACTCTGGCAAAGTGGATAATGCAAGCTCATCTATTTGGAAATCCTTGTAATATGGGTCATTGTGAATCTTATATTTAAGTTCCTCATGGACACATCCTCTACTAACATGGAAGTTGTATTGTTGTAGGCCAATTTGTTCCCTGTTAACTATTAGTATATCAAGATCAGCAATATGTCTAGGCAAGTAGGATGCTATTGCAAATATATCTTGAGGAAAGTAGATAGTGTGCCCACTATTTTTTAGTTTCCCACCCCTTGCATAGGTAACTTGAATTATTCGGCTAACCCTTGCTATTAACATCTCCTCAACTTGGGATAATACTTTTAAGCATACATGTTGCTCAATAGGGTCCATGTTGTTCCAGTTTGAGAAGTGGTGGTCTTTCTTTTCAGATGTATATCTATAACAAGTAGTCATTCCATTTGAATGTCTAGTTTTGATTCCTAGATATATCTCTCCATGCAAGCCATACAAGTTGACATTCTTGATAGGCTATCTAACTTTGAGCGAAAGTTATTTCTAGCAGAGATAAACTCCTATGAAAATAGTGGCAAAGGGTGTAGTTTGATATTTGGGTCAAGAAGAACTATATTTTTTGAGTGAGGTGCAAATCCTTGTAGGTGGGGCATGTTAACTGGATGAGAGATTGTTGATATTGAGGCTATAGCAATAATAATTTGATTGGCCTCACATCTTCGTTTTTTGATCTCGTCTTTATTTGCATGGTATCATTTGTGGTTCAACTCATTTTTACTAGAACGTTTTTCTTGAATCCTTTCATGTTTTTCCTCCATAGTAAGAAATTTTGAGGACAAAAGCAATAAAAAATATTTATGAGAGAGACTCAATAGAACATACAGGCTATATACATAAATAAGTGTACATATATATATTATATTTAAACACCTTGGCCACTTAAAGCGGTCACATTTAGTGGACAGTTAATGTAGAACATCATGATCATTACGATAAAAAAAAAGTGAAAGAAAATGTACGAGCAAGTTTCCATATATGGGCATGCAATGTTTTTGATAACACAAAAAAACTATATTTGTAATTGGTGATAATTATTACATATATGGACATGAAAAGTTTCAAATTGGCTTAATGGCAGTAATGACAATGCTTTGTCTTTCCTGTCCACCAAAGGGAATCATTTTGATTCTTAGTTCAATGAAAAATTGGCTACCAACAATATGGTCCAAAATACCTTTATCAACATCAGGTTCAACAATCAGTAGTTGAAAATCTTCTGCGACAACACCCATTAAGGAATTTGTTGGTCCTTCAAATCCAGTAACTTGTAGGAGTTCACTAGTTGCATCTTTCAAGTCCATTTTGAGCATGTAGCTGAAGTCACATCCAAGGAGATCTGTACAAAACTTTGGGCAGCGAAAAGTAGTAGGGGAAGTTTGTAAAACCTTTTTCTTACACTTTTTATTGTTCACCAACAGAGGGCATGAAAGGTAATATAAGTTGTCAAGGTGCAATTTTGCGATGGAGGCCTTTATGCAATTTTTTTTATTTTCAACCATTTTATTATTTGCAAGAGATGAGATATTGATTGGATTTGAAAACTTTGTGGGAGAAAGGTGTTCTTTTGACAAGGGATTTAAGGGCTTCACAATTTTTGTACGGGTATACCATTCTTGTAAGGTGGAGGCCTCTATTAAATTTGGGTTAATTAGAACTCTAGTTGGGAAAATAGTATCAAGACCTCTCCCACACCATGAGGTGATATGTCCTGATTTAATCAAAATAACATGAGGGTTTGGTTGTACAGTCATATCAAAAATATGTATCCCATATATATAGAAATGATGCCCCCAAAGTGTAACATCTATGATAAAACCTAACATGTCTACGATTGTAGCAGTGCATTTGAGTGTCTTTGTACCATCTCTTTTATGAATGGTTGGTGCAGGGGAGATAGCTAGAAGTATTCCTATTACATCAACAAGGGAATTGATATGAAATGAGGACAATGATTCAATTCTTTTAATATGGAAAGTATGTGTGGGTATATTGGAGTTCAAGGATGTGGAAGGAGTTATTGTTGATGAGCTATGGAGAATTATTTTGTAGGGATGTGTGGAGCTACTATACTTTGTGTTCATAACTTTGATGCGCTTTTTGGAGATAACATAAAGACTATCAGAGTGAATAGCATGATAAAATTATTCAACTTGTTTTTTGAAGCAAGAAATATGAATTTCAGAGCTTTCCATGTCTACAAAATCGAATCCAAATTTTTTTCCATCATGTCCACCATTTTTATATTCATGTATTGAATATTTCATCAAGGCTTGACCCTCAATGGACCAACGCTTATGGTTGGGGGTTAACATTTTTATTGGAATTGGTTTGAAAGGGGATATACTCTGTTGAGTCTGAGGATCTCCATCTTCTTCAATTGAACCATTTGTAGATTGAGAGGATCCCAATGGGGTTGGAGAGCTACTTGATGGGAGGGAGCTTCTAGATTGGAGGAGACGAGTTGGAGTTCCAACAATAGGTGCATTTTTTGAAATTAATTCAAAGTTTTCAATTATGATAGCCCTACAATTTAAAAAGTGATACATTTAGCAATAGCATGTAGGGGAAAAATAAAATGAAGAAAAAGTTTTTGGGAAAGAGTGGACATACTTGAATTTATTAAACATCTTCAAAGTCTATTGTTTTAGTAGGACAATAGAACCTTTCACTAATGCCTCCTCCAAAACAAGATCATTGAATTGATTAGGAAGTAAAGCATGATGTGTGTGTGAACCATCTAAAAGTTGAACATGGTATTTGAAAAGTGTAGAATGAGCTTGTTGAATGGAATCAATAGAGGTAACTTGCAAAACAGGGCTCAAACTAGATATGCCTGAAAGAATATCTGCAATAGCATTTGCAGTTAATGTCGCCATTGTTTAGTTAGGATTTAGTGTACTAAAATTTCCTACAAGCATGTGGAAGTATGAAAATTAGGCTTTCAAAATATTGTATGGTGTGAGCAATAAGTTCATGTGGAAATATGTTAAGCTGGTAATGTTTCTAATGTAAATTGACCCCATAAATGGTATTCTTTAAAAGGTGCAAGACTCAATATTATGTTTGGTGTTTTATCGTAAAAAAATAAAAGATAGTATAGTACCTTCGTAAAAAATAACCTACAATCACAATCCATTTGTAGTATGTATGAAAAAATGGAAACTTGCAAAAGGGAACTTTTAGATGCGGGTATATGTTTTTTTTGTGGTTCACAATTACAACAATCAAAGATAGTTGTTTGGTGGTGAATAGTAATGTTGAAGAATATAATAAGAAATGGAAACATAGCTATTAAGTGTGTTCTACCTTATTTGATCATAAAGTCTTGTAGATAATACTTGTATTTTAAAAGAATTAAAATAAAGACCATGTTATGTATTCTATCTATTAAAAAATGAGTGGAGTGTAAAAAACTATAACGTTCAAACCATAAATTTATTTATAATTTGAAGAAACAATATGATCAAGAAAAAATAATGCTTACAACATAATTCATTGTACAATGTATTTTTTTAAAAGAAAACTTTCAAAAGTGGATGTATTTACAGTAACGTTAAAGAAGAAAGAAGGAAATTGAAACATACCTATAGATAATTAGTATAAATATAAGGAAATAGTAGAAAATGTGATGAGCACTAGTCCCTAACACAACAAGTACATGGTTTTGTTAAACAAGGTTCAACATTGGAATAAAAAAAGGGTTGATCCATTTTTTTTCTATAGTTCAAATAAATGGTTTGCATACTCGATAAAGCAAAGACAAATTATATGTGAAAGGGTTGTAAATATATGGAGTTACTAAAAATAAAAGAGCAATTTATTTATTCTTGTTTGTGTTAATAATTGAAATCATGGGTAGAAAATTTAAGAATGCTACATAGGTGGAGTTTGATGCCATAAAATGTAAAATTGAATGTATGTAAATAAGTATAACACAAAGTACAAATAAGGAATTTATACAGTTAATAGGTGACAAAATTGTATTTCAATATATTGATGTCTATTACATAGTTATGAACTGGATGTGTAGTACAAACTTTAAAGGAAGTTGACGGATATAATTTTCCAACAAGGAACATAGCCTTGTTCGTTGCACTAGTAAAATAAAATTTAGTGTAGGAGTTTCTAACAAGAAAGTAGGACACTAGTCATAATTGGGAGTTCTCGTATTCACATTACAATTGTGCACTATACACACATTTCAAGAACAAAGGCTCTTCAAGCATTGTTTATATAGTTCTCAAAATCATGTTTAATGTGTTGGGCACCAACCATCCCCGTACATCTCGTCAGCATGCATCTCTCATAAAAATGTACAAAATGCAGCAAGCTTGTCACAAGTCCAGTGGAATTCCTATAGTGTGCCTTCCATTGCTTGCACCTCATAACCTTGGACATTTCATATATTTCGAACAAGTGTTTGTATTTTTTGTAAATTGTCAAAAAAACTACTAAGGATTTTGTTGGAGAAATCAACCACATTTGCAAAAGATCCATCGCAATTTTGTGATGGAGAAGAACCAAGGGGAATTATGGGGGAATTGTCACTGTTTGAAATTTTTATGATATCATTCTGTCGACGAGGAAGTATCGTTCCTGGATGTAGTAAATTTGAAATAGCACCTAATGTTAACTAAGTTAATTATTTTAAAAAACCATAATGAAAAGCATTACAAACCATGCTATATCAAAGTAGATTATAAAATAGGGCTATAAAATACAAGATGAAGTAGCTATTTCGTAGACATGTAATCACAAGTAAAGTAAAATAAACTCTAACAGTAAAATTTGAAAAAAGGTAATACATACATTTTAATTTAGATCAAGTAATTGAAAGATGTAAAACTAAGAAAAATTAAAGTCAATTAAATTACATTATCTACCAAATTAAATATCAAAAGTATGTTTAAATACATAAAAAGTTGGACTCCATAAAAGATGTAAATGAATATATAATTTTGAAAAATTTATATTATTATTATTTAAATTAAATAAATGAATATGTAAAATCTATAATTTAATATTTTATATTATTTTGAATACAAGTAAAAAGTTGTAAATGACATTATTGTTTACTTTTTTATACATAATTATTGAATAATCTCTACAAATTTTTACAAGAATGTTTGAAATTAAGTTAATGCAAAAGAATGTTTAAATACATAAAAAATAGGATTCCATAAAAGATGTAAATATATATATAATTTAAAAGACTTTATATTATTATTTTCCTACTTAAATAAATTTAAATTTCAAATAAGTAATAAGTAATATAATTATATAGAATAAGTAATATAAATATATGAAATAAGTAGTATAATATGAATATGAAACACAATCTGAAAATATTATGATGCAAACTCCAAAAACTGTAAGTTTTGTTGAAAATAAAAGCAATTTACAGAAGGGATAGCAGTCTCTGAATTCAAAATTTTCTTTCATCATTTTTTCATGTTGTATCATTACTTTGTTTTTTAATCTTTTATCAATTGCTTGTGAGTAAATTAGCACAAATTTGAAGGAAAATATAATTATTATTTTTTTAAATGAAGGGGCAGTGGTGTAGTAGAAGTAGGGAACATTTGAAAGATTGAAAAATGTGTCTTTACAAATCAAAAAGAAAAACATGACTTCAAAAATATTAAATGACTAAAGAGATGATTTTAACAGGGGACCTTATTGTGCATAACCTATGATAGTGATAAAATAACAACTATAAGAGTAATCGACTCATTGCTATAGGAAAATAAATCAGATCCAAAAAAAAAAGTCTGCAACAGGTCCCAACGAATTCCTCTGTAAGAACATAGAAGCTTTAGGTAGAGAAAACAAGTTACAGATGAATGATGAAATATGAACTAACACTATCGAAAAACAAAAATACAGATCTATAATAGGGAATTATTTTTTGTCATCTAATTTGAACAGAGTTGTTCTCCATAACAAGGCTAATTTAGTTAAAAAAATTGGGACCAAATAAGGAAAATGTAGGCATGGCTATTTAATCAAGGGTCAAGGATAATGGTAAATGTCTAGATCTATTTTGAATTCTAATCATTAGGTAGCTCATGGTAGAAGAGAGGGCTAGCAATAGGAACATAAAAACCACAAAGAAGGTCAGCAATGAACAAGCTGACACCACCACAGACTATTATTGAGATGTGTCAACCTGGCATTGCCCTGTATATATGTATTTTTTTATTTTAACCTACATTTCATTTTAACAGCAACAATTATAATTTCATCTACCTATCTTGTGTTGGGAATTATGGCTCAACTTTCTAGTGACCCCCTTTGAAGACTTAGGCGAATTCTCTTGTTTCATTGGCAAAGTCTTTTATTCTGGCGGAGGCGGAACCGGGATGGAACTTGGAATTGTTCCGTTTGCCTTGTTGTGGGTCTTGTTCCCATTTCGTCTCCAGCTCCGCTCACCGCTTTCTTGGATCTTTGAGTTTTCTTCTGGTAGAGGTGGAACCATATTGGAACTTGGCATTGTTCCTTTTGTCATGTTCCGAGTTTGGCTCTGGATCCGGCTCCGGCTCCGGCTCCGGCAGTCTGTTGCTCTTCGCTTGGTTCTGGCGGAGGCGGAACCAGTTTTGGAAGTTGGCAATGTCTGTTTTCCATGTTCCTGTTCCTGTTCCTGTTCTGACTCCGGGTCCGACTCCTGCTTTTGTGATCTAGCTCCTCTGGATGTTTGGATTCTCCTCGAGGAGTTTTCCTCCGCTTTTTCCATGTTCTGGATTGTTGTTTCTTGTAGTTGGCGGAGGCGGAACTGGAACTGGTTTGGTTCCTAATCTTGGACTTTTGGTAAAGTCCTATTTTTGTTCCATCTCCGTCCCTGACTCCGACTCTGATCTTTTGTGCTCTTGTCTTGGTTTGACCCAGGTTGACTTTACCCACTCAGTCCTGTTTCCGATGTGTTCCTCTTTTCCACGAGCGGACATGGAACCGAATTGGTTCCTGAACCTGTAATTTTGGTGGAGTCATGTTTCGACTCCAATTCCATCTCCGACTTCGACTTTGACTCCAATAGTGTGCTTTTTCGGTGGAGTCCTGTTTCGACTCCTGTTCTAACTTCGATTCTGGTAGTGTGCTTTTTCGGTGGACTCCTGTTTCGACTCCTATTCTGACTCTGGCTCCGGGAGTGTTAGGTTTGGCTTGAAGCCTTAGACGCTCCCGATGTCTGTTTGACCATTTTGGTTGCTCTGTTACCTACGATTGTTGATGGGTCTTGGACATGTGGCACCTGGTTGATTTGTGATTGGGTGGTTACCTAACTTGTTGTGCTGCATGTTTAGTCAACGAAGGTTGGCAGAGCTGAACCTGTTTTTGGAATGGCATTGAATGCCTGGGCAGCTCATTGCAGGGAGATCTGTTAGATCTGACCAGATGTGTGATTTGTGGATGGTCTTCTTTGCTCTTGTTGAGTCGGTTACATATTGGATGAGAGATGTATTATTTCTCAAGATAATGCAAGCAAGCAAGGAAGTTCGACGAGTCTTCAAGAGTCGTGGGTTACAGAGCAAGTGCGTGATGTGCGAGCTGAATGTGCGACCATGAGACTACGAGCAGGATGCACGGGCATGTGAATGCGTGAGCATAGGGCTGCAAGCATAATGCATGATGCATGATGCGAGATTGCAGCAGTTGGACTTGCAGGTTGGAGAGCCGAAGCTGTGAAGAGATTTGTAGAGAGATGGAGAGGGTGTTCGTGTAGTTTGCTTAGGCAATGTAACTATGAACACTCTATCTCTCAGATCTGGGCATGGGAATCATTGGAGGTCGAATGACTGGGCTGGCCATGAGGCTGGCTATGACAGTCATCTGAGGAGCTGAGAGGAATCTTGTGGGTACCTGTTACTTCTCCAGTAGAACAAGATGTAACTCCTGTATTGGCTTTGAGCTTGATATTGTATTGTAACTGGTTTTGTTGCTGAATAATACAATGGGTCAAAATTTTGGAGTGTGGGGTTTTTACCTGAAAGGGTTTTCCCCACGTATATCTTTGTGTCTTCTTTTTGTCTTTCATGGTATCTGGTTATGTTGAATCTATTTCTTGTTGCATTCACTTCTCTCAGAGGATCAATGGGGGATCAACTGTGCTTGTTTCTGCTTTATAGTATAGTTGGTTGTGTCTTTGTTGTGATTTTGAATTGAAATCACTAAGGCACTACTATCTTAGATGCCTATCTTGATGACAGACCGAATCCGTATCCCCGACAAGTGGTATCAGAGCTGGTAGCTTGTTGCTCATGATACCAACAAGTGGTATCAGAGCATGTTTAAGGGAGGTCATGGCTTGATGATACTAGCAAGTGGTATCAGATCCTTCTCCTAGTTGCTGAAGTTCTAGGTTTTCTCCTATGGTGATTTCTTAGCCTGGCAAGCTTGAGGAAGTCTGGAGAAATCAATTGGTGATTGGTCCATCAGTGAGTGGAAGTGTGTGCTTCATTGATTCAACATACAGTTTGAAAGGCACTGGAAAAGTATGGAGTGGGTCATGTTGTGGCAACATGATCTAGAGCTCCTGACTGGTAATGTTGTTCCTAATGCAAAGGGCATGAGATGTGTTCATGGTTGCATTGCAGCAAAGCATGGTATTCATACTGGGTGTCTGTGTGAGAGGCTCCTTGGTGGTATGGACTAGCTTGTGTTGTTGTTCAACTATGGATTGTTGTGCTTGTGCTGGGTGTTTCTGACTTAGCACTAAAGACATTTTCTCTGGTGCTCTGATTGCATGGAGGCTATGAGGTGACCTTGGTGGTTTGCAACTTCTGGATAGCCTGGCTCTTCCTTGTACTTGTGCATGACTGTGGCATTGGAATTGGTCTGAAACGGACCTGTTGTTCTTGTGTGCCTCTTTCTTGCACTTGCATGGTTCAGATTCATGTCTTTGGCTCTGAAGGTTTTGTGTAGATTTTCCTAAAAAGTCTACAATGCATTCTCTTGTTCTTTCATTATTCTGGTTTACTGTGATGGTTGTGTGAAGACTCCTGAGTTGTCTAGATGAGCAGTGAATATGGAGGTGCGTGGGTGTTTTGGAAACACTGTGGTTTTTTGCAGGTTTTGCACGGTCAAGGAAAACTTGTGTTTTGTGGAACTGCTGTTTGTTATTTTTCTAGATCCTAGTTTCTGGGGTGTGACTGGATGAGATAGTTGCAGTTCGACTAGTTTTGAGGAGTGGTGTCTTCTCTACATGGGAGTGTTGGTATGTTTTTCCTTTAGCATTCTTGTGGTATGCTTTTATGGTTTTCTAGACTTTGGTGCTTGGGTCGTGGACGTGACTGGCAAATCAGATCTGTTGTTGATCTAGTGTTTGAGTCATGACTGTCTGCTTTGGCTGTTCTCTTTGATTATCTCAGTTTTGCAGTTTCTAGTGCAATGATAGACTTGCAAGTTTACCTTTGGTTGCATCCATAGGTTGTGCAATATTGTAGGTTGTCCTTACCTACATGCTTGTTGTGAGACAACTCGAAAGTGGACTGTCAATATCCATGAGGGTGTAACCATGTTGTGTAGATCTATTAGCTGACCTTGTCTATGGTCACTTGTGCATTGGTGTGGCTGTTTTGAGATGAGAGGAGGAATGGCGTTTGAGTACCTGAATAGTTAGTGATGGGGACCTGAAGCATGTGGATCACTATGTCATGGAGAGCTAGGTACACTGGCATAGTGTAAGCTTTTGACAGTGATGGTGTGGTCAATCATGGTGCTTGGAAAGCTCAGTGTCACATTTCAGTGGGAGATTTAGCAATGACTGGTGTCTTCTTTGGTGTTGCAGAATTTGCATCTGCATGTTCACTATTTGAAGATGTGCAGCACTTTGGAGCCATGAAGGACCTTGGTAGTCTTTGGCTGAGTTGTTGGTGGTGCTTGACAGGTGATGTTTGTTTAGAGTTGTCTACTTTATGTCATGGTATACTCTTTCCTTGTGCATTAGATTTTTGGCATGTTGTTTTGCTCTTGAAGACCATGAACAGTTCACTTGAAGCATAGTATCTCCCTTGGAGATGTGTAGATCATGGTGTCATGATAAGTTCTTGTTCTAGGTTATGGAACTTTGATAGTGGTCTAGGGGTTCTCTTTACTTTGAGTACATTGGTCATATGCTGGAGGACTTCTGGTTATTGCAGTGTTGCAGTTTGGAGTTAGCATGAGATGACAGGTGTTGATACTAATGGATGCATGGAGAATAAAGGTGAGGCTTGAACTCTTAAGTGAATGTTGTTGTTACAACTAAAAGTCTAAGAAGCCTGCACTTTGGTTGAATGTAAATTCAATTGAGATCTTGAAGGAGAATGCTCTTAGCTTAGCCATGGTGGCTTGTATATCTTGGATGAGCATGTTTCTTTTTTCTTCTTGATCTGCTCGGCAGTGGTGTCATTGTGAAAGGTATTTACCCATTATACTTTTCAAGTGCTTTATGTTTTATCTTTCATGTTATGAATCTTGAGTTGGTTTAGATTTTGGAGGATTCATAATGAAAGGTTGGAAAACATAGTTTATCTCCTTGTGCTCTTGAGGACTGAAAGGAGATGGTTATGTGGGTAGGTCTGATCTTCTTTGAAGAGCTTACATCCATGTTTCGTTGGATGTTGTCAAGGCTTTTCCCTTTGGGATGTAAAGAAGATCATTCTTGACACAGCTGGCATTTAGAAGTGTTTGTAGAAGGACATGTTTCTTGTTGATTTGTTGTTTCTCTCTTATCTGGTCTTGTTCTTCCTGATTGCTCTTGTGACTTTAGATGCGAATTGCCTTTGTGGTGCCAGGTTGGTCACTGTTTGTGGTCATGTGTTGTCACCTGGGTGATGACACGAAGGTGCCTGTGCTTCTTTCTTCAGTCAGCTTTGGAGGTGTTTGAATGAACTATGGAAGACAGTTGAGAGAAATTTTTCTTGCAATAGGTGGTTGCAGATGTTGCAGATCAGTATGGATGTTCCTTGGAACTACATGGTTACATTTCTTTATGCTGGGTTTGGTGGACTTGGTATGCCTAGATCATTTGTGATGGTGCTTCATTTGCACTCATCTGGACAATGCCCTTGTAGTGGGAGTACTTGGATGTGTTTGGTCTATGACTGGTTGACACAGGGTACTTGTTTGCTCCTGAGATGGGTGGTTTTCTTTTGATGGCATGAGTTCACTTTTAGGTCATACCTTTAAGGTATGGGTGGTTGGATGTTTCAACATGAGCTGTGGGTGCTGGTTTTTAGTCACATGGGTTTGATCAGTTGGATGAGGGCAGTCTGTTCATGGTTGCCTTTCTAGCTGGTCAGTTTTTCTTGTTCTGGAGTTTTGGTTGGAGTGGTGCTTTGCTGTTTTTTGCCTTTGCCGTCTAGAGGATCTTTTGCTTTCATTCCTGAGACTGTTGTTGTTTCACTTTGGTGTGTTCCTGTGTTTGGAGTTGTTGCTTAAGGTGGTGGACATCTTTCTGATTTTGTTGCAGTGGTTTTGATTGGAGTGTGAGAGCATGTGTTGGTCCTTGTTCGGGCTGGTTTAGAGGATGCCTGAAAGTCTTCGGCAAGTGGGAGATTGTTGGGAATTATGCCTCAACTTTTTGGTGACCCCATTTGAAAACTTAGGTGAATTCTCTTGTTTCCTTGGCAAATTATTTTGTTCTGGTGGACGCGGAACCAGGATGGAACTTGGCATTGTTCTGTTTGCCTTGTTTCGGGTCTTGTTCCTATTCCGTCTCCAACTCCGCTCCCCGCTTTCTTGGATCTTTGATTTTTGTTCTGGTGGAGGCGAAACCGGATTGGAACTTGGCATTGTTCCTTTTGTCATGTTTTGGGTTTAGCTCTAGATCTGGCTTCGGCTCTGGCTCTGGCAGTCTGTTGCTCTTCGCTTGGTTCTGGCGGAGGCAGAACTAGTTTTGGAAGTTGGCAATGTCTATTTGCCATGTTCCTATTCCTGTTCCTGTTCTGACTCTGGGTCTGACTCCTTCTTTTGTGATCTAGTTCCTCTGGATGTTTGGATTCTCCTCGGGGAGTTTTCCTCCACTTTGTCCATGTTCTGGATTGTTGTTTTTTGCAGTTGGAGGAGGCGGAACTGGAATCGGTTTGGTTCCTGATCTTGGACTTTTGGTAAAGTCCTGTTTCTATTCCATCTCCGTCCCTGACTCCGACTCCGATCTTTTGTGCTCTCATCTTGGTTTGACCCGGGTTGACTTTACCCAGTCAGTCCTATTTCTGATGTGTTCCTCTTTGCCACGGGCGGACACAGAACCGAATTGGTTCCTGAACCTGTAATTTCGGTGGAGTCATGTTTCAACTCCAGTTCTGTCTCTAACTTCGACTCTGACTCCAGCAGTGTGCTTTTTCGATGGAGTCCTATTTCGAATCCTGTTCCGACTCTGACTTTGGCAGTGTGCTTTTTCGGTGGAGTCTTGTTTCGACTCTTGTTCTAACTCTGGCTCTGACAGTGTTAGGTTTGGCTTGAAGCCTTGGATGCACTCGATGTCTATTTGACCGTTTTGGTTGCTCTGTCAGCTGCGATTGCTGATGGGTCTTGGATGCGTGGCACTTATTTGATTTGTGATTGGGTGGTTACCTAACTTGTTGTACTGCATGTTTAGTCAATGAAGGTTGGCGAAGCTGAACCTGTTTTTGGAATGGCATTGAATGTCTGGGCGGCTCGTTGCAGGGAGATCTGTCAGATCCGACCAGATGGGTGATTTGTGGATGGTCTTCTTTGCTCTTGTTGAGTCGGTTACATATTGGATGAGAGATGTATTATTTCTCAAGATAATGCAAGCAAGCAAGGAAGTTCGACGAGTCTGCAAGAGTCATGGGTTACAGAGCAAGTGCATGATGTGCAAGCTGAATGCGCGACCATGAGACTGCGAGCAGGATGCGCGGGCATGTGAATGTGTGAGCATGGGGCTACAAGCATAATGCATGATGCATGATGTGAGATTGCAGCAGTTGGACTTGCAGGTTGGAGAGCCGAAGCTTTGAAGAGATTTGTAGAGAGATGGAGAGGGTGTTCGAGTAGTTTGCTTAGGCAATGTAACTGTGAACACTCTATCTCTCGGATCTGGGCATGGGAATCATTGGAGGCCGAATGACTGGGCTGGCCATGAGGCTGGCTATGACAGTCATCTGAGGAGTTGAGAGGAATCTTGCGGGTACCTGTTACTTCTCCAGTAGAACAAGATGTAACTCCTGTATTGGCTTTGAGCCTGATATTGTATTGTAATTGGTTTTGTTGCTGAATAATACAATGGCTTGAAATTTTGGAGTGTGGGGTTTTTACCTGAAAGTGTTTTCCCCACATATATCTTTGTGTCTTCTTTTTGTCTTTCATGGTATCTGGTTATGTTGAATTTGTTTCTTGTTGCATTCACTTCTCTCAGAGGATCAATGGGGGATCAACTATGCTTGTTTCCGCTTTATAGCATAGTTGGTTGTGTCTTTGTTGTGATTTTGAATTGAAATCACTAAGGCACTACTGTCTTAGATGCCTATCTTGATGACAGATCGAATTCATATCCCCGACACCTTGGAAGTCACTCTTGCTACAAACATGGATATAGGCACTTAAAGATTTGTTGGAGTATTTAATTTTTTTGACAAATATTTAATAAGTATACACCAAATCTAAATTCATAATTTACAAAAAAACTATGAGAATAGATGCTTTATGAAATGCACAACTAACATATAGAGTGGGAAAGTTGAAGAGTAAGAAATGAAAAAATAAAACATAGGAAGTAACAAACAAAAAGAAGCCTGCAAGTCATACCCACGTGTATCTCACAAAGAGCCAAATAGGAAAGACATTGCTTGTGCATCAACTTCTTCTTACTTTTGTTTATTCTTCTACTTAAGCTTGGATTCCTGAACAATACTCCTAATTGACCTTCCACATGCCTTTATAATATATGCAGAGGCATCAGCTAAACTTCCACACTTTTCGTACATGCCTATAAGTGTATGTTGTAGAGGTTAACATGTGGAAATCTCTAAATGTTTGTCATTTATATAGAACTAGAATTAATTACCCGGGGACATAGCCAATAGTCTTGAACAATTATTAAACAATAGTAGGGGTGGAGATAGTTCCAGATGCATAAAAAAATATAGAGCGAATAGTTCCAAACCCAGGGAGCAAAGGCAGATCCATTTGGGAGATAGACAAGGGCATAGATAGCGAAGCCAACGACAGAGCAGTCTTGAATGATTATGGAGAGGACGCGATCAACAAAAAAAGGGTTTTCTTGGAAATGTGGGTTGTTGTGGCAGCCACATGGCAAGAACATTGTAAGGCTATGCATAATGCACAACCATTGTTGTGGAGATTTATAGTGAATTCTTTGATAACTTTATTTGATTTTCTGGACATAAAATGGTTTGTACGTTTTTGCCTAATGATGATGATAAAGAATTTTGACTACCATTAGACCAAATTGGTCTGTAGGGCCCAACAAATAGTTTTTGTTATTGGTGCAAACCTCTGTAATCTTAGCTTTTTTCCAACTGAAGCACCTTAGTAATCTATGAATTCTTATCAACAGAAGTGACTAAGAAAAGTAGTAAGTTAAAAACATATCAACCTCATATAAATATTATGGTTAAATTATAAGATTCTACTGTTTAAAATTTAAGATTAACTTATTTTGATCCTTCCAGTTTGGAATTACACAAGTTACTGATGTTTTTTTTTTTTTCCACTAAATTTATTCACTTGTACTGAAATTAACCTAATTGAAGTAGTGAAGGGGGTAAAACATAGAAGTAACAATAAAACCAAAAATATAGGCACTAATTCAATAAAGCCAAAAATAAAAGTAACAATAAAAAGCTATGTAAAGTAGAAAGTAGATTGAATAGAGAAAATAAACAAACCGGTTTTTTTCTTCACTACCATAGAATTACCAAGGTGTTCTTCTACAATTCTCTTTTTTAGCGAACTCTCTACAAAGGTTGTTCTTACTAAATGTAGTAGGTTGGTGGTATGGTATTTTATTCTTATAGTTTGAATTCTATTTGTAGGAAATGGGAGATAGACAAAATTGGGCAGCAGTTATGTTGCATCAATGAGATAGAAATATCCCATCCAACCTAGGGGACAATCTCTCATGGAGGCCAATCTAATCAACAAAACCAAAAATCTAAGATATTTAAATGTTGCGATGGTTAGTAAAAATCTCCCTCATTTATGGCAGCTGAAATATCTGAAAGAATACACTGAGATGGAGGGAAATCTACGTTTAAATCTATTCTCCCTCATAAATGAGGGCTGAAATATCTGAAAGAGCACATTGGGTTGTATGATAGGATAGGAAACACTGTAGAATAAATCAAGCAAGTTGGAAACACTATAGGTACATTCAAGAAAGTATGATTTCTAGCTATATTTTGGTAGATATGATAGCTGTAGGGAGAACACCGATCAATTGTTTTTTCCTTAAATTCACTCTTTTGAGTAGAATATGATCAAGGGTGGAGTCCATTTCCATTGTTGGACAACTATTGTGGAGAGAGGTCAATTGTGGATTTGAAAATGTAGGTTGATCTCTCTCAAACTAGATACACCTTTAACGTAAAAAGTCCGCCACTTTTCAAAAGATCAAAAAATTTAATATTTGTTTGGAGTGGTACCCACCAGAAATTGCATATATAATCATATTAGAGCAGTTTTATTCCAAGAGGCATAAATTTCACTCACAATGTCAGATTTTTGACTTCTTGGACTCGATGGAAAGGTGAATTAGAGCTCTATGTTATGGTACTAGATATTTTTTCAGATTTTGCATTTTTGACAGTGTTGTTCCTGGTCAAAGTCAAGTGTTCTATTTGAGCTTCGAGAGGTGATATTGGGTGCTATGAAGTCGGATTTTGGAATTCAAATAGTCGATGGAAATCTTGTTTAGAGAAATACATAGTGGATTAGGTTTGGAGTTATTTTGGCATGGTTTATTTGATGTTTTATTTATCTGGGTTATTTATGGGTTATGTTGACTATGGTGATACTATGAGCTTATGGATTGCTGGAATTGGGAGATTTGATGTTGGATTCATTGTATTCTCTGCTATACATCTCAGAATATTCTCTTTCTTTACATGGTTATATGCATTGGTTGGATTTGTATGTTGCATTGTTGTATCTACAATTTGTGCAACGTTGTAGGCAGTCTATACTTGTTGCACCTATGACTTGGATATGGGTTGTCTTTGCCCATTGATATTTTAGTGTTGATGCATGCTCAATTTTTGTGGCTTGGTTTAGTCACTTGGTTTGCTGGTTTTGATGTCATGTTGAGGAGGTGAGATGGTGTTACCAGGTACAGTCATGATATGAGACCTATGTAGTTGACTATGATTATGTAGATATGTGTACACAGTTGGGTGATGTTGGTACATTTGGTGGTGATCATGGTGTCATGGATGTTTCTTGTGCTTTAAAGACTTTGGCATGTCATGATGGTTTATGCAAGTGCATTGCTGGTGGTGTTGGATCGGTTCTTGATTCAGGTTGTGACAGTGAATCTTCTTGGTATGAGGATCATGGTTTACTTTGCTTTCTTATTGAGGAGCTCATTCTCATGTTTGATATTCATTAGGAGATTGGTATCACGATGTCATGTTAGCTTGTTACATGGTTACACTTTTCAGTGGGAGCTTTTGATAGTGATGGTTTGGTGGTGATGGATATGTTTATGATGGTTCAGTGGTTGTAGGTATCTTCTTGGCTTGGAGATTTTGGTTCTACATGTTATGATACTGACACTTCAGTTGTGTGTGTAGACCTAGATGATATTCATGGAGAGGATGGTTGTCATGATTCCATGTGTGAGTCAGTACCACAGTTCAGTGGGAGTTGTTGGAAGTGATGTGGATGCATCATTGGTATGGTTATCTTCATATGATTGGGGATATGATTTCTTGGTTTAGAATGGTTGTTATGATGTCATGGTACACTCTTGATTCTAGATTAGATTTTGGCATGGTACATGTTCTCTTGAGACCAGGATGTTTATATATATATATATATATATTATGGTGCATGTGATCTCTTAGGGAGAGATGGTTAGATCATGGATGTCATGCTTAGGTTCCTGATTCTACAGTTGGAGCTTTGACATTGATCTTGGTAGTTCTCTTGGTATTGGGTACATTGATCATTTACTTGATTACTTCATGTTGGTGCTATGTTGTATTTAGAGTTTGGTATGGATTTATTGGTTATAGGTACTCATGGATACTTGGAGACATAGGTGAGGCTTGATTTCTCTTGTGATTAGAGACATGTGTTTGAGATGGCCACTCTTGATGAGATTTCAACAGGAAGTATGAGGAGCCTACACCTTGGTTGGATGTGATTTCAACATGGACCTATGAGGAGAGTGTTCTTTGTTGATTCATCATGACTTGGATATCCTGGAGGAGCATTCACATTCCCCACTCTTGGTCTACTTGGCAAGTTATGATTTGAGAGGTATTTTCCCATTATATCTTTTATATGTGTTATCTTTTGTGCTTTGATTCTCATTGGATTGAGTTCATTCATGGTGGTTATGGTTACTCATTTTAGGATGGTTTAGCATGATTTTGTATTCTTTGTCTTTCATAGATATGGATCTTGAGCTATGGTTAGTTAGTTCTGGAGGATTCATTTTTAGAGATGTTATAGCATGGTTATCTCCTTGTTCATTTGAGTTTATGATGTCATTCTTGATAAGTTTTGTTGGGAGATGGTTTATGGGATGATTTCCAACTCTAGGGATGGTTAATTTGAGTATGATCTTCTTGTTAGAGAGTCTTACATCCATGTTGGCATTGTTACATTGATTCATATGTTGTACTTGATCCATGAGATTGGGTGTTATGGATTTTGTTGAGGTTTTTTAGTTGGGGTATCATTGGGGAGATCATACTTGAAACCATTGGAATTTAGAGGTGTGTGTAGGAGGACATTCTACAGGCGTTTGGTTTGCAGGCTTTTCATATCATTGTGGATGTTCCTTGGTACTACATGTTTACATCTTCTATGTGATGTTGTTAGTATACTTGGTATGCCTTGATCACTTGTGATGGTGCCTTGTTTTTGGAATGTTAACGAATCGACACGTTGAATACGCTCATTTCAGATTTTCCTTCATCTGGACATTGCCCCATGTAGTGGGAGCTCTTGGATGTGTATGTCACTCTTTGACAGGTTTGCACATGGATTTTGTAATTGCAGGTTATGGGTGGATATGATCGGTGGCATGAGTTTACTATGTTATGTATACCTTAGGGGTATGGATAGTTCGATGTGTTGGCACTTGTTGTGGGTGCTATTTCAGCTATGGATTTATATATCTTGATAGCTACAAGTGCATATTGCTACCTTTTGGATTGAGTGTTTGTGTTTAGGATATCAGTTGAGGCAGGACTTATGCTTCATTGTGAGAGATTGTGTGGCTTCTCTTTGGATGGCTTCTTATCTTTGTGCATTGTCATGATGGTGGATGAGAGCATTCATGCTTGGGATGGTAGTCACTGTTTTCTTTTTGCAGGTCTCTTGATGGAGCACATGGAGCACTTGGATTCTAGGATGGTACATGTTACCTATAGAGTTTATTATCTTGATGTTTGAGCTTATTTGTTACCCCCTTATGCAATATACACCAACTGGGAGATTGTTATAATTATGTTTTACACCTTGCATAATGCTTATAATGTTTAATTTATTATTATGTGTGTGGTGCACCTAGGGGTACCTACATGGACGCGCATCACTAGGAGTTATAATGTTGGGATGACCTTATGTTGTATGTAACATTGGGACTTAATTGTAAAATGTAATTATTTAATATTGGGGAAAAATAAAATATAATAAAGTACCCAATATTAAATGTGGGGTCACATGATTTTTTAACTTCATGGTTTTGGCCACATGGTTTCTGTAATACCACTTGGTAGTTTTCTGTGAGCTTGCTTCTATAAAAGAAACCACAAGGGTAATTATTTAGGGTTGGGGAGTTTGTTGCAGGTTAGCAGGTTGAGCTAGTGCATGTGTGAGGGTTTGAAGCATGGCATGGGATGTGTGGATTCATGCTTGGTCACATGGAATACATGAATAGCTTGTTCTTCAAAAGTGTTCATGGAGTCTCTGAAGATGTATTGTAATGGGTTTTCATTGTTGAATAATACATGGAATGTGGATGCTTTTGGAGGCTGGGTTTTTTTACCTCTTGAGGGTTTTCCCAAGGTATATCTTGTGTCATCTTTGATGGGTATGTTATTTATTATCTTGCATGTGGATTATGAGTACTTATTTGCATTTGTATCTCTTTTGGGTTATGTGGAGATTGTCATTAGATGGCTGCAAGTTTCCTAATAGTATGTCCAACACCCGTTGTGAGAGATTTTTGATTTGAGAAAACAAATCATTTTGCAGATCAGGTGGTGGAATGAACGTGTTTTGGGTTGGTGTAGTGGCTTGAATTATGGGTGGGTAACTTGTAGACTTGGTGGGGAATTTGTGGGAGGTTGTTGTGAGAATAATGCTTGATGATATGCCTATAGTTGTTGTTGTGCCAACAAAGCTTGTTGTTGGTCTTGTTGTTGCTATTGTGCCAACAATTCTTTTTGTTGGGCTACTTGTTGTTGTGCTTGGTATTGTTGCAAAGCTTTTTGGTAAGCCTATTGTTGTAACAAGGCTTGTTCTTGAGATTTCTATGCTTGATATTGAGCTTGTTCTTGTGCTTGTGCTTGTGCTTGTGCATCTTGTGTAGCCTGGGTAGCTTGAGCAACTTGTGCATCTTTTGTGGCTTGTTGGGATTGTTGCTACCATAGAAATGCTTGTGCTTGGGCAGCTTGTTGTGCTTGTTGTGTAGCTTGTTGGGCTTGGAATTCTTGAAATTAATTTTGGTATGCTTGTTGTGCTACTTGAAAGGTAATGTTGTATTGGTTTGGGGGTGGAGGTGGTTGATTTTGAATGATGTGAGATGGTGTGATGAGATTTTGTTGAGGTGGTTGCAGAGGTGTTTGAGTGATGATACCGAGTTGGGCAGAGGGTGAGGATGATGTTCTTTCTCCTTGAGAGGTCATGTTGGGGTGTTATAGATTGAGATATGATTGGTTGGGAGACTTGAATCGATGCCACCTAGTGTTGCGATATCAGAGGCATAGCTGGAGGATTTGGCATGACAAATTTTTTGATTTGACTTGCGTTCTGATTGATTTGATTTACCTGATTTTAGATTGATGTGTTGGATGGAAAGATTTTTCCTCCACCTTCATTAGGGGTGGAGGATGATGGAAATAGTGGTAATGATGGAAATATTGTTGATGTGTTCTCTTGTGATGTTATGGGAAGGGAACCTTGTGTATCTAGATGATATACAAGTGTCGTTGAAAAGGTGGTAGGATCATTTGTGCTATGAAAGATGAGTGGGACATACTGATGTTTTGGATTATGTGGGGTGGTGTTGGGCATACCCAAGATTGTATTTCCCTCCAAGTTTTAGTTATTAACAAGGGGATGTGTTTGAAGAGCATGAAGCAATGATTTTCCCTTGGTAACCATGGGTTAGCTTGGAGCATGAGATGAAGGTGGTTGTATGATGGGATGAATGATGCTTGAAAATGATGGCATGATTAGTGCTTGGGGTATAATACCAAGAGGTTGTTCCACAATAGTCCTCACATCGAAATCAGAAGGGATTTTGTCACCTTCCTTTGCCAATTTTAGCATGTATTGTGTGGGATTGAGCCTCATCATTGTGTTGACAATTTTGTGATTTTTCAGGATTTTGAATTATCTCCATGATTTTGTCTTGGGCGATCCCTTGGAAAATACTGGTGACGTCTTCCACTTGGAACCCCCCCTCTTGAAGATCTTGTGGTAGTTGAGATGGATTAAATGGAGGATCGATGGATTCCCTTGGGTTAAGCTTAGATGAGGTTTGAATGAGATTACTTGAGGTTGGATTTTCTTTGTTTTGTTCCATGGTCTTGTGTTGCGATCTTGTTTGGACCATAAAATAGGGATCAAATTTTAGGAATAGTAGGTGAACCTCTAACTCCTTAGGTTGGTCTAAATTTTTAGGTACAAAGAAGAAAATCTTGGATGCTTTAGGATGAAATGATGATGTGATAAATGAAGGGTGAATGATATAGATTTTTTGAACTTTCAAGAACTTTGGAGGAATGCTAGACTTTAGGATTTTAGATTTAGATTTAGATTTGGTTTGGTTTTGATTTGGATAATGGACTCATAGAATCCAAGATGCTAGATGCTACCTTCGAGTAGAATTGTCCACAAAGATGATAATTTAACTAAATGTGCATGGAAGGATTCATCCATACACAATTATCCAAACAAGATGTTTTTGTTTTGAGGATTTACCTATCAACTAGCATGAATGATTTTTTCCAAAGATTCAAAAGTTGATGGTGAGATGGGATTTTGATTTGATAGAATGATAAATGAAAAGGTTGATTTGATCCTAGATGAACCTAGAGAGACTTCATTTACAGGACCAAGGTATAAAAGAACATGCTATACCTTCTATGTGAGAAAATCAAAACGTTGAAAAAGACTTGGATTTTGACAATAATAGAATGAATACAAGTTGGGATTTTCCTTTGAAGCACATTTGTAAAAGTTATAGAGTAATCTCTCTCTAACTTTGTAAAGTCTTGAAAGATGTTTCTTGAGAGCTTTTGGACTAAGGTGCTTACGAAAATTTGACTTGGGAGCTTTGAATTTTAAGGAAATCATGATGTCAAGCACATGTCAGGTTCAAGTCTTTTTTATCTTGCTTAAATTAATTCTTCTTATTACATCCACACTTTCTTGATTAGTTTTCAAACTGTATGTCTACGTCTCAATTCATTTTCATCCCACAAGGTCCATTATGTGAAAATCAAGGTTTCAAGAGCATATTTCTCTATGTTGACTTCGGGGAGAACAAATCGAGATGTGGGTCCAAATGTTTAGAAGCCTTCTAGGGATAATAACCCCTAGGGATGAGCAATAACATGTGGACTCTTCAAAGGTATTTGTTCTTCCCAAAGGGTTTAAAATTTTGGTTATTTGTAGAATGTTTGTTTTCCAATGTTTTAGATCTAAGCAAAGTGTTTTTGATTCTGAAACAATGCACAACCCTAGGATAGAAAAGACAATATTTGTTGGATTCCCACTTGGATATCTCTAGCTACGCTTATTCAGAGTAGATGATTAGAAGATTAATCACATTGGCTCCCCTCCACGAAAATCACTTCTACGAGTCAGCCAAGCTTCGAGTTCTCATGAATCTCCCATGATAAACTCTTCATCTCTCCTAAGAACTGCTAGTATATGAGACAGCTTCAAAGGCCTGACCTCCTGACACCAACAAATAGTTAGGGATTTTGGATTCTAGACAAATTAGTTTTTAATTAAGGTTAAGTGCACCAATCTATGACACAATTTTGGCTCTTAAGATGCCACTTTTTTTTTCTAAAATCAGCAAAATCTTATTTGCATGAGAAAATGAAGATAGTTATGCTCAAAATTTCAAGATGCAGCAGGAACAAAAGTCGAAGTGCTCTGAGTCTAGTTTCTAAGCTACTATTTTTTGAAATTAATGAAGATTAAGGGTCTCAAAAGGGGGGGGGGGCGCGCGGGGGGCGAACAAGTCTTGTTTTTATAAAAAAAAATAGCATAGTGCTTGAGGGCTCCCCCCTTTTTGATTGAATATTTTTTAGAATTTAAAAATACCAATGGTGAGAAATTACCTAACACCATGTAGTTTGTCCTCATTCTTTCGGATAATTTTTTTAATGAATATATACTATTTTATGAATTTTCAAAGTGGACACATCTTGAAAAACTAAAATTTTAGTGTGCTCCCCACCTAAATTTTTTGCAAACTAATCGGAAATTGATTCTTTTTTTCATCATGTGTAGAATGGAGTCTAGTTTCAAAAAATGTAATTTGTTTCATGTTTCAATGAACGGGTAAAAATTATCCTAAAACTAGCACATGTTGGTTTTTGACCAATAATAGAGGCATTTACAATAGAAGCCATGGATCAAAACCTTAACTATATTAAAATGAAAAAATAATTATATATTTAGATAGCTAAGAGAGAGGTTAACACTATTATGGTTTTTTTATAAACTTGCATTGAAAGATGTGCAAATGAGACGGGGAGCACAGACAAAAAAATGAGAAATTTTGGCAAATCCTGTCAATTAACACATGCAAAGAAGGCCATTTGGGGCTCACCAAATGACTCATCACATTTGGCGAGCACCAAATGGCTTGCTTTGCACATAACTATAATTTCCCCTCTTTGGTGAACAACTTTGATAATGCTTAGAGTGCACAGTTTATGATCATAGATGGATAGTCGAGGTTTTACCTTTCATACCTTCTCTAACTCATTACTGTAATTGGATAACTATTTATCCCTATAAAGTCTCTATCTCTTAGGTCTCACTCCCTCTCACACAACATAGACTTCTCTCTCAGTCCCATCCCCTCTCTCAAGTCTCTTTCCCTCTCACGTAGGTACCTAAATAAATATATCTCACTCTCCCTCTCTCTCTTTGTCTTTGGTATTTTTGTCTCTCTAACTCCATCTCCCTCCCTTATGTTTTTATCTTTCTCTCTTTGTCTCTCTCTCTCAAGTCTCTCTCTCCTACCCCCTTTCCCTCTCTTAGGTCTATCACTCACTCACTCACTCACTCTATCTCTCTCTAATTCCCTCTCTCTCACTCACTCTATCTCTCTCCCTCTCTCTCGAGTATCTCCATCCCCCCTCTCTCTCTCACACAAACACACTCCCTCTCTCTCTCCCACTCCCTCTCTCTTACTCTCTCCCACTCTATCTCTCTCCCTCTCTCTCATGTCTCTCCCTCCCACCCCCTCTCCCTCTCTTTCTCTCTCAAGTATCTTTGTCCTACCCCCTCTCCCTCTCTCTCTCTATCAAGTCTCCCCCTCCTACCCCCTCTCCCTCTCATAGTCACTCCCTCTATCTCTCTTCCACTCCATCTATATCTCACTCTCTCTATCTTTCTCCATCTACCTCTCCATCCCTCTCAAGTATCTCCCTCCCACCACCTCTCCCTCTCTCTCTCAAGTCCCTCTCTCTCTCATGACCTCTATCTCTCTCCCTCCCACCCACTCTCCCTCCATCTTTGTCTCTCAAGTCTCTCCCTTCTACCCCCTCAACCTCTTTCAGGCCTATCTTTGTCTCTTTGACTCAATCCCTCTATCTCTCTCCCACATCCCCTTTCTCTCTCCCTCTCTCTCAGATATCTCCCTCCCACCCCCTCTGACTCTCTCTCTCCCTCTATCTCAGGTATCTTCCCCCAACCCCTCCATCTCTCTCTCATCCCTCTATCCTTAGTACTCCCTCTCCCTCCCACCCCCTCTCCATCTCTCAAGTCTCTCTACCTCACTCCTTGTATCTCTCTCATCCCTCTATCTCTCACTCTCTCTCTCTCCTACTCGCTTAGGTTTCTCCTTCCCACCCCCTCTCTCCCACTTTGTCTCCCTCTCCTTCTCTCTCAAGTGTATCCCTCCCACCCTCTCTCCCTCTCCCTATCTCTTGGGTTTCTCCCTCGCACCCCCTCTCCCTCCCCCCTCTCTCTCTCCTCTCTATGTATCTCCCTCTCTCTCTCCCACTCCCTCTCTCTCTCCTCCCTCTATCTCTCTCCCACTTTGTCTCTCTCCCTCTCCTCTCTCTCTCCCTCCCACCCTTTCTCCCTCCCGCCCTCTCCCTCCCCCCTCTCTCTCTCCTCCTCTCTCTCCCTCCTCTCTCTCTCCCACTTTGTCTCCCTCCTCTCTCTCCTCCTATCTCTCTCCCACTTTGTCTCTCTCCTCTCCTTCTCTCTTAGGTGTCTCCCTCCCACCCTCTCTCTCTCTCTCTTAGGTTTCTCCCTCCCATGCCCTCTCTCTCTCTCTCAAGTCTCTCCCTTCTGCCCCCCTCTCTCTCTCTACCACTCCCTCTCTCTCTCTCAATCCCTCTATCTCTTTCCCACTTTATCTCTCTCCCTCTCTCTCAGGTCTCTCCTTTTCAAAACAACATATTTGGTGAGCATCAAATGTGTTTTACCTTGAAATAGTAAAATAAGGGTTGACCCCATGATTCAGGCCCACATTCTCTTGTATTTGTCTGGTTCAACACTTTATCTGAGTCAGAAACACCTTTTATTTATATATTTGACTTCATATTGTACCAATCTATGCTTGATCCATCACCTTTTTACTACTAATCTGCATGGTAGACAACATAGAAGAAGACATTTTGAAGTTTCTACATCAGTTTACATTATCTGAGGTAATATATTCATTTTGGTAATATTGAAATGTTTATATTTAGTATATTTGTTTGTTTTTGACAATATAAAGTAAATTTCCTTAATGATTTTACTAATCATAACAATTGGACATAGAATTCAACATTGAATTAGATGGGATTTGCATAAAAAAATTCAATTTTTATGATTTTGAAGAACAAAAAAATACAAAACATGACATTTAATTAACATAAATTTACTTATGAATTCTATTTGCATTGCTTATAGTAGTCCATTTCTAGCATCGCTAGTGGAATTCGCTATATTTCATTCTTTTTTCAACTAATTTGGAAAAAAATAAAATCATCTAATTTAGAAAACCTAATAGCTTTCATCAATGTTAATGAAAGTGTCATTTATTTTTTTTGTTCCATAAAAAATTCACCTTCATCACATGTGCTTAGATAAATTCAAGTGAGTTGACATAGTTGTTAATGCAAGTTTCCATTCATTCATACCATTTACCTTTCTAATAAATAAAAAAATGGGAAATTTTGTGCAATTGAGAATGCTTATTGTCTTTCTAAGTTACCTCATTGCCAAAGAAATAGTGAATAATTATAAGATATAGCATAAAAAACCCTTCTTTGAATTCATATTCTTCATGACTTCGTTGACAATCAAAAATTTGGTTTTGAGAAAAATAAACACAAGATTCTCTAGTTTTCATTTAGGTGGCAACAACCTATACCCTAGGTTTGTGATGTAGATCAGGGAGAAAAAACCTTCAACAATCATAATTAGATCAGTTTCAAACAATCTTCAATCTCAAAAACCTCAATTAAATACTAAACTGACCAATTCACATTCACTTCCTTGTAGCATTCATAACAGAGAAAATTGTTCATATCTTATCATATCTTATTCATTGGAACCCTCTCTAATGCATATAAACACTAAACCCTTGCTTTAGGCCTTTCTATTCTTGAAACAAGGAGGGTTTATTCAAAATCAACGTTCCAAGCCTTTGGTGCAGGAGCACCTTGTAAGCTCAATTTTGTCAAAAATTTGATCTTTAGTGAGCATGGTCAAATTCTAGGATTTGAGTTAATGTTGAGTATATTGTGTTCAGTAAGGTCAATTAGACCATTTTATAATTTATTTGGAGCTAAGGGAGTTCAGTTGTCTCATAGCTTGCAATTTGGCTAAATGTGGTCATAAAAGTTTCTAAAAGATGCAAAAATTGCAAAGTTCGAGGGAGTTGGAATGAAATCAAAATATTTATAATAACCTTCAATTCCTCAAAGGAGAGGTTGTTGGTTGATTTGTACCCCATTTTTTATCAAGAAGAACATTATTTTCTAGAAATTTACTGGTTTCTCTCACTTTTCTTATTGTTGTACAACCCGTATAGACTCTTAGATGATATGAAACCAATTAGATGTTATAGATTATTAAATTATATTTCGTTTTCATCTATTTAGAGGTTCTAACTCTTTGTATAGAGAAATTTATATTATTTTTACTATTGCTACCTACTTTCAAAGTGTTCTTGGATTGAAGGGCTTCATTATGTAATTCAACCCATTACAATTTTTCTTCCTACTGTAACTTGTGGAATGGGTCCTATAAATTTTAAAATACATGCCTAACCTATTTATAATTTTGTGGGGTCAAGGTTGGGTGTTTGGGATGATTTTCTAGGACTATAGTAGGGTCTTTTCATGGTGAAAATTAGGGTTTCAAGTGGTCTTTTGAAAAAATGTGGGAAGGACTATCCATGTAATGTATTATTCACCATGTGCAAGGTCTAGTAAGTGTGTTTGGTGCTTTTTATGGGTTTGGCAAGTCTGGTAGATAGGATTTTCATTAAAACCCCACGTATTTTGCTTGAAATTAAGGGTTTGGTGTATTAGGGGTCTAGAGGTCTTGGACTTGGAAACAAATCAGGAAATTGGAGGTTTTGACACATAAAATACTATTGTTTGATGATTATGAGTGAAAATGTAGTGTTTAATGAGTGAAAATGTAGTGTTTAAAAGGTACTCTCTTTGTAAATTAGGCCAATTGAATAGCCTTTTCCAAGGTGGGTCTATTGGAAGTCAATGTTGGTCCAAATGAATTGATGTTGGGGTTTACCTATGTTTTATAACTTGCAAATGGGTATCTTAATCATCACTGATTTTGTCAAGTGTTTTGTAAAATCTTGGTGAAAAGGCTCTTGAATCGAGTTACCTACTATAAGGGAAAGCTTGGTAGAAGTTAGGATTTTAAGTTGAACATCTGATTTTGCTTTGGAATCTGATTGATTCTCATTTATTTTCTATATTGAATGGTTTCCAGCCCTCTCTACATCAAAAATGGTGTTTCTTGGTAAGTTAAGTGATCAAGTTGTGTGTAAGTCTATTAAGATCCTTCCTCTAAATCTTTGAACAAGTTCATTGTGGATCCCTACATGTACTGCATCAGCCTCTAGGTACTTTTCCAACTCTTCAAATACACTCAAAATCCCTACTCTAATATCTAACCCTATAGAAATCTAACTCCATCATGTATGAAAAATATTGTGTAGCATAGACATGTTTGATAATTCCAAACAACTCGCTGCCTTCTTTCATAAAATCTTTTGGTGTGTTTCATATTTAATGCAATTTAATCAGTGATATCAATATTTTCATAAAATGCATTACTTACTTTTGTTCTATGTGTTTTTGTGAACATGTAGCATTCAAGGTCATTCCGAGGAAATGACCGAAGCCTCTAACACCATAAGAACGCGCAATTAAAAATGCAAGGAGAAGAGAATCAAAAAATGTAGCTCGTGAAGCAAAGGAATTGCAACCCATACAACCAAAAATTCCCATGCAATCTAAGAGAGATGTAAAATTGGAAAAAAAAGGGCACCAATGAGGAAAGTTTGTGGAAGGAAAGGAATGGATACCGAAGTTGGGGGCACATCATCAACCATAGGTGAAGCTCAATGCACATCTCCAGTTGAAGACACATTGACAACAACATGTGGTTTTCCAGGTACATCAGAAATCACATCTCCAATTGAAGACACACCACCAAAAACATTGTGTTTTTAAAGTACATCAACAAACACATCTCTATTTGAAGGCACTCCACAAACGACATCTCAAGTTGGAGGTAAAACATTGTTTACATGTCAATCTCAATGTATGTCATCAATTGCACCTCCAATTGAAGGTACACGATCTATCCCTGATGTTGTCGACCTTCCCAGTATTGACACAAATTTACATTTGAGAACTCCTCCTAGAGTTTTGCATAGAAAACCTACATTTTTTATTGATATTGATTTGAATGTTTTGAAATGGATGCCTAATAAGATTCCAATATGTACATGTCAAAGATATGCACAAAGGATATGGAGTTTGTTTTTTGCGAAGTTAAGTGAGGGTGGAAGATGCCAACTATTTGTTGAAATGATGAGGCAACTCAAATTTAGGCCCACCGTGAAGGCTCTTGGGCTAATATTATTGAATGACTCAAGTGAAAATTCCATTGTAAAGAACTTGATGAGTGCATACGAGAGCGTGGGTTCCACGTCACACATGAAGGATAGTTGTGCCACATGATGTGTGATGACAACAACATTGTTAAGAAATCAAACAAGGAACAAGGTGAACCTTACAAACACAAGTAAGTATTTGAAAATAATTAGATCATCTCTAATGAGATCCAAAGGAAGGCGTGAAAGAGTGGAGGATCCAAATAGCAATGATTTATGGGAATTTTCGGGTAGAGTGCCACCGAAAGACAATAATTTCTCAACGCTTGAGATCTTTAATTGTGAATTATTGGAAGGATAACACAAGGACCTCTCCTAATCAAAGAGATGTTGTAAGAAGGATAATTGGTAGTAAAAACCATGAGCCACATCCAATGCATTATTTGGATACCACTCAAACCCAATTTTTTGCTGATTTTGTATAGAAATTTCCTGAAATTAAAATATGTCAAAGGTATTTTGAAATGATAAAGCCTTTTTATGTCAAAATAAATCACACATGCACGACTTGTTGTTGTAGGGTTCATATTGAGTTTTCTAACCATTATGATGTTTATCGACGTATATGTGTAGATATGCATACTGATAATGTTTTGCAAGAATGTAACATAATGCCTCCACCTAAATCGTCAAGGAACTTTTTGTCTCCCATTTTATGTGAAAGAGAGGATGGTCAATTTTTTTATAAAAAATCATGTTTGGATGGCACATGTGATCATTGTGGTGGCATGCAACATTTTCTAATTTTCCAACACATGGCTAGTACACACACAATTGGAGACAAAATTGTGGAATTTGGCAAATATAAGACAGTGGCATACAGTCTAAAAGATGGGAAAGAAGAAAAGAAGTGTGAATTGGTCAGTGATAAGATTCCAGTGTATCAGTTTATAGGCATTTTTCATGATAAGGTGCTCTATGATTATGCAATGCATACACACAAATCACAATGGTTGGACTCACAATTCAAGTTATGCAAGGACACATTTCCACTTCTTCATATCATTTGAATTGTTGACTTCACTAAGAACTAAACACTACAATCATACAATGAGGTGCAATCACAGTATTACAACTCCATGCAAGTTTTTATATTTGTGCATACAACATCCATTCATGCAAATGATAATATAAAGGAAAATAGGAAATTATTGAGGGAGTATCACTTTTAAATCAATGATGATTGCACACATTCTACAAAGTTTGTGCAAGGTTGCTTTCATATGTTCTATGCTGATCTGACTAGTAGGGGCATGTCATTTATTCAGCATATCATATGGTCAGATAATTGTACATCACAATTCAAGAATGCTATAATGTTTTATTGGTTGAGCAGGGTGCATATGATTAGTGGTGTTCAGCATATGTGGAATTTCTCAGAGGTCACACATGGAAAGGGGGAGCATGATGGAGTAGGTGCATGTATCAAAAGTGCCCTAGCACAAGAAGAGTTAAAGTACACAAACAGTGTAAAGTTGATAGATGCAAAATCAATTGTCTAGTGTTGTAATGGTGCAATGGGTCTAGGTAGTGAAGGTAATTCTTTAGTTCATAGATTTTTTCATTTAGTAGATGAGACTAACATTGCAAAATATGAGGATTATTGTACACTAACAGGATCGAGCGAGCTACACTCTTTTAGAAGCTCCAATGCAGGTACATTGACTATCCATACAAGAAATATGGCATGCTTTTGTTATGCATTTACACTTCAATCATGGAATGATTGTGAGTCAACAGAGTGGGTTGACAAATGGTCTGTAAGAATTCTACCTCCACTTGACACTTATCAAGTCCTGACGGCTCTACAAATCATGGAGATGCAATCATCCATTGACTTTGATCATGTATTGGACCTATTAGAACCAGATAATATATCTTACTTACAAGTTTTATTATGTTTCTTAGTAAATATATCTAACAAGATGAACATATCAATGCAGGGCACATTTATGCGATGATTGCAGATGAAGACAATGAATAGGGTACAAATTATTACCTATGTCATTGTATCGAGGCCTAAAAGAAATTGGAGTCCCTAGTTATAGACGGAGAAAACATAGAATATCCTACAGGTTCAGTGGTTGTTACTAGAACATGGCTTCGAAGGTATCCAGTTAAGAATGTTGCAGTTTTCTTGTTTGAGTACTTTGACATGCATCGGAAAATTCTTCACTACTTGAACCTTATTGTCGCCACCAATGTTCATTTGATCAAATATAAGGGCAAAACTATGAACAAGAACTTGTGCAATTGTGTGAGTCTGACCACAAGGAAATACTCGACACAATAAAGAGTAGTGAAGACCTAGATGGTTCCCTAGATTGATTTGTGAGTATGCACATTGAATTTGTAAATTCATGTTATTGATCACTCTTTTGGACCAAGACCTTGCAATAAGGCTTTTTCACCATTAGTGTTTGATGTCATATGCATTTATGACTGTCATTGATCCTTTCCTAATTGTGACTGTAGGTAATACTAAAGTTTTTCAAAGTATATAAGAAAAGAACAATATCAGTTGGTGGTGCAAGTTTTCAGTGGTATGAGAAACATTGGTTGTTGGTGCATTTTCTGGTTATCAATCTTCTCTTTCTTTTCCATCTCCTAGATTTATCGGATTCTTATATGCTACATGTTTTATGTTAAGCCTCTCAATGATATATTTGAAATTTATACATAGGTTCATCAAGAGATGATAAAAAAGCAAAGGGGCACATCACCATTGTAGGACCTTCAATCAACCTCCTTATCTAGCATGCATGAAGGTGATAGTAGGTCTCGTCAGCTGTATGACTGACATTATTTAGTTATTGCTATTTTAATGATTTTTATGTGAGTCTATGTCTAAGATTGAGAGGCTTTTGCAAGTTTTTTGTGGACCAAATTCCTATGATACTACACAACCACGGAGAGGCTACTACCCATGTGTTTCATAGGGAGCAGGGGATGTACATGTTTTGAACCATTTTGGAATGTAAATAACTGGGCCAACTGAGGTGGAATGGAGAAATGAAACTAGGTAGCAACTCCTTTTGTTTCTTCTGAAGTATAATATATTCTATGATCTATGATGCAAATGGGATGATTATTTCCTTGCATGTATTGTAGACATGCAAAACTAACATCATGCATCCCGCTCTAATTAACATTCAATTCTTCTATTAATCAATTAAAGCAATTTATTGATTAATTTCCTAAGGTTCATTAAATAAATCAAATTATTTAATCCTTATGTTCTTCTCATTTGATATAATAAATCAAACTGATTTAATCAAATGTCACCTCCTAATATCATCCAAGTTAATTAATCTACATTAATTAACTTCTAATCATAATTACCATTCTCTAGCTTTTGACTCAACTAGAGTCAAATCCAAACTCCTAACTAACCCACCCACTTGCACCACTAAATCAATTTATTTTATTTATTAAAAAGACTTATTTTCCTCAATAACTCTCATCTTTGACCTTTTTGGACAAAGATTATTCCCCCCAAAACCTTCAACAACATGCATTTATTGACATTTTTCAAATTTGAATGGGCACATTGACCAAAACATGCACAAGCTTTGGCCAATTCCATTATGAAAAGTGTCTCTATCCTATTGGATGGGATTTAGTCCCACATTGCCTAATTTTGGCCTCTCTTCTATCAACTTCTCCTATAAATGCAAGGCATTTTCTCTCATTTCAACAACACATTTTGAATGCATCTACACTATAGGCAACTTGAGCTCATAGCGACTCATTGTCTATTTCATTTGGCTTAGAAAGGGATTGGGAAAGGGCTCTCTCACATCTTCATGGAGGGCACCAATCCACCATAGAATAGGTTGTATTTCATTTTCTCTATTGCATGTTTGATTTAGTTTTATTAATTTGCTTGGAGTAAATGGTATATGTTATTCTATGAGGATGCTAGTCTATACGAACAATGTGTAAGATTTGGCATCCTACAAATGGCGCTAGAAGGAGGGCTTGAACTATTTTAGTCACATTTGTTGAGCATTGATTGATTTCTAACTATTTATTAGCATAGCATTTGCAAACATGTCCAGATTTATGTGTCTTTGAAGGATTCTCTCTCTATCTCAAAACAAGAAAAAAAACCAGCAAGATTCTCTCTCTATTTTGAATATTGAGAATGTTGTAGAATCCTGTTTTGGCTAATTTCACCAGCATGAAATCTTCTAAAAGCCTGTTCAACAATTAAAATTTGTGCAAATCTTACTCTAGCTATAATGATTTCCCTATTGAGGCAATTTTCCAATGGTTTGTGGTTTGTTTATGCATCCTTATTTTAGCCTAGGCTGAAATAACATTGTCAAAAGTTGTGGGATTTGTTCACAGCTACCAATAGCCTATGCATAAGACCATGGGTAGCCTGTCAAACAGTATTCACCTATCGTTTTGTTCCTCCGGCCCTAGTTCCTACCCCACATTATAGAGCACTTCAGAGTTTGCGCATTCTTGAACTTCAGTGTGCCAGCAAATTTATCTAGCAGTTCAGCGTCGTAATTCTTAACTAGAGATAAGTTAAGTGTACTAACAACCAATGGACTGTATTTCCTGGCAGGTAAGTCAATAGGCATTGTACTGTGTGTCAAGAGAAATCTGTCGATGTTCCGTAGAAAGGAGCAATCTTCACCCACCTCTATACCCACCACATCAATCTGCAATTCGCCCACTACTGTCGAGTCATTGCAAAGTGCAAAATCTCTTCCATTGTCAGATTCAACAAATGAGTTATCCTTTACAAGATTGCAATAGGTTAAAATGAGGCAAAGTGTTACTCAAGGTTAAATGTCCTGGAATAGCCCATAACCCAAGAGTTACCTACGGATCACGGATCCAAAGTCCAGAGCAAAGAAGTAGGTAGAGATTTATCTTATCATCGTATGTTTCTATGGTTGAGAGTAGAAACTCTTATGAAGTCATAGGTGTACGTTGTCATGTCCCATACCGCGTCGCCCTCTCATAATGGTGATCATTGTCAATAAGTTAAAGAGCTACTCTTTATCTAGAAGTGTCTTTCGAGTGTCAATAGTCAGACCGTGGGGTGTAAATCTACTTTCTCTGTTATACGCTAGTGTTTCCAGGGTTGTAATTCTCTCTAATCAGAATGGTATTCTTTATATTTAGTTTTAAATAGGGATGTGACCTTGATGTATCGGTCCATGAATTCGATAGAAATCATTATGGCTATGAAATTTTCTTTTACAACATATCCTTTTTGAATTCAATCCCTGGCATTGGTTGTATTTAAAATGTTTAAAACTAGAGATGGCATTGAATTTTGTCAGGAAAACTATTCATGGTTAAGTAGCGCTATTTATTTCTAGACTTGGTCGCTGTGATAAGGGAATCACAAGGTTTCAATGCAAGATCAGGTTGTCATTAATATCACATCTGCATTAAAATGTTCTTACAGATTTGACCAATGTTATTTTTGCAGGCAGCGACTATCATATCTAAATATTTCTTGTCACCATATCATAATTAAGGTCATAAATTTACTGGTTAAGGCTAGGAGAATACTACCCAATAATTAACAAGATCAAGCATTCTAATGGCGGATTTTTATAATACTTTCCAAGAAGTCATTCACACCTCATATTGAGATCTGGTTGCCTTTAATATTGATTTTTTTTGCTGTCTAGAAATAATTGAGCCTACTATGGGCAGAGCTTTGATGTTATCAAAAAGATTTTGCTGACGTTTTTGGTGATTGTGTTTGGAGGAGGTCTAAAAAGTTTTGATGATTTATATCTTTAGAGAAGCTTTTCATACAAAACTATTAGTAGGAGAGGCTTTTTGTTAAGATTAAATTATTATTAGGAAAGGGTTTTATCTTTGTTATCAAATGGACTGGTTTTGATTAATGTTGTTTTAAAAATCTGAGGAAACACATAATATTTATCACAGTAGGTAGTGAAAATTTTAAAATATGGATCACAAATATTCTTGGTGACATGATCACTTACTAACTTAAATGATACTCCATAAGGTATGAAAATGGTTGTGTATAATGCCATAGGAGAATTACCTATCTTTAAGGATGAATGTTGGTTTTAAGAAAGCATTGCTTTAAGGTGCAAAAGGGAACATGAAGGCTTATGGGTTGCTTGTGCTTTAAGATAAATTTTGGATATTAATTATGATGTGCACTATTGTCTATGTATATGCAAAACATTTTTTTATTATCGATTGTAGCCTTATGCATGAAAGGAAACTTCTAGTTTTCTTTTATTTTGATATTATGATATACCTTGTCAATCTGCTTTCTTTATTATGGACTAACATTTATTTAAGATATTATCAATATGTGAGACCTTTTACAAATTTTCAAGAAAGAGGAACTCCTACATTAAAAGTTATCATTTGAGAACATTTGTTTTGTGTTTTCATTATGACAACTTATCATTAATTTTACTAAGATGAATTTCATTCCTTAGTGCCTAACTTTGAACTTCTTTTTATAGGTACATGGATGAAGAAAAAAAAGGTTGACATCAAGATTGAAGTTGAAGGTTGACATCAAATGAAAACAAAGGCGAAGTGGAGTTGGGAATTATTTTTGAAATCAAAACTTGAAAAGCATTTTTTAATGCTTGTTTTAACAATCTTGGAGCTTCCATTTACTACCCTTTTTTTCTGTTTTTAGCTAACTCACTTTTCAATTTGGGCTTAAAATCAATCAATGGCTTGATCTTTTCAAAGTTGGTTAAAATTGAACCTTAGACACTTACTAGATTTCAATTTGGGGTTAAAATTGGACAAGGGAAACTTCACACTTCATTTTGGTGCTTCTAAAACAAACTCATCATTGCTTTGAGGAATTTAAAATTGAACATATGTACTTTGTGTTTTGTAAACTTTTTTGCAAAGTAGTGTCATTTAAAAGGGCGTATGCGCTTCTCTCACGCTTCACGGTGATCTTGAGAATCAAAAGTCTTTTTGATGACCCTAAGTTGCATAAAAGATTGCCTCCACACTTCAATTTGGGATCTAAAATTGAACAAAACATGCGAGTGTGAGCACGATATATTGCGGAGGTTCTCCCCTTTGTTTTTCAACAAAGGTTGTGTGAACGACGGGATATGTTAGCTCGCTATTGTTTATCTTAGAGGGCCTGCCTTGTGGGAAAAAGTAATCACCCAAGGGAACGACCCAACCGGGAACACGCTAAAGCCAAGCGACTTCCACCCGGGATATAAGTGTGGATATTGGAACAAAGGCCAATATCACGAGGATTATTCCGACGAGATGGACAGCAATGGACTCTCGCCGATGTTGGATAATCCCCCATGAACGGAATGCCCGAATTAGAACCCCTTGTTTAGAAATTGGCCAAAACCTTGTCTATCTTGTTGGTGCAAAAGGTCATGTCCTTTGAAGCCGCCCCACGTAACATGCGGTCTTGTTGTGGAAATGGAAAGTATGCCATGGGAGATTCATGGGTACTAATGCTTGGCTGACCCAAATAAGTGAGTGTCGTGGAGGGGAGCCAGTGTGGTCAAGCATTTAGCCATTTGCACAAGATATGCGCAGCTGGATTTATCCAAGTGGGAACCCAACAAGGTATTGTCTCATCAACCTAGGAGTGTGAAAGTGCTTGGAAAAAACACATTGCTTGATCTTGAAAACATTTGGAAAACAAACATACACAAAAACCTTGAAATTTCAAACACCTTGTGGGGAACAAATACCTATTGACGAACTTGCCCACTCTTGCTTTCCCTAGGAATCACATTCCTAGAGGTTTCTAAGTGTGCAAATTCTACCATCATTTGTTTCCAATAAGGATAAACATAAGGAACTTTTGCCCTATTTTCCTCGATTTCCACACAAAGGACATTGTGGGATGAGAAAGAGAATGGGACACTAGACATATAGTTTGAAAACCTAAGCAAGCAAGTGTCTTGGATAAAAAGAACCTCATTTAACCAAGATAAAGAGACAAATTGGATTACACATGTGTTTTCTAACATGATTTCCCGCAAGATCAAAATCCCAAAGCCAAAGTTCAAGAAGCTTAGTCTAAAAGCTCGTGAGGAGCATCTTGAGAGACTTTTCAAATTTAGGGAAAGATTGGTTTATAACTTTTACAGAAAAGCCTCAAGGAACAATCTAGCATTATATGCATTTTATTGTCAACAAAATCCCGAATTGTTTCAAAGGTTTGCATTTCTCCCATAGGAAGTCAAGCATGTTCTTCAACACCGAGGTTTTGTAGAAAGAGAGTCACATCTAGGTTAAGGTTCAAGATCAAAGTTGTCATTCCCATTCATTCATCCATCAAATCAAAGTCTCATTTCATCATCAAACCTTTTGAGAACTCTAGAATCAAACATCACACTAAACTTAGAGGGCTAAATCAACATCATCATATCTTGGCTTAACACACTTAGCCAACATAGTCTCAAATCATTGAACAAATTTTCTTTGAGATAACACAACTTCTTAAAGTCTATTAGTTCTCCAAAACATTGGCATAACACACTTTGTCAATTCATCCACTTTGTGCAAGTTCCCTTAGGATAACACAACTTCCTAGGGAAAACAACTTCACAACCAATCTTGTTTGACTTAACGCATCTAGTCAAATTATCACAATCAAATCAAATCAAAAGCCCTTTCAAAGTTTAGCACATACATTCAAAATTTTTTCCAAAGGTTTCATTCACTCATCCCATCCATTTTAACCCATCACCATCATCACCATCTTTGATCTTTTAGCTACCCTAGTTCTTCTCTTTTTGGACTTAAAGGATTAGGATTGAACAAATCCCTATTTTTATGGTCCAAACAAGATCTCAACACAAGAAGGACATGGAGAATATCAGAGAAATATCAGCTTCTATGGACATGAGTCATCTAAATACCGAAGTGAACCTAGCAGGATCAAGCAATCCCCCAAGCAACTCTCCCTTATCATCACAAAATCCTCAAGAGGAGAGTCATCAAGAGGATGACATAAATGAAGACATAGGGATGACACCAAAGGAAATCATGGAAATGATTCAAAATCCTAAAAACCATAAAATTGTTAGTGCTATGTTCAAATGCATAAATTCAATAGAAAGAGGAGGGGACATGCCCCCTCCCAATCTTAACACAAGCACTAGTGCAGTTGCATCCCCATTGTCAAACATCAATCAAGAAGTACCTTGCACCACCTCAATCATCACACCAACCTCCCCGATTGTGAACAAGGGGAGTGCCATGTTCCAAGAATTGCAAGAACACCGCCTTGTGGCTAATGAAGAAGCAATCATCACCCCTACATTTATTCCGAAAAACTCATTTCACCCTTACATCCCACTCACATTTCATAATCCCGCTGGTTCATCCTCATTTCATGCCACACCAGCTTATCAATTGAACATACCAACTCCCCCACCGCATGAGGAAGTTGGTTTGCTTGGAACGACAGAAGCTATCAATCCTTTCTCTTTCCAAAGTGGTGCATCATCCCTTCCCCCGCTTCCTTTCACATCTGCATCGCCTCTTGGAATAGGTCTTCCACCTTTAACCATTGAAAATTTTGCTAATCCAAGCAATCTGACCACCACTTTGAACCCGCTTCTTTTGCCCATATCCTCACAACAAATCGCAACCATTCCTGTCACCACGGTTAATGCATCTATTGGTCCTCAAGTCTCCCAAAGCATGCCTCATCAAGGACCAATTGTCTCAACCACCCCGCCCACAACCCAAATCACAGTCACAACCACAATCCCTCCACCCGCCACGACAGTTGGCATGATTCCTGCTCCACCACCAATCCCACCGCCAAAGCACAACACGACCAATTCATTCTCCATTATGTTGCAAAACGCACAACAAGCTGCTCGCCAAAAGGCACTCCAAAAACAACAAGCCGCACAAGCTCAAGCACAAGCTCAAGCTCAAGCCCAAGCACAAGCACAAGCTCAAGCCCAAGCCCAAGCCCAAGCCCAAGCCCAAGCCCAAGCTCAAGCTCAAGCCGAAGCCCAAGCTCAAGCTCAAGCACAAGCACAAGCACAAGCTCAAGCTCAAGCCCAAGCACAAGCTCAAGCTCAAGCCCAAGTCCAAGCTCAAGCTCAAGCCCAAGCCCAAGCTCAAGCTCAAGCCCAAGCCCAAGCACAAGCTCAAGCCCAAGCTCAAGCTCAAGCACAAGCTCAAGCTCAAGCCCAACAAAAGACACAAGCTCAATACCAAGCGCAATTGCAAGCAATCCACCTGCAAGCCTACCAACAAGCCCTGCAAGACTTCCAAGCACAACACCAAGCTAAACAACAAGCTTTATTGGCACAATAGTAGCTCGACCAACAACAAGCATTGTTGGCACAACAGCAGCTAGACCAACAAAAAGCGTTACTAGCTCAACAGCAGATTGACTAACAACAGGCTTCATAGGAACAACAACAGATGGACCAACAACAAGCGCTATTGGAACAACAACAGCAAGATCAACAACAAGCGTTGTTGGCACAAATGCAGGCTTACCAACAAGCCTTAAACATACAACCAAGCTCACAACAAATGTCGACCAGTACGCTCCCCACCCATCAAACACCTCCAACACCTCACCACTCATTTATCCCACCTCCCGATCCAAGCAAGGACATCGCAACACAGATCAAATTGCTCTCACAACAAGTGTTGGACCTACAAGTAGGAAAAACCACAAGGACACTAGGCAACTTGTGCCCTTATCCATTTGATAGAAGTCTCACCATGGTACCGTTCCCAAAGGGATTCGAGATCCCCAAATTTGATAAATACAATGGAACGGGCAACCCTGAAAACCACGTCAGGGAATTTCAGGTGCACTGCATGGAAGTCGCATATGATGACACGTATCTAATGCGGCTCTTCCCCTGAAGCCTGACTGGTCCAGCTATGGAATGGTTTTCTCGCCTACCCACGGGCATTAAAACATTCGAGGAAATTGTGGAGGCTTTCCTTAAAAATTACGCTTTTAATATGGGTGCGGATGTCAGTTTAGAAGAACTATCTGCACTCAAACAAAGAAGAGGAGAGTTATTTGCATCCTTCTTGCAAAGATGGCGATCCAAGGCCAATCAGAGCAAGTGGGCCATGCCAGAGGAACAACAAGTTTGCACCATCATAGCCAACTTAGATGAAAACCTGGCGTTCTACCTAAAAATGCAGTGCATCACATCTTATGATCAACTAATTCCAAAGGCGCTTAACATCGAAAGAGCCCTTACTGCGCGAGGAGGCGCACCTACATTCACTCCACCGCAGGATAACCGCCCATCCAACAACTACAATGATAAACCTCGAACATGGTCGAGGAACAAAAATATCACGAACGACGGCGTGGTTGATGCTAAGGTAGTCATCAGTGCTCCTAAGCAAAATACCCAAAATCATCATCATCCGCAAACTCATAACCACAACAATGTGCAGGCTAATGCGGTAGTAGCACAGTCACAACCACCTTCCACTAGCCAAGTCAACAATGTGGGTAATCAAGGAGGACCACCTCCCCGCAACAAGTTTCCCCCCAAGAGGAAGTTCACAGCCCTTGGCGAATCGATTGAGTCTGTCATGAAGAAATTGGTCAAAGAAAACCTAATCAAAATCTCTAACTCCGAACAATACACGGAGCCCATGACCAAACCGCCGTGGTACAACGAGAATCTCCTGTGTGACTTCCACAAAGTTAAAGGACACACCACCGCCAACTGCATGAGACTCAAGAATATCATCCAAGACCTCATCGAGGATAAGGTCATCAACATCGAGCAGCCGGCCAGAAACCAAGACCTAAAAATCTACACGAATCCGATGCCGAATCATAATCAGGGAAATAACCAAGGGAATAATAAGGGTAAACAAAAGTATGCTAGTGCTAATCTAGTATACGAGGAGATAGTCGGATGTGTCGACGAGTTGGTCACTATCATAAATATCAAGGGAACCAACAATGACTGTGGAGTCACCACACGAGGCGGAAAAGTTACCATTGTCGGGGCACCTGCTAAGACCCCCATTACCAACACAAAGGCCGTCCCCTATGATTACAATGTAATTGACCAACTGAAGAGAACACCCACACAAATATCCATCATGGAATTACTAAAAATCTCCGCCGCTCATCGACAGATCCTGGATGAAGCACTAGCTGCCTCTACCGTCGCTACTACCCTTGACACAAAGCAATTTCAGGCTATGGTAGGTAACATCGTTACCCCGAATCTCATCACATTTTTGGACCAAGATTTCCCCCCGCAACCATCTCATAACCGGGCACTTCACCTCCAAATCCTAGTTCATAAAAAGAAAGTCAAGCGAGTCCTGGTAGATGGTGGTGTAGGTCTTAATATTTGTTCTCTGAAACTTATAAAGAAATTGGGATTCGCCGAGGATTCCATCAATAAGAACAAAAGTATCACCATAAGAGCATATGATGACCAAGAAAGAGTGTCTCGGGGCACTATCAAGATCCCCATCCAAGTGGGGCCAACAACCATGGAAACAACTTGTCAAGTTCTTGACCTTGATCCCCATCCAAGTGGGGCCAGCAACCATGGAAACAACTTGTCAAGTTCTTGACCTTGATTTGCCATACAACATTCTCCTAGGACGCCCATGGATACACGAAATGAAGGCAGTGGCCTCAGCCTATCATCAGTGCATTAAGTTCTCATATCAAAATGAGGAGGTTACCATATATGGGGATCCCGAACCCTTCGCCTATTGCAAAAACTTGGAAGCCAAGTTTTACAAGATCCCTCAAGTACCTAAAAATGATGAAGGACCATCCACTTCATGCATAGACCCATCTAATCTCGCCTCCACTTCTACGACAGAGACACCCGCCATCCCCGACATATCCGAGATCAAGAACATGATATAGGACAATGGATGTGGTGATTATAGAATGAAGAGAAATGCTTTTGTTGTAGGAGAGTTACCACAATCTCCTAGATCACATGGGCAACCACAATTGACTCAAACACCTGTCCGCACTAGAATAGATCCCTCTGGATTCCACAGTTGGGGGGATCTCAGTCAGAAAAATGTGGATGAGGAGGACATCACAAACACTCGATACCAAGATGAAAGACCCACTCCCACCCTACCCATGGAGGAAACAAACAGAGGGTTACAAATGATGTTCGGCATGGGCTATAACAGGAATGAAAGCCTAGGAAGAAATAGTGATGGACGGTTGGAACCCATCATTGTAGAAAGAAGAACGTAGAACCTTGGCCTCGGCTGTACCCCTCTGAGTATAACTGTGCATGGCAGAAGTATTCCTAATAGGGCAGTCAAGTCCTCTCCTCGGGTCTCGACAACTAATCTTAGATTACCCGTGTCCACAGGCCTACCTCTCGATAACTTCACATTTGACATAACTGACGTTTTAAGTAGCAGTGACGACGATGACACCATAGGTGGCTTACCTAGGCTCTTTGAAGATTCCACCTTACTAATGATTAGTGTCTCACCCGCTGAGCCAATCCAACAAACCCACCAAATCCACTTAGTATACCCCCAACTCATCGATCACGACCAACGGGGACCGCCGATTCTAGACTCATTTGAAAACGATGAGGCTCTCTCCGAATTCATGGGACTAAGGGATACTGTTCCATGTGGAGATCACAAGGAAGGATTTGATATCACTCTAGACACACAAGCATACTATGGGGAGACGATTGAGTCTTTCAGTCGCAAAAGAAAAAGAATAAGCTCAGAGTTATTGAGTGAAAACCACACTGTGACACTCTCTAACCATAAAATAGTAAAAATAAAGGACGCATCCAATGGCGAAAACCTCTCTGAGGCGCCAGAGGATGAAGGATTCAATCTCCCCCCTACTGCTCTACACCAGGAGAAGTCAACAGTATTGGCAGAATAGTGCAACCCGGTCAACTTAGGAACAGAATCAGAACCACAAATTACCTTCTATCTAGAATCCCTCCTAGAAGAAGAACAAGAACTATTGGCAGCTTTCCTAAAGGAGAGAAAGGTAAATTTTGTGTGGACCTATGCAGACATGCCAGGCCTGGATCCTGAAGTAGTAGTGCATCATTTGGCCATTCACCCCGGAGCAAAACCAGTCAGACAGAAGCTAAGGAAGATGCACCCACAAATAGCCTTGCTTGTAAAGATTGAGCTACAGAAACTTTTGGATGTTGGCTTCATACGCCCGATTGACTATCCAGAATGGGTATCTAACCTCGTACCATCTCAAAACCGAAAGGGGGCATCCGCATCTGCACTGATTTCAGAGACCTAAACAAAGCATGTCCCAAGGATGACTTTCCACTACCCAACATTGACATGATAGTGGATATGACGGCCGGACATGAGATGCTCTCCCTAATGGATGGCTTCTCGGGGTACAATCAGATAATGATCGCAAAAGAAGACCAACACAAGACACATTCACATGTCCTTGGGGCACCTACTGCTGGAACGTAATGCCATTTGGGTTGAAGAATGCAGGAGCTACCTACCAAAGAGCCATGACATTAATCTTCCATGACATGATCCACAAAACAGTCAAAGATTATGTAGATGACATACTTGCTAAATCAAAGAAGAGACAAGACCATATAGCAACTCTAAGTGCTATCTTTGACAGGCTCGAACAATATAAGGTTAGACTCAACCCGAAGAAGTGTGTCTTTGGGGTACAATAAGGGAAGCTGCTAGGATACATAGTTTCAATGAGAGGGATAGAGGTAGACCCTGCAAAGGTAAAAGCAATCCTCGAAATGAAACCACCAAGAACGTTGAAACAACTAAGAGGATTGCAAGGAAGACTCCAGTCCATCCAAAGATTCATAGCACAATTGGCAGATAAACAGATTGCCTATTCACACCTACTTCACAAGGGAGTAACTTTCAGATGGGATGACAAATGCGAGCAAGCATTCAACAAAATAAAAAAATATCTACTTACACCACCTGTATTGATGCCACAAATTGTGGGGAAATCATTAATCCTATATATCTCTGCAACAACAGCCGCCCTGGGGGCCCTTTTAGCCCAACATGATGAAAAGGGAACCGAGCGGGCTATCTACTACATCAGCAGAACAATGGTGGGACATGAGCTCAATTACACGTCAATAGAAAAAGCTTGCCTAGCACTGGTATTTGCGGCTCAGAAATTCAGACACTACATGCTAGCGCACCAAATCAAGTTGATTGCCAAAATAGACCCTCTAAAGTACCTATTGTCAAAAGCAGTGCTTATAGGTAGAATGGCTAAGTGGGTAATGATATTATCTGAACATGATATCGAGTATGTAGAACGAAAAGCCATAAAAGGACAAGTCATTGCAAATCAGCTGGCAGAAGCTCCCCTCTACACAAATAACCCACTCATATCAGAATTCCTAGATGAGTCCCTTTTTAACCTTGGTGCAGCAGACCACTGGAAGTTATACTTTGATGGCTCTCACACACAACATGGATCAGGAGCTGGTGTGTTCTTCATCACGCCGCAAGGAGATTGCATACCTAGATCATACAAGCTAGCATTCCCTTGTACTAACAATATTGCAGAATATGAGGCTTTGACCATAGGTCTCAAGATTGCAGCACAATGGCGAATCATGGCACTAAAAGTCTATGGGGACTCGCAACTTATCATCAACCAAGTCAACGGTGAATACCAAACCAAGGATGACAAGCTCGCACCATACAAGAAGGTGGTAGAAAGCCTCAAGGAATCTTTCATCGACATTACCTTTGAGCAGATACCAAGGACAAACAACAGAGCGGCTGATGCAATGGCGACAATTGGATCCTTACTCGACATCCCTCGTAATGTCTCGAAACATGAATTCCTTGTAGAGTAGCTTCTCATACCCACATTCGAGATACCAGAGTCAGAATATGCGTGTGAACTCGTTGGTCTCGATGATCTTTGGTATCATGATATATACACCTACCTAAAGTTAGGAATCCTCCCCACCGACATCACCCCGAACCTAAAATGCACTTTCATCAAAAGGACTTCATGATTCATCATCTTAGGAGAAACCCTCTTCCGTAGGAGTACCGATGGAACCCTGCTATGTTGTTTAAAACCCGAGGAAGCCCTGACTGCTCTAACTGAGGTACACAATGGCACGTGTGGGTCACACTCAAGTGGTATGACCTTGGCTAAAAAGTTGCTAAGAACAGGGTACTACTGGCCGACGATGGAAAAAGAGGCGCACAATTTTGTTAGAAAATGCTTGCAATGCCAATAGCATGGAGACCTTATTGATGCACCAGCTCAAGAACTGCATCCCATTGTTACACCTTGGCCCTTTTCACAATGGGGGCTCGATCTCATTGGTAAAATATCACCCATCTCATCGAATGGCCATAAGTTCATCATCACCGCCACTGAATATTTCACAAAGTGGGTCAAAGCAATTCCCATGACCTACATCATGGGAAAACAAATATCCAAGTTCATCCTGAATTACCTCATTTGCCGATACGGTGTTCCTCAATCCATTATCTCTGATAATGGGACGCCCTTCAAAAATCAGGATGTCCGAGATTTGTGTGAAAAATTCAAAATCCAACGCCGTTTTTCCACTCCATACTATCCACAAGGCAATGGCCAGGCAGAAGCTACAAATAAAACCATTTTGAAAATCCTCAAGAAAACAGTCAATGACTTTGGTTGTGACTGGCATCTATAGTTAAATCCTGCCTTATGGGCCTACTACACTAGCATCCACACGCCGACAAGCGCCACCCCATTCTCTCTGGTCTACGGATCAGAGGCCATACTCCCCATTGAGATCGAGCTCCCATCACTAAGGATATCACTGCAAAACCTTATCACAGATGAGGAATACAGGGTCACAAGACTCAATGAGCTGGAATTACTAGATGAAAGGCACATGGATGCCCTTAATCATCTACAAGTGTACCAAAATCACCTAAAAAGGAGCTACAACAAGAAGATCAGACAACGCACTTTCCAAGTTGGTGACCTCGTGCTGAAAGAAAACCAAAAGAACGTGCCAAATCTAGATACAAAGGGAAAGTTTGAGCCCAATTGGCTGGGACCTTTTGTCATCACTGCAAGTTACACATTAGGGGCATATCAACTAGCAACACCAGAAGGCGAGCCTCTGCAAGAGTCTCTGAATAGCTCTCACCTCAAAAAGTTTTATGCCTAAATCTTGCAAGGTATAAAACTAGAAAATACAAAAACAATTAGAAAAGGTCCTGAAAAAATGGTTACCTCGATGAAAACCTGGCAAACAGGCAACTTGGTGACAAAAAAAAAATCAAAAGATCAAAAAATCCAAAAAAATCAGAAAAGGATTGAAAATAGTAAAAAGAAAAAAAATCATCCTCTAATGAAAACCACTTTGGTGGCGCTTTGGGCAAGTACCTTGGTGAAAACCTGGCAAGCAGGCGTCAAGTGTAAATAAAGCACCTTCCCCATCTATCAGGATCTGCACGACTCATCCATTCCATCACATTCCACTCATTCGCTCGCATCCATACCATAGCCTGCATTGGTATCTGTACTATATTCCACCATTGGAACTACTTGGCATTTCGAAGGTCAGTCTATCCTGCCTTTATTGAAGTAGTCTATCGCACCACACTGGGGGCACGTTCTCGCAACATCGGATCGGATTCGTGTATATTCTTGTGATCTTTTTCAAAAATTCATCAGAAAATCCAAAAACATTAAAAAAAAACTCATTCAAAAATCCAAAAACATCCAAATCATTCAAAAAATCCAAAAACATGTCGAAATATTGGAAAATCTTCAAAATTCATCATTTAGTCTTGTTAGTCTTCCACCTTGTCAAACTACGTTGTCTCTGAGCTTGAACGTAGGCAAGGTTGATCTTTGATCATCCCCCGAGACGGTTAGGTCAGTCCTTTAGGCATCCGTCGCATTGGCAATCCGTTTGCCCATCTAGTCTGCATCTTAAGTTAGTCCTTTAAGCAATAAAATGGCAATCCATTTGTCCATATTATCATCAAAGTCAGTCCACCACCAGTCGAACTACGTGGTCTCTGTGTATATAACGTAGGCAAGGCTAATCTATGGATTAGCTCCCGAGACCCCTAGGATAGGTCTTTAAGTTAGTCTGTTACCAAAAACATTGAAAAATCTTGAAAATACCAAAAACATTTGTAAAACATCTCAAAAAAATCAAAACAACCTCAAAACATTTGAAAAAACCAAAATGGTGCATCCATTTCATCTCGCTTTCACCCGTGATTGTCATCACTCATAGTAAAGTCAATCGTCGCTTTCACCCTTTGGTGAGTCAGGCATAAGCAAGTCAGCAGGTTCCAAAGTGAACGCCTAATCGTCAAAGTCTCGAAAGTCTAAGTCAGTAAGTCAACAAGTTGGTCAACTCAGAGTACCAATAGCTTATCATGCAATCAGTCTCACTAAAACCCTGATCACTACATGTCCTAGGATGAAGCTTTCCTGCGATGGACATAAGCATTAGGTACCCCACAGTAGTTTAGCCTTGGCTAGCGATACAAAGAACATTAGCTTGTTTGTTTACTTTATTTTGGTCTTTTTAGACTTATCTTATTTTGCGCTCATTCCAAGGACCTCTCGATGATGCCTAAACAAAACAGGTTTAGAGAGAAAGGGAATGGGGCAATGATCATTATCTTTTTATCTACTGTGCTTGTTGGATATTCCTGTAAAATAACTTCGTCATTCATACTTTGTTTTGTTTGTAGGAAAGATGTTTTAAGTGTCTTGTTGACCACGTAATAAGGCTTGCCTTGTTATGTTTTGGCCTGAGATGTTTATGATATCTGAACTGCATTCTGAATAAGGTTATGTTTGTCAAGTATGAACAAGAGTATTCCTATCTGTTTGATGAGTCAAAGTCCATCACACTAGGTGCCACGCCATCCTGGTTCTTAATACCTTGATGCATCGCACCTACGTGTGTTATCAAACATAAAGAAAGGTATGCTCTTTTCCCATCCTTGGATAAGCAATACATCATCATTATTCATCATCATTTCTAATAAAGTTGGATTTTTGAACTTCTGCATCTTCTTGGATTCAAGGGTTGATCCCTCTCATTCTTCTACCTTCTTTCACACTAACATAATCATGCCACATTCATCTCACATGCATTGCATGTTTAAAATAATATAGATTTGTTATTTTTAGCATCTTCCAAACATCTCATTTTCATCATCATTATCATATAGATCATATAGTCTC
>CM021104.1:689520594-689542465 GCA_007115665.2 Sequoiadendron giganteum | reverse complement strand
TGGTCCAAACAAGATCTCAACACAAGAAGGACATGGAGAATATCAGAGACATATCAACTTCTATGGACATGAGTCATCTAAATATCTAAGTGAACCTAGTAGGATCAAGCAATCCCCCAAGAAACTCTCCCTTATCATCACAAAATATTCAAGAGGAGAGTCATCAAGAGGACGACATAAATGAAGACATAGGGATGACACCAGAGGAAATCATGGAAATGATTCAAAATCCTAAGAACCATAAAATTGTTAGTGCTATGTTCAAATGCATAAATTCAATAGAAAGAGGAGGGGACATGCCCCCTCCCAACCTTAACACAAGCACTAGTGCAGCTGCATCCCCGTTGTCAAACATCAATCAAGAAGTACCTTGCATCACCTCAATCATCACACCAACCTCCCCGATTGTGAACAAGGGGAGTGCCATGTTCCAAGAATTGCAAGAACACCGCCTTGTGACTAATGAAGAAGCAATCACCCCTACATTTATTCCGAAAAACTCATTTCACCCTTACATCCCACTCACATTTCATAATCCCGCTGGTTCATCCTCATTTCATGCCACACCAGCTTATCAATTGAACATACCAACTCCCCCACCGCATGAGGAAGTTGGTTTGCTTGGAACGACAGAAGCTATCAATCCTTTCTCTTTCCAAAGTGGTGCATCATCCCTTCCCCCGCTTCCTTTCACATCTGCATCGCCTCCTGGAATAGGTCTTCCACCTTTAACCATCAAAAATTTTGCTAATCCAAGCAATCTGACCACCACTTTGAACCCGCTTCTTTTGCCCATATCCTCACAACAAATCGCAACCATTCCTATCACCACGGTTAATGCATCCATTGGTCCTCAAGTCTCCCAAAGCATGCCTCATCAAGGACCAATTGTCTCAACCACCCCGCCCACAACCCAAATCACAGTCACAACCACAATCCCTCCACCCGCCACGACAGTTGGCATGATTCCTGCTCCACCACCAATCCCACCGCCAAAGCACAACATGACCAATTTATTCTCCATTATGTTGCAAGCCGCACAACAAGCTGCCTGCCAAAAGGCACTCCAAGCCCAAGCTCAAGCTCAAGCACAAGCCGCACAAGCGCAAGCACAAGCCCTAGCTCAAGCTCAAGCTCAAGCCCAAGCGCAAGCTCAAGCCCAAGCTCAAGCTCAAGCCCAACAAAAGATACAAGCTTAATACCAAGTGCAATTGCAAGCAATCCACATGCAAGCCTACCACCAAGCCTTGCAAGACTTTCAGGCACAACACCAAGCTAAACAACAAGCTTTATTGGCACAACAACAGCTCGACCAACAACAAGCATTGTTGGAAAAACAACAGCTAGACCAACAACAAGCGTTACTAGCTCAACAACAGCTTGACCAACAACAGGCTTCATGGGAACAACAGCAGATGGACCAACAGCAAGCGCTATTGGAACAGCAACAACAAGATCAACAACAAGCGTTGTTGGCACAAATGCAAGCTTACCAACAAGCCCTAAACGCACAACCAAGCTCGCAGCAAACGCAGACCAGTACGCGCCCCACCCATCAAACACCTCCAACACCTCACCACTCATTCATCCCGCCCCCCGACCCAAGCAAGGATGTCGCAACACAGATCAAATTGCTTTCGCAGCAGGTGTTGGACTTGCAAGCAGGAAAAACCACCAGGACACCAGGAAACTTGTGCCCTTATCCGTTCGATAGAAGTCTCACCATGGTACCGTTTCCAAAGGGATTCGAGATCCCCAAATTTGATAAGTACAATGGAACGGGCAACCCTGAAAACCACGTCAGGGAATTTCAGGTGCACTGCATGGAAGTCACATATGATGACACGTATCTAATGCGGCTCTTCCCCTGAAGCCTGACTAGTCCAGCTATGGAATGGTTTTCTCGCCTACCCACGAGCATTAAAACATTCGAGGAAATTATGGAGGCTTTCCTTAAAAATTATGCTTTTAATATGGGTGCGGATGTCAGTTTAGAAGAACTATCTGCACTCAAACAAAGAAGAGGAGAGTTATTTGCATCCTTCTTGCAAAGATGGCAATCCAAGGCCAATCAGAGCAAGTGGACCATGCGAGAGGAACAACAAGTTTGCACCATCATAGCCAACCTAGATGAAAACTTGGCATTCTACCTAAAAATGCAGTGCATCACATCTTACGATCAACTAATTCCAAAGGCGCTCAACATCGAAAGAGCCCTTACTGCGTGAGGAGGTGCACCTACATTCACTCCACCACAGGATAACCGCCCGTCCAACAACTACAATGATAAACCTCGAACATGGTCGAGGAACAAAAATATCACGAACGACGACATGGTTGATGCTAAGGTAGTCATTAGTGCTCCTAAGCAAAATACCCAAAATCATCATCATCCACAAACTCATAACCACAACAATGTGCAAGCTAATGCGATAGTAGCACAGTCACAACCACCTTCCACCAGCCAAGTCAACAATGTGGGTAATCAAGGAGGACCACCTCCCCGTAACAAGTTTCCCCCCAAGAGAAAGTTCACAGCCCTCGGTGAATTGATTGAGTCTGTCATGAAGAAATTGGTCAAAGAAAACTTAATCAAAATCTCTAACTCCAAACAATACATGGAGCCCATGACCAAACCACCATGGTACAACGAGAATCTCCTATGTGACTTTCACAAAGTCAAAGGACACACCACCGCCAACTGCATGAGACTCAAGAATATCATCCAAGACCTCATCGAGGATAAGGTCATCAACATCGAGCAGCCGGCCGGAAACCAAGACCTGAAAATCTACATGAATCCGATGCCGAATCATAATCAGGGAAATAACCAAGGGAATAATAAGGGTAAACAAAAGTATGCTAGTGCCAATCTAGTATACGAGGAGATAGTCGGATGTGTCGACGAGTTGGTCACTGTCATAAATATCAAGGGAACCAACAATGACTGTGGAGTCACCACACGAGGCAGAAAAGTTACCATTGCCGGGGCACCTGCTAAGACCCCCATTACCAACACAAAGGTCATCCCCTATGATTACAATGTAATTGACCAATTGAAGAGAACACCCACACAAATATCCATCATGGAATTACTAAAAATCTCCGCTGCTCATCGACAGATCCTGGATGAAGCACTAGCTACCTCTACCATTGCCGCCACCCTTGACATAGAGCAATTTCAGGCTGTGGTAGGTAACATCGTTACCCCGAATCTCATCACATTTTCAAACCAAGATTTCCCCCCGCAGCCATCTCATAACCGGGCACTTCACCTCCAAATCCTAGTTCATAAAAAGAAAGTCAAGCGAGTCCTGGTAGATGGTGGTGCAGGTCTTAATATTTGTTCTCTGAAACTTATAAAGAAATTGGGATTCACCGAGGATTCCATCAATAAGAACAAAAGTATCACCATAAGAGCATATCATGACCAGGAAAGAGTGTCTCAAGGCACTATCAAGATCCCCATCCAAGTGGGGCCAGCAACCATGGAAACAACTTGTCAAGTTCTTGACCTTGATTTGCCATACAACATCCTCCTGGGATGCCCATGGATACACGGAATGAAGGCAGTGGCCTCAACCTATCATCAGTGCATTAAGTTCTCATATCAAAATGAGGAGGTTACCATATATGGGGATCCCGAACCCTTCGCCTATTGCAAAAACCTGGAAGCCAAGTTTTACAAGATCCCTCAAGTACCTAAAAATGATGAAGGACCATCCACTTCATACATAGACCCAGCTAATCTCACCTCCACTTCTGCAACAGAGACACCCGCCATCCCCGACATATCTGAGATCAAGAACATGATACAGGACAATGGATGTGGTGATTATAGAATGAAGAGAAATGCTTTTGTTCTAGGAGAGTTACCACAATCTCCTAGATCACATGGGCAACCACAATTGACTCAAACACCTGTCCGCACTAGAACAGAACCCTCTGGATTCCACAGTTGGGGGGATCTCAGTCAAGAAAATGTGGACGAGGAGGACATCACAAACACTCTGTACCAAGATGAAAGACCCACTCCCACCCTACCCATGGAGGAAACAAACAGAGGGTTACAAATGATGTTCAGCATGGGCTATAACAGGAATGAAAGCCTAGGAAGAAATAGTGATGGACGGTTGGAGCCCATCATTGTAGAAAGAAGAACGCAGAACCTTGGCCTCGGCTGTACCCCTCCGAGTATAACTGTGCGTGGCAGAAGTGTTCCTAATATGGCAGTCAGGTCCTCTCCTCGGGTCTCGACAACTAACCTTAGATTACCCGTGTCCACAGGCCTACCTCTCGATAACTTCACATTTGACATAACTGACGTTTGTAGTAGCAGTGACGACGATGACACCATAGGTGGCTTACCTAGGCTCTTTGAAGGTTCCACCTTACTAATGATTAGTGTCTCACCCACTGAGCCAATCCAACAAACCCACCAAATCCACTTAGTATACCCCCAACTCATCGATCACGACCAACGGGGACCGCCGATTCTAGACTCATTCGAAAACGATGAGGCTCTCTCCGAATTCATGGGACTAAGGGATACTATTCCATGTGGAGATCACAAGGCAGGATTTGATATCACTCTAGACACACAAGCATACTATGGGGAGACGATTGAGTCTTTCAGTCGCAAAAGAAAAAGATCGAGAATAAGCTCAGAGTTATTGAGTGAAAACCACATTGTGGCACTCTCTAACCATAAAATAGTAAAAATAAAGGACGCATCCAATGGCGAAAACCTCTCTGAGGCGCCAGAGGATGAAGGATTCAATCTCCCCCCTACTGCTCTACACTAGGAGAAGTCAACAGTATTGGCAGAACAGTGCAACCCGGTCAACTTAGGAACAGAATTAGAACCACAAATTACCTTCTATGCAGAATCCCTCCTAGAAGAAGAACAAAAACTACTGGCAGCTTTCCTAAAGGAGAGAAAGGTAAATTTTGCGTGGACCTATGCAGACATGCCAGGCCTGGATCCTGAAGTAGTAGTGCATCATTTGGCCGTTCACCCTGGAGCAAAACCAGTCAGATAGAAGCTAAGGAAGATGCACCCACAAATAGCCTTGCTTGTAAAGATTGAGCTACAGAAACTTCTGGATGTTGGCTTCATACGCCCGATTGACTATCGAGAATGGGTATCTAACCTCGTACCAGTCTCAAAACCGAAAGGGGGCATCCGCATCTGCACTGATTTTAGAGACCTAAACAAAGCATGTCCCAAGGATGACTTTCCACTACCCAACATTGACATGATAGTGGATATGACGGCCGGACATGAGATGCTTTCCCTAATGGATGGCTTCTTGGGGTACAATTAGATAATGATCACAAAAGAAGACCAACACAAGACAACATTCACATGTCCTTAGGGCACCTACTGCTGGAACGTAATGCCATTTGGGTTGAAGAATGCAGGAGCTACCTACCAAAGAGCCATGACATTAATCTTCCACGACATGATCCACAAAACAGTCGAAGATTATGTAGATGACATACTTGCTAAATCAAAGAAGAGACAAGACCATATAGCAACTCTAAGTGCTATCTTTGACAGGCTCGAACAATATAAGATTAGACTCAAGCCGAAGAAGTGTGTCTTTGGGGTTCAATTAGGTAAGCTGCTAGGATACATAGTTTCAATGAGAGGGATAGAGGTAGACCTTGCAAAGGTAAAAGCAATCCTTGAAATGAAAGCACCAAGAACATTAAAACAACTAAGAGGATTGCAAGGAAGACTCCAGTCCATCCGAAGATTCATAGCACAATTGGTAGATAAACAGATTGCCTATTCACACCTACTTCACAAGGGAGTAGCTTTCAGATGGGATGACAAATGCGAGCAAGCATTCAACAAAATAAAAGAATATCTACTTACACCACCTATATTAATGCCACCAATTGTGGGGAAATCACTAATCCTATATATCTCTGCAACAACAGCCGCCCTGGGGGCCCTTTTAGCCCAACATGATGAAAAGGGAACCGAGCGGGCTATCTACTACATCAGCAGAACAATGGTGGGACATGAGCTCAATTACACGTCAATAGAAAAAGCTTTCCTAGCACTGGTATTTGTGGCTTAGAAATTCAGACACTACATGCTAGCACACCAAATCAAGATGATTGCCAAAATAGACCCTCTAAAGTACCTATTGTCAAAAGCAGCGCTTACAGGTAGAATGGCTAGGTGGGTAATGATATTATCTGAACATGATATCGAGTATGTAGAACAAAAAGCCATAAAAGGGCAAGTTATTGCGGATCAGCTGGCAGAAGCTCCCCTCTACACAGATAACCCACTCATATCAGAATTCCCAGATGAGTCTCTTTTTAACCTTGGTGCAACAGACCACTGGAAGTTATACTTTGATGGCTCTCACACACAACATGGGTCAGGAGCTAGTGTGTTTTTCATCATGCCGCAAGGAGACTGCATACCTAGATCATACAAGCTGGCATTCCCTTGTACTAACAATATAGCAAAATATGAAGCTTTGACCATAGGACTCAAGATTGCAGCACAATGGCGAATCATGGCACTAAAAGTCTATGGCGACTCGTAACTTATCATCAACCAAGTCAATGGCGAATACCAAACCAAGGATGATAAGCTCACACCATACAAGAAGGTGGTAGAAAGCCTCAAGGAATCTTTCATCGACATTACCTTTGAGCAGATACCAAGGACAAACAACAGAGCAGCTGATGCAATGGTGACAATTGGATCCTTACTCGACATCCCTCGTAACGTCTCGAAACATGAATTCCTCGTAGAGCAGCTTCTCATACCCACATTCGAGGTACCAGAGTCAGAATACGCATGTGAACTCGTTGGTCCCGGTGATCTTTGGTATCATGATATATACACCTACCTAAAGTTAGGAATCCTCCCCACTGACATCACCCCGAACCTAAAATGCACTTTCATCAAAAGAACTTCACGATTCGTCATCCTGGGAGAGACCCTCTTCCGTAGGAGTACCGATGGAACCCTGTTACGTTGTTTAAAACCCGAGGAAGCCCTGACTACTCTAACTGAGGTACACAATGGCACGTGTGGGTCACACTCAAGTGGTATGACCTTGGCTAAAAAGTTGCTAAGAACAGGGTACTACTGGCCGATGATGGAAAAAGAGGCACACAATTTTGTCAAAAAATGCTTGCAATGCCAACAGCATGGAGATCTTATTCATGCACCAGCTCAAGAACTGCATCCTATTGTTACACCTTGGCCCTTTTCACAATGGGGGCTCGATCTCATTGGAAAAATATCACCCACCTCATCCAACGACCATAAATTCATTATCACTGCCACCGAGTACTTCACGAAGTGGGTCGAAGCAATTCCCATGACCTACATCATGGGAAAACAAATATCCAAGTTCATCCTGAATTACCTCATTTGCCGATATGGTGTTCCTCAATCCATTATCTCTGATAATGGGATGCCCTTCAAAAATCAGGATGTCTGAGATTTGTGTGAAAAATTCAAAATCCAACACCGTTTTTCCACTCCATACTATCCACAAGGCAATGGCCAGGCAGAAGTTACAAATAAAACCATTTTGAAAATCCTCAAGAAAATAGTCAATGACTCTAGTCGTGACTGGCATCTACAGTTAAATCCCGCCTTATGGGCCTACCGCACCAGCATCCGCATGCCAACAGGTGCCACCCCATTCTCTCTGGTCTACGGATCAGAGGCCATACTCCCCATTGAGATCGAGCTCCCATCACTAAGGATATCACTGCAAAACCTTATCACAGATGAGGAATACAGGGTCACAAGACTCAATGAGCTGGAATTACTAGATGAAAGGCACATGGATGCCCTTAATCATCTACAAGTGTACCAGAATTGCCTAAAAAGGAGCTACAACAAGAAGATTAGACAACACACTTTCCAAGTTGGTGACCTCGTGCTGAAAGAAAACCAAAAAAACGTACCAAATCCAGATACAAAGGAAAAGTTTGAGCCCAACTGGCTGGGACCTTTTGTCATCACTGCAAGTTACACATCAGGGGCATATCAACTAGCAACACCAAAAGGCGAGCCTCTACAGGAGCCTCTGAATAGCTCTCACCTCAAAAAGTTTTATGCCTAAACCTTGCAAGGTATAGAACCAGAAAATGCAAAAACAATTAGAAAAAGTCCTGAAAAAATGGTTACCTCGATGAAAACCTGGCAAACAGGCATCTTGGTGACAACAAAAAAAATCAAAAGATCAAAAAATCCAAAAAAAATCAGAAAAGGATTGAAAAATAGTAAAGAGAAAAAATTCCCCTCTAGTGAAAACCACTTCGGTGGCGCTTTGGGCAAATACCTTAGTGAAAACCTGGAAAACAGGCGTCAAGTGTAAATAAAGTACCTTCCCCATCTATTAGGATCTGCACAACTCATCCACTCCATCACATTCCACTTATCCGTTCGCATCCATACCATAGCCTGCGTTGGTATCTGTACTATATTCCACCATTGGAACTACTTGGCATTTCAAAGGTCAGTCTGTCCTGCCTTTACCGAAGTAGTCTATCGCACCACATTGGGGGCACGTTCTCGCAACATCGGATCGGATTCGTGTATATTCTCGTGATCTTTTTCAAAATTCATCAAAAATTCCAAAAACATTCAGAAAACTCATTCAAAAAACCAAAAACATTCAGAAAAATCATCAAAAATCCAAAAACATGTCGAAATATCAGAAAATCTTCAAAAATTTCATCATTAAGTCTTGTCAGTTTTTTCTACCTTGTCGAACTACGTCATCTCTGAGCTTGAACGTAGGCAAGGGTAATCTATGGATCATCCCCCGAGACGGTTGGGTCAGTCCTTTAGGCGTCCGTCGCATTGGCAATCCGTTTGCCCATCTAGTCTGCATCTTAAGTCAGTCCTTTAGGCAATAAAATGGCAATCCATTTGTCCATATTATCATTAAGTCAGTCTACCACCAGTCGAACTACGAGGTCTCTGCGTATATAACGTAGGCAAGGCTAATCTATGGATGAGCTCCCGAGACCCCTAGGATAGGTCTTTAAGTTAGTCTGTTCATCGTAAAATCTTGAAAATACCAAAAACATTGAAAAATCTTGAAAATACCAAAAACATTTGTAAAACATCTCAAAATTCCAAAAACAGCCTCAAAACATTTGGAAAAACCAAAATGGTGCATCCATTTCATCTCGCTTTCACCCGTGATTTTCATCACTCATAATAAATCATCGTTGCTCTCACCCTTTAGTGAGTCAGTCAGAAGCAAGTCTAGCAGGTTCCGAAGTGAACTCCCTAATTGTCAAAGTCTCCAAGCTCTAAGTCAGTAAGTTAGCAAGTTGGTCAACTCAGAGTATCAATAGCTTATCACGCAATTAGTCTCACCAAAACCCTGATCACTACATGTCCTAGGATGAAGCTTTCCTACGATGGACATAAGCATCAGGTAACCCTCATAGTAGTTTAGCCTTGGCTAGCGATACGAAGAACATTAGCTTGTTTGTTTACTTTATTTGGTCTTTTTGACTTATCTTATTTTGCGCTCATTCCAAGGACCTCTCAATGATGCCTAAACAAAATAAGTTTAGAGAGAAAGGAATGGGGCAACGATCATTATCTTTTTATCTACTGTGCTTGTTGGATATTCCTGTAAAATAGCTTCGTCATGCATACTTTGTTTTGTTTGTAGGAAAGATGTTTTAAGTGTCTTGTTGACCACATAAAAAGGCTTGCCTTGTTATGTTTTGGTCCGAGATGTTTATGATATCTGAACTGCATTCTGAATAAGGTTATGTTTGTCAAGTGTGAACAAGAGTACTCCTATCATTTGATGAGTCAAAGTCCATCACACTAGGCGCAATGCCATCCTGGTTATTAATACCTTGATGCATCGCACCTACGTGTGTTATCAAACATAAAGAAAGGTATGCTCTTTTCCCATCCTTGGATAAGCAATACATCATCATTATTCATCATCATTTCTAATAAAGTTGGATTTTTGAACTTCTGCATCTTCTTGGATTCAAGGGTTGATCCCTCTCATTCTTCTACCTTCTTTCACGCTAACATAATCATGCCACATTCATCTCACATGCATTGCATGTTTAAAATAATATAGATTTGTTATTTTAAGCATCTTTCAAACATCTCATTTACATCATCATTATCATATATATCATATAGTCTCGCAATCCATACATTCATTTTGAACCTCTTCGTCGCGAAATCAACCTCAATCTTTTCGCTCGATCTCTTGAGGGGGCAATGTACTAACGTACTTCTTTTCACTGGGGCATCTGAAAATCAATTTTTTTTTTAATTGCGATATCGGCAACATCATTCTTTGAACCAATGCAATGAGTACATTGCTCTAAAGAGGGGCAAAATGTAGACATGCAAAACTAACATCATGCATCCTGCTCTAATTAACATTCAATTCTTCTATTAATCAATTAAAGCAATTTATTGATTAATTTCCTAAGGTTCATTAAATAAATCAAATTATTTAATCCTTATGTTCTTCTCATTTGATTTAATAAATCAAGCTGATTTAATCAAATGTCACCTCCTAATATCATCCAAGTTAATTAATCTACATTAATTAACTTCTAATCATAATTACCATTCTCTAGCTTTTGACTCAACTAGAGTCAAATCCAAACTCCTAACTAACCCACCCACTTGCACCAATAAATCAATTTATTTGATTTATTAAAAAGACTTATTTTCCTCAATAACTCTCATCTTTGACTTTTTTTGGACAAAGATTATTCCCCCCAAAACCCTCAACAACATGCATTTATTGACATTTTTCAAATTTGAATGGGCACATTGACCAAAACTTGCACAAGCTTTGGCCAATCCCATTATGACAAGTGTCTCTATCCTATTGGATGGGATTTAGTCCCACATTGCCTAATTTTGGCCTCTCTTCTATCAACTTCTCCTATAAATACAAGCCATTTTCTCTCATTTCAACAACACATTTTAAATGCATCTAAACTATAGGCAACTTGAGCTCATAGCAACTCATTGTCTATTTCATTTGGCTTAGAAAGGGATTGGGAAAGGGCTCTCTCACATCTTCATGGAGGGCACCAATCCACCATAGAATAGGTTGTATTTCATTTTCTCTATTGCATGTTTGATTTAGTTTTATTAATTTGCTTGGAGTAAATGGTATATGTTATTCTATGAGGATGCTAGTCTATACGAACAATGTGTAAGATTTGGCATCCTACAAATGGCGCTAGAAGGAGGGCTTGAACTATTTTAGTCACATTTGTTGAGCATTGATTGATTTCTAACTATTTATTAGCATAGCATTTGCAAACATGTCCAGATTTATGTGTCTTTGAAGGATTCTCTCTCTATCTCAAAACAAGAAAAAAAACCAGCAAGATTCTCTCTCTATTTTGAATATTGAGAATGTTGTAGAATCCTGTTTTGGCTAATTTCACCAGCATGAAATCTTCTAAAAGCCTGTTCAACAATTAAAATTTGTGCAAATCTTACTCTAGCTATAATGATTTCCCTATTGAGGCAATTTTCCAATGGTTTGTGGTTTGTTTATGCATCCTTATTTTAGCCTAGGCTGAAATAACATTGTCAAAAGTTGTGGGATTTGTTCACAGCTACCAATAGCCTATGCATAAGACCATGGGTAGCCTGTCAAACAGTATTCACCTATCGTTTTGTTCCTCCGGCCCTAGTTCCTACCCCACATTATAGAGCACTTCAGAGTTTGCGCATTCTTGAACTTCAGTGTGCCAGCAAATTTATCTAGCAGTTCAGCGTCGTAATTCTTAACTAGAGATAAGTTAAGTGTACTAACAACCAATGGACTGTATTTCCTGGCAGGTAAGTCAATAGGCATTGTACTGTGTGTCAAGAGAAATCTGTCGATGTTCCGTAGAAAGGAGCAATCTTCACCCACCTCTATACCCACCACATCAATCTGCAATTCGCCCACTACTGTCGAGTCATTGCAAAGTGCAAAATCTCTTCCATCACTATTGTAATATTTGTCATTGACTTATTGTATTTTTTTATATAAAAAAATTATGAGAAATTAATACATGCAAATGTGTATATTCCTTAATATATGCCTCAATTAAATGTGTATATTACATTTAAAGTTGTCTTCATGGAAAAACATGTGGATTTATGAGTAAGAATGAAATAATGTCTAATATAATTGTAGAAAAGAATATTTTATTGCCCCTACTGATGCAGAGGTTTTCGGTAACCCGAGACACAAATTGACACAACTTCTCTCAAATATGCCAAGCAAGACATCAACTTTCAATTAACTCAACCTTGTAAAATAGCATCAAACTCAACAAGGACCCTATAGAGGTTGTCAACATCCAAGCAATGATAATTAAATCAACTTTGCATAATCCCCAAGGCAGATTCATTGAGTTCCTCAAAACTCACTTTTTGTCAATCCTACCAAATTGGCAAGCTAGTGAGCTCACTGGCATGCCAAGTCCATAGGGTTGACAAGGTAGGGGCAACATATGCCTCATAGAAATTGATGCAACCTAGGTCATCTCTAACATACCTTAGGGTATGACATTCAACCAAACAACTACTATGGACCAATCTACATTGCCACAAGGGGAACTAATGAGGTTGTTCCAAACAAGAACCATGATGCAGAGTGGATCAATCAGATAGGAGAGATGACACAACTTCTCTCAAATATGCCCACTTGGACATCAATTCACCAAACTCACAATAGGGTAACCTTGGCACTTGACATGGGATTTTGGCCAATCAGATTGAGACAGAGCTTAGATCAAATTTTTTACCCCAGAACATGTTTCTCCTGACCACTCCAAGACATAACACCGTAACTTGCACCTAAGGAATTCCATTTTCTCATTGCTCTAGCCTTTAGGCCTCTTTTACCCTTAACCCTTGTAGCACTACCCGGTAGGACAATCAAGACAAAAACCACATACAATCATGTATCAGGCCCAAACCACTAAATTTGGACAACAAATGGACGCCCATACAAAGTCTTGGACAATGATTTTCTTCAATCCATCAAACCTTTTAACATCAAATTCATTCTACACTTTCACCATGACTGACTTTTCTAATGACTCAAAGTGAGTGTCAACTGAGTTGATAAGTCTTTTCAATTCACTAGAAGATGAACTAGCCGAATCTTTCATATATGATGGCATTATCTTCTCCAATACTTTGGATGCTAGACTTAGTAGTTCACTGTCCTCAATGTGAGATTTCAATATCTCCTCGCTGGCTTGAGTATGAGCAATCTTGGCTACTTTCATTTTTTGGATTCGACTTAAGATAGACAAATTGATAGGACCTTCTATCAGTTCTAGATCCAGTTCTTCCTTTTGTTCAACCAATAATTTCTTTACTACCTCATCAGTGTCTCTTCCTTCACTTTCATTTTCTTCAACTGGATCACGAATCTCAATTTTATTTTCTTTGGCTATTACTTCTTTAGTTGCAGATTCTGATTTTCCTTCATTAATTTCAAGCTCCCCAACTAATACATTTTCAAAATTGTCAACTTCAATAGGATCTGATGCATTGTCTATCAAAGGAGGAATTTGAGTATCGTCAATTTTGTCATCCTTTTCATTTTATGGATCTGCTACAGTATTTTCAACATTTATTTCTTCTGATTCCCTTTCCAGACCAAAGGGTACATTGATTCTCTCATTTAGCAGGATTTTTTTGAGAATCTGGTCAGTTTCTTTTATCACTTCATCTATTTTCCCAATCAAGAGCTTGTTCATTCTTTTTTTTCTCTTAAATTCTTTATTTGTTCTTTTCAGGAGCGCCTTCATTTTATCTACTGACATTACCGAAAAAAGCTCTGCTAAGATCCTTTCTCTCTTTGGTCCAAACCATTGAATTTGGACAATAAATGGATGCCCCTACAAAATCTCAAAGACTCCCTTCTTGATGACCAAAGGTAAAGTCACAACAAGACAAAAGGTAACATACAGTGGGTGGAAGGCTTAATATTGTATTTTAATGCACTTAAAACCCTTAAAACAGGGTATATAGACTGACCCTCAGTAATTGGCTTCTAAAATGCACAAAATCACTTGAAATCCAACCAAACTATAGCTAAAATGGATTTAATTCTGCTACCCACCTAATTCCATCGAAAAGAGAGCACAATCACTGTGAGATAGGTTCAACTAACTCGATCCCTTAAGCTTCCAAAGAGAAAAAAGGAAACAATATTTGACAGGGTATTACTCATAAAATTGTGTGATTATGAAATATTTGTCTAAACCTACGAGATCATGTTGGGACCCTCTACAATAACCTCTCTTGGTTTTTCTATCTCAGATGCATTTTCCTGTGGTGGTGAATTTTCACTTAGGAAAAAAAAGTTGTCAAATGCAAGTAGTTGAAAGTTACAAAGTGGTGCAACTTTCGTTCTGCATCTCCTATGACCAAACAGATTGTTCAAATGCATCTGGGTGGGTAATTTTATGCTAGGCATGGTCCTCTTTCGCACCCAAACACCTGAAATCACTCTGAGCTACGTTCAACCAGATCGATCCCTTAAAGGTCCAAAGTGCAAAATGGCTGCAAACTTTAGTATGCTAGTATTCAAACACCATATGCTTAGAAACTTCTAGTCTAAGCCTATGAGATCACATTGGGCCGCTCTACAATAACCTCTCTCATTTTTTCTATCTCGGAGGCATTTTCCTATGGTGGCAAATTTTCACTCGAGGAAAAAGTTGTCAAATGCAAGTAGTTGAAAGTTGCAAAGTGGTGCAACTTTTGTTCTGCAGCTCGTGTGGCCAAGTGAACTATTCCAATGCATCAAAATAGGTATTTTTACACTAGGAATGGTCCTCTTTTTCACCTAAACACGCAAAATCGCTCTGAGCTACGTTCAACCAGATCGATCCCTTAAGAATCCAAAGTGCAAAATGGCTGCAAACTTCAGAATGTTATTAATCAAACATCATGACACTTAAAAACTTCTCATCTGATCCTACGAGATTATGTTGGGCCCCTCTACAATAACCTCTCTCAGTTTTTTCTATCTCAAATTCATTTTCCTGTGGTGGCGAATTTTCACTTAGGGAAAAAGTTGTCAAATGCAAGTAGTTGAGAGTTGCAAAGTGGTGCAACTTTCATTCTGCAGCTTGTGTGACCAAACAGATTGTTCCAACACATCCAAGTAAGTATTTTTATGCTAGGAATGGTCCTCGTTCACACCCAAACATGCGAAATCGCTCTAAGCTATGTTCAATCGGATCGATCCCTTAAGGGTTCAAAGTGCAAAATGGTTGGGAATTTCAACATGCTAGTATTCAGACACCGTGATGCTTAGAAACTTCTCGTCTGAGCCTATTGGATCATGTTGGGCCCCTCTACAATAATATCTCTTGTTTTTTTCTATCTTGGAGGCATTTTCTTGTGGTGGCAAATTTTCACTTGGGGAAAAAGTTGTCAAATGCAAGTAGTTGAAAGTTACAAAGTGGTGCAACTTTCATTTTGCAGCTCGTGTGACCAAATGGATTGTTCCAACACATCTGGGTGGGTACGTTTACATTAGGCATAGTCATTTTTCACCCCCAAACAAGCAGAATTGCTTTGAGCTACGCTCAACCGGATCAATTTCTTAAGGGTCCAAAGTGCAAAATGGCTGCAAAATTCAACATGCTATTACTCAAACACCATGATGCTTAGAAACTTATTTTCTGATCTTATGAGATCATGTTAGGTCCCTCTACAATAACCTCTCTCAATTTTTGCTATCTCCACCATGAGAGCTTGATCCTTGATTTTTAGGGAATTTGAAGGATGGATTCCTAGGCTAGTTGTAAGTGTAAAATCTTCTTGAAAACTAATTGGAACTTCTCCCTCCATTAAATCTGCCTCTACCATTGGGTCTCCTACCCCTGAATCCCCCTCTATTGCTTGATTCTCCACTTGATTCATTAGGATTATACTCCTCTTGATGTTTTTGGGACTGATTTCTGCCCCCAAAGCTGCCTCTTCCTCTATTTTGTTGCTCTTGTTTTCTTCTTATCTTCTCTTAAGCCTTATGTGAAATTTGTATGCAATCCTCCATGGTCTTAGAGACAACCAAACTGATCTCATCTTCTATTTTGATCCTTAGGCCATTAATATACCTGGCCACTCTTTCATTCTCACTTTCTACATCATCACATCTCATACTCAACTTGAAGAATTGTTTAGTGTAGGATGAAACATCCATGTCTTTTTGCTTCAGATTCTTCCTCTTTTTGAACTCTTACACCTCATGATCAGAAGGAAGGAATTGTGCCTTCAACCTATGCACCATTCTATCCCATGAGTTGATCATAGACTTACCCATCTTCACCCTTTCTCATTGCATGAAATTCCACCATGTCAAGGTGGATCCCTTCAACTTTGTTTTGGGAAACTTCACCTTCTTGTTCTCTGCCATTTCTTTATATTCAAAAGTTATTCAATGCCTCTACCCATTCCAACACTTCTTCCACATCCATATTTCCACTATACACCGGTAGGTAAATCTTCACTTCAAAGGACTCTCCTCTTGATGCTTGTAATGATTTAAGGATTCTTCTCCCATGAGGGGGTATCTCTTCCCCCTGAGGGTTCTCTCCACATTCTACAGGTCCTTCACCCTCTGGCTCTTCTTCAAAGAAAATCTCTTCCTCCATGACCACTCCTCTTCTTTTGTTCATTTCCTTTAAGGCCTTTGCGTCTTGTCTTAAGGCCTTCAACTCCTTTGCAACCACCGGTCTAGGTTATTTTGGAGGCATGATGTCTTCCCTTCAACAACTACCTGCAATCAAAATTTGATACAACTATGATGCAGCATGGAAGGGAAGGTAAACACACAAATATGATGGAAAAGACAATCCAATTCAATGCTTCTCTCAAATACTCTTACAAGGAGTCATAAACTCCATTATTCTTTAAGTGATCAGCCCCCACACACCTAGGGTTCACAACTCAGACCACCCAAAAATATTGAAAGCATTTGGATCATGTCACATTAGGACAAAACAAGGTTCAACAACCCTCTAGAACTTAGGTTTCAACAAAAAACTATCACTATGGTGATTTAGACCTCACTCCCTCTTAAGGCTTGTAGCCTTTACCTGGTAGGAAAGTCAGAATAAAAACCACATGGAGGACTTTCAAGAAATAAAACCCATGGATTCAAACACCCCACATGGACCCCTACAAATTCCCAAAACCTTTCCTCTTGACTGTCAAGGCATAACTCACAATGAGCTTTTCTATCGTTGCTCCAAGAGGCCTAAATCACAAACCTACACTTGGGTCTTGACTATCTTGGCTCTCCCCTTCACCACAAAGCCCAATAAAAAACTCCTACAATTTTTCCACACCTGTTACCATCATTCCTAAGTGCCCACCAAACAGATTTTCTAGAAACCAAGCAAAACTCACTTTTTTGCTTGTTAATTAGGCTTGCCACATAGAGATGTCAAGCCAAGAATCTCACAAAACTTCCTCCAATGAGCCTTCTATTCTCCAAGACATTGAGGACATAATATTAAAGGAATATACCTTCCATACCACCAAGATTTAGCAAATCTATAATGTGGGGATGGAAGAAGCACCCATAATTCACTCATAACCCTGATTTTGAGGGTTTCCAGACCACCCGAGAGTAAAATTAAGATATCTCCCTCGATACTCAACAAAATCCCACAACTCCAATTCCAAAAGAAATATTATTCAATTAATTATCCAACCATTATAGTCTTGGATCATGAAACAACATGTATAGACCGTACCAAATACGGGATCAACAATTTCTTCAAGAAAACATATAAATCAGCAAACTCTTTATTGAAAACTTCTCCCAAACTTCAAGAACAGCCTTGCCTTGACCAAGAGAGGCATACATGAAGCCTTTCAACCTCCTCCAACTTCCTCCAACTGAAATTTGAATCAGTTGGCCATTGGAAACATAAAAAGACTTCATTTTTTACTCTTTATTGCCTAATTAAGGCAGTTTAGCCAACTTTCACCAACCCAACTACAAAGATACCGCAAAATTGTGTGAAAGGCATAAAAAACTCATAAAATGAAAAATATGACCCCCCTCAGGTTTCTAGCTACATCAAGCCATCATTTTTTCTTAATTTTCCAAAATGCACTAGACTTACAAAGGAGGATGGAGACCTTGTTTGTACAAAAAGTTGGTCATCAAGACCAAAACTCCACCATCCCTAGGAGAAATATTACAAAGAAATGAAATTTTCCATGAGACATTATTCACACATTAAACAAAGAGAAAAAAACATAAAAAATGATTCTAGGTCCCTTAGACCCATGGGTGCTCCTGCACCACTATCAGACACTTAATGAAGAAACATAGAAAAGAGTGGTGCCCCTGCACCAAAGGGATTAATGGAACATAGGATGGACTAGTATAGATTGATGGGATGGGCTAGGATGGGATAAAAAAATATAGGGTGGAAAATTTGAGGTTAATGGGATGTGATTATTAGGGAATAATGCAACATAGGGTGAATTAGAAGGTGTCTAGGGTTTAACTATAGTACACAAAGTGCGAACTTGACCTGTGTGTAGCAATAATAGAGAAGAGATATCTAGGATGAAATGTGGATAAATATGGTATAACATAGGATGATACAAAGGAACATAGGATGGAACATAGGGGATCATGGAACATCTAGGGTGATATAATAATGGGTACAATAAGATGGGAGTAGGAAATAATGACACGTAGCATGGAATAGAAGATATTAGTGGGATGGGCTAGGAGGGGATCATGGAAAATAGGGTGAACTATTAAATTCTAATGGTAAAGGATTAGGAAGGAATAAAGGAACAAAAAGTGAATTAGGAGAACATAATGTGACATGATCAAGGAATACCCGAATGCAATGTTTGTGTTTCTCATCAATTTTTTAGATTTGTAAATACGCAAAATTACGAAAACTAGCTAACATAGATTTACAACACCATTAATGAATAAAGGCTACTTGAGTGTACATTATTTGAGGATATGAATCATGAAGTGTGGAGGAAGAAGGTGGACCAAGAATTGTTTTGAAATCCGAAGCATGTTATGAGACAAACATTCAACTGTTCAAATGCAATAATAATATATTTAATAATAGTTGTAGGGCAGGTGCATGGAAATGGGTAGCAATTTCATGGACAACTTACTTTTTCATCCCGAAATAGCAAAAATGCGCTCGTGTTATGGCTTGGCAATGATCGAGCCTAACGTGGGTGTTTTAAAACGTGAGTGCGTTATAACGCGCTCGCGTTATGGTTTAAAATTTCAAAAAATGTGCTCATTTGGAGTTCAAAAATGTGCATTTTTTGAAATAAAAAAAACATTTTCAAACCGTGAGTGCGTTATAACGCGCTCACGTTGTGGTCTATATTGAAAATATTTTCTTCTCTTTTTCTTGTCTCTTTCTTCTTGTTATCTTTTAGGGAAACTATATAAGTTGACATTTATATATGGACATATACTTTCTTATACTTTAAGTTATATTTCATGTATATAATTTCAGGATGTTTGAGAGTGGTTTCATATCTCTAGGAGTTATAATGCAAATTCTAGTTTTTGGAAGGTCTTTAAAATTTCAGACTTAATCAAATTTCAGTAATCAGCATGTTGAATTTCAGTAATGAGGAGGTCAGATTTTAGTAGTCAACAAGTTCTATCATTTATCTCTCTCACTCTCTCCTTATCTCTACTCTTTATCTCTCCACTCCCTCTCTCCCCTCTCTCTCTTCTAGTTTTTGGAAGATCTCACAAATTCCAAACTTAGTCAAATTTCAATAATCAGGAGGTCAAATTTCAGTAATCAAAAAATTGTAGTATTTCTCTCTCTATCTCACTCATTTTTATCCCTTACACTCTAGACCTCTCTCTCACTATCTCTGTCCCTTTTTCTAACTCTCTCTCTCCCTTGATCAAAAAAAATCTCTCTCTCTCTATCTCTCTCTCCTTTTCCCTCTAATTCTCTCTACCTCACTTATCTCTCCCTCTCTACTTGTCTCTATCTCCCTCCCCACCTCTCTCTCTCTCTACCTACCTACCTTTCCCTCCATCACGCCCTACCCCTCTTTCTATTTCTCTCTAGCAAACCTCTCTCTCACCTCCCTCTCTCTCCCCCCATACTTCTCTCTCCCTCTCTTCTTCCCTATCTACTCTTTATCTCCCATCTCTCTTTACCTACCTCTACATCTATCAAACCTTACCACTCTCTCTACACCTCTCTCCCTCCCTCCCTCCCTCATTCCATCTCTACTTCTCTCTATCTCACCTCTCTCTCTACCTCTCCTTCCATCTCTACTTATATTTATCTCCTCTCTCCCTCTCTCTACCTGCCTCTCCTTCAAACACTCTTTATTTCTCTCTATCTCACCTCTCTCTCCATCACTTCATCTCTCTCCTGCTCTCCCTCCCTCTCTACATATATCTACCTAGCTCTCCATCCATCACAACCTACCACTCTCTCTCCATTACTCTCTATCTAACCTCCCACTCTCTCCATCCATACCTCTCCTTCCCTCTCTACTCTCTACCTCCCTAATCCTTCTCTACCTACTTCTCCATCCATCACTCCCTAAAATTCTCTCTACACCTCTCTATATTGCTTCTCTCCCTCCCTCCCTCATTCCCTCTCTACTCTCTCTCTACCTCTCCTTCCCTCTCTAATTATCTTTATCTCCCCTATCCCTCTCTCTCTCTCTCACTAGATGTATCCCTCCCTACCTTTTCCCCTATCTACTCTCTATCTCTCCTCTCCCTCCCTCTACCTCTCTCTCTCACTCTCTCTCACTCCTCCCTTAGCCTCTTTCTCTCTCACTCTCTCCTCTTTATCTCACCATTCTCTCTTTCCCTCTTTGTAACTCTCCACTTCTCTATATGTCACCATTCTCTCTCTACATATCTTTATCTCACCTATCCCTCTTTACCTATCCCTTCCTCCCCTCTCTCACCCACCCTCCCTCCTTCCCTCTATCTCTATCTCTCTCTACTTCTCTCTATCTCACCTATCCCTCTCTAGCTGCATATCCCTCCATCACTCCCTACCACACTCTCTCTATTGCTCTCTCTCTCACCTCTCTCTCACCTCCCTCTCTCCCCCTCCATACCTCTCCCTCTACTTCCCTCTCTACTCTCTATCTCCCTAATACCTCTCTACCTACCTCTCCATCCATCACCCCCACCACTCTCTTTATACCTCTCTATATCGATTATCTCCCTCCCTTATTCTCTCTCTACTTCTCTCTACCTCTATGTCTTTCTCTAATTATCTTTAGCTCCCCTAGCCCTCTCTCTCTCTCACTAGATATCTCTCTCCCTACATTTTCCCCTATCTACTCTCTATCTCTCCTCTCCCTCCCTCTACCTCTCTCTCTCACTCTCTCTCACTCCTCCCTCACCCTCTTTCTCTCTCACTCTCTCCTCTCTATCTCACCATTCTCTCTTTCCCTCTCTATAACTCTCTCCTTCTCTATATGTCACCATTCTCTCTACTTATCTTTATCTCACATATCCCTCTTTACCTCTCCCTTCCTCCCCTCTCTTGCCCACCCTCCCTCCTTCCCTCTATCTCTATCTCTCTCTACTTCTCTCTATCTCACCTATCCCTCTCTACCTGCATATCCCTCTATCACTCCCTACCCAACTCTCTTTATTTCTCTCTATCTCACCTCTCTCTCACCTCCCTCTCTCTCCCTCCATACCTCTCCTCCATCTATACTTCCTTATCTACTCTTTATCTCTCATGTATCTCTACCTCTCCTTCCCTCTCTACTTATCTTTATCTCCTCTTTCCCTCCCAACCTCTCTCTCTCCCCCCAATCCCTCCC
>CM021104.1:689406895-689520494 GCA_007115665.2 Sequoiadendron giganteum | reverse complement strand
TGGGCCCACCGGTTTGCTAATTTAGTGAAATTGGCAATGTAGTGGCCTGTTTGAAAAAATGGGTCCAAGAAATGGGGTCTCCCGATGATGTAAATCACTGGGAGACCCCATTTCTTGGACCTATTTTTTCAAACAAGACAAGTTAGGTTTCCAATTTAGTGAAATTGGAAATGTAGTGGTCTGTTTGAAAAAATGGGTCCAAGAAATGGGGTCTCTCAATGATTTACATCACCGAGAGACCCCATTTCTTGGAACCATTTTTTCAAACAGGCAAGTTAGGTTGCCAATTTCACTAAATTGCCAAGCTAGTGGGCCCACTAGCTTGCCAATTCAGTGAAATTGGCAATGTAGTGGCCTATTTGAAAAAAAATGGGTCCAAGAAATGGGGTCTCCAAGTGATTTACATCATCAGGAGGCCCCATTTCTTGGACCCATTTTTTCAAACAGGACAAGTTAGGTTGCCAATTTCACCAAATTAGCAAGCTAGTGGATCCACTAGCCCTCCAATTTAGTGAAATTGGAAATGTAGTGGCCTGCTTGAAAAAATAGGTCCAAGAAATGGGGTCTCTCGATGATGTAAATCACCGAGAGACCCCATTTCTTGGACCCATTTTTTCAAACAAGGCAAGTTAGGTTGCCAATTTCACCCTATCTCAGGTCTCTCTCTCTCCCCCCTAAACTCTAATCCCTATACCCTATAAACTTAACCTTAAACCTTCAACCCAATGCCATCAAATCTATATCTAATATCCTAAACCCTAATCCCTATACCCTATAAACTTAACCTTATACCTTCAACCCTATACCTTAAACCATAAACCCTACACTCTCAATCCTCATCCCTATACCCTATACCCTAAACCCTAAACATTATCCCTGAACCCTAAACCCTATAATTAAACATTAAATCCTACAATAAACCTTGTACCCTAAACCTTAAACCCTCAACCCTAAACCCAATACCCTCAACCCTATACCGAATATTTTAATCTCTAATACCTACACTCTATATAGTTAACCCTACACCCCCAACCTTGAACACTATACCTCAACCCTACAAGTTCAACCCTCATCCTTATACCCTATACACTCAACCTTATAACATAAGCCTTGAACATCATCCCCCAACCCTATACTTAAACCCTAAACCCTACATTCAACCTTGTACACTAAACCCTAAACCTTAAACCTTAATCTGAAACCCAATACCCTCAACCCTATACTCATTATTCTAAACCCTAATCCTTATACCCTATACACTTAGCCCTATACCCTCAACCTTGAGCACTATCCCTCAACCCTCAAGCCTCATCTCTTTACCCTACATCCTCAACCTTATACCCTAAACCATAAACATTATCCCTCAACCCTATACTTAAACATAAAACCCTACAATCTCAAGTCTTAACCCTATACCTTATACCCTTAACCCTACAACCTAAACCCTAATCCCTATACCCTATACACGTAACCTCATACCCTAAACCCTGAACATTATACCTCAACCCTCTACTCTTAAACTTGTACATAAATCCTAAAACCTAAACCATCAACCCAAAACCTAATATCCTCAACCCAATACCATCAACTATATACCCAATATCTTAAACCATAATCCATATACCCTATACACTTAACCTTATACCCTCAACCCTAAACACTATCCCTCAACCCTCAACCCTATAACTTAAACCCTAAACCCTCATCCATCATCCCTATACCATATACCCTCAACTTTATACCTAATATCCTAAACCCTAAACCTTATTCCTTATACAATTAACCCTATAACCTCAACCCTATACCTTAAACACTAAACCTTACATTCTCAACCCTCATAGGGGGAGGGAGGGATTGGGGAGAGAGAGAGAGAGGTTGGGAGGGAAAGAGTAGATAAAGATAAGTAGAGAGGGAAGGAGAGGTAGAGATACATGAGAGATAAAGAGTAGATAAGGAAATATAGATGGAGGGAGAGGTATGGAGGGAGAGAGAGGGAGGTGAGAGAGAGGTGAGATAGAGAGAAGTAGAGAGAGATAGAGATAGAGGGAAGGAGGGAGGGTGGGCAAGAGAGGGCAGGAAGGGAGAGGTAAAGAAGGATAGGTGAGATAAAGATATGTAGGGAGAGAATGGTGAAATATAGAGAAGTGGAGAGTTACAAAGATGGAAAGAGAGAATGGTGAGATAAAGAGGAGAGAGTGAGAGAGAAAGAGGGTAAGGGAGGAGTGAGAGAGTGAGAGAGAGAGAGGTAGAGGGAGGGATATGAGAGATAGAGAGTAGATAGGGGATAAGGTAGGGAGGGAGACATCTAGTGAGAGAGAGAGAGATAGGGGAGAGAAAGATAATTAGAGAGGGAAGGAGAGGTAGAGAGAGAGTAGAGAGGGAGGGAGAGAAGCAATATAGAGAGGTGTAGAGAGAATGTTAGGGAGTGATGGATGGAGAAGTAGGTAGAGAAGGATTAGGGAGGTAGAGAGTAGAGAGGGAACGAGAGGGAGAGGTATGGTTGGAGAGAGTGGCAGGTTAGATAGAGAGTAATGAAGAGAGAGTGGTAGGTTGTGATGAATGGAGAGCTAGGTAGAGAGGGAGAGGGGTTATATATATGTAGAGAGGGAGGGAGAGAGGGAGAGAGATGTAGTGAGCGAGAGAGAGGTGAGATAGAGAGAAATAAAGAGTGTTTGAAGGAGAGGTAGGTAGAGAGAGGGAGAGAGGAGATAAAGATAAGTAGAGATGGAAGGAGAGGTAGAGAGAGAGGTGAGATAGAGAGAAGTAGGTAAAGAGAGATGGGAGATAAAGAGTAGATAGGGAAGAAGAGAGGGAGAGAGAAGTATGGAGGGAGAGAGAGGGAGGTGAGAGAGAGGTTTGCTAGAGAGAAATAGAGAGGGGTAGGGCATGATGGAGGGAAAGGTAGGTAGGTAGAGAGAGAGAGGGGGGGAGGGAGATAGAGACAAGTAGAGAGGGAAGGTGGGAGAGAGGGAGATATAAGTGAGGAGAGAATTAGAGGGAAAAGGAGAGAGAGATAGAGAGAGAGATTTCTTTTTATCAAGGGAGAGAGATAGTCAAAAAAAGGGATAGAGATAGTGAGAGAGAGGTCTAGAGTGTAAGGGATAAAAATGAGCGAGATGGAGAGAGAAATAATACAATTTTCTGATTACTAAAATTTGACCTCCTGATTATTGAAATTTGACTAAGTTTAAAATTTGTGAGATCTTCCAAAAACTAGAAGAGAGAGAGGGGAGAGAGGGAGGAAGGGAGAGAGAGAGGGAGTGGAGAGATAAAGAGTAGAGACAAGGATAGAGTGAGAGAGATAAATGATAGAACTTGTTGACTACTAAAATCTGACCTCCTGATTACTGAAATTTGACATGCTGATTACTGAAATTTGACCAAGTCTGAAATTTTAAAGATCTTCAAAAAACTAGAATTTGCATTATAACTCCTAGAGATCTGAAACCACTCTCAAACATCTTGAAAGTATATACATGAAATATAACTTAAAGTATAAGAAATTAAATATCCATATATAAATGTCAACTTATATATATAGTTTCCCTAAAAGATAACAAGAGGAGGAGATAAGAAAAAGAGAAGAAAAAAATTCAATGTAGACCAAAACGCGAGCACATTATAACGTGCTCGCATTTTGTCAATGCATTCACAAAACACAATAAATGCATTCACAAAATAGGTCAGAACTAAGATATAATGCGAGCGCGTTATAATGCGAATGCGTTATAATGTGCTCGCGTTATATCTTGCTTTGGGAATTCCCAAACCTTGGGCTTGGTATTTGCTTTGGAATACCAACCCAAAGGCTTGGAGGGCATTCCCAATGACCAAAGACGTGTTTTTAATAAATCTTCCATATTTCACATAATCGAGTTCGTGCTCACCGTCAGGATTGCACGTGGTTCAATATCAAAAAAAACAAGCACATGGGTAATGTTGGGTTCTCTCTTAGCTATCCAATGATGTAATTTTTTTCACTTTCTGAAAATATTAAGCCTTTCATCCATAATTTATTTTATTTGTATGTCTTTTTTTTGCCAAAAAGCAGTGTTTGGTAATCTTTTCATTATATATTAGCCATTACTTGATTTTTCAAATAAATTATTTTTTTAGAAACTAGACTCCATTCTACAAATTTTAAAAAAAAAAAAAAAATTCAATTAGTTTCCAAAATTTGTAGGGGTAGTACGGCCAAAATTCTATTTTTCAGGAAATGTCCCCTTCGAAAATTAGTAAAAAATTAAATATTCATTAAAAAAATTATCAGAAAAATCATGCATCAACCACATACTATTAACTAACTTCTAACCATTGTGATTTTAAAAATACTAAAAAAAAGTTCACCATACGAGGGTCATACAAGAGTTGCTATGCTATGTTTTTCTGACAAAAACAACACCAATTTGTGTACGTCCCTCATTTGAACCCCTTAATCTCAACCATTTTCAAAATAAATTAGTAGTTTAGAGAGTAGACTCAGAGAACTTGAATCCTTCTTTTTGTTCCATCTCAAAATTTTGAGTGTAAGTATCCTCAATTTCATGTCCAAGGTCAGTATTTCCTGATTTCAGAAAAAAATTGTCCACTTAAGTCCCCTTTTTGGGAACCATCTTGGTGCACTTACCCTGCATACCTGTAGACTCATCGTCGAGAATGTATAAAGGTTTGTAGGAATAGAGAATCCCTCATGAACAGTGTGACCCTGAAATTTCATCATATCAAAATTCTACTAATTTAGTTATTCTTAAATTTCAAAATATATTTTAATAAGCAACATTAAAATAACTTGCTAAATTTTACCTGAGTGTCAATGCCAAATGTATCATTCAAAATATCATTTGTGAAATCGATCGCCTCTACAACTGATGTAGGCTATGTAGTTGCATCACGATCACCTTGACAATCATACGTGCAAACAACACCACAAGTGCCACAATGGTGGGGTGGAGCTTAGGGCCTACACGTCTCCTCCACACCAGGCTCTACTAGAGGACTCACACATTGTAAAATGGTCTGGGTGAGTGAGCCAATCAACTTCATTGTGTCCACCTCTATAGTGCCCTTAATAATGGACGGAACAACAACATGCTCCACCATGGGTTTTCCCAAAGTTCTCAGTGCCAACTGTGGATTACATCGTGCAACAGGTCTATCGTGTGTGGAGGCCCCACCTCTACCCTGAAAGTCTAAGATGTCAAAATAGTTTGACATTTTATTGAGGACAAACTCGCAATAGAGTTTCCTCAAAAAGTATTATGGCACCTCATGGTTATTGCATGGAGGTTGGTTAAATACCATCCACCACCGCTCCCAAAATTTGTTTTTAATTAACTCATGGTGGCACCAATGGATGGGGAACCTCTTGCATGCATGGGACAAAAGTTCATTGGTTTTTGGGTCTATAAATAGGGCACATAAGTCTTCTTTGCTAATTTTTAGTTTTTTGACATTTGCATATGACAAAACACTAGCATAAAATTGTCTCATCTCATGCCTCTTATTTGACCAAAAGTTTATTTTCTCGCTCATTTCTCCTACATGAGTTACAATTGACTTCAATGATTCAGAAATCCCTCTCCTATAAGGGTGGGTTTCAACATGCTCTGTTAATCTTGCAATTAATTGTTGAATGTCTCTTTTATTGTTTTGATTTTGATTTTGAATATTTTCTTGTGTTCCTTGAGGATGCCTATGAAATGATGGAGGGGTTTCGGGTTGTTCTCGTATAGGAGTCTCTTCATGAGGGGGTGATTGTCAATTCTCAATGTTTCGAGGTGGAGATTCATTCCCTGAGAATTAGAACAAAGTTTTATTATAAAAATCTATTTAAATTTGCATTCTAAATCAAATTCGAAATAAATAGAATAAAAATACATACCTCTTTGCAATCTTTGACCTCTCTGACGTGTTGGCGGCATCCTCATGGAAAATGGAAATCTAAGGATGCAAACAATGGAAGAGATTTGTCAAGTGCAAGTTGCAGATCTGAAATCCTCTTCCTCAAGCCGCAGGTTGAAGACAAATTGAGGGTTTGAAACCTGATTTTTGGCTTTTATGTCAAATAAGGCATTTGGCATGCGCCAAATGGCTTATTTCGAGTTTTTTTAAAACGTTTTTTCAATTTGGCACATAAATTGTGTCATAGATTGGTAGACTTACCCTTAAGGAACACATTAAGAAGGCCACATGAGAGGAAAAATTAAATGCTATAAGGAGAATCATTTGCTTATCTGTAGGATCTCCTATAATGCTGAGATTTCATCAACATTCAAATTTATATACCGGTTGGGAATAGCTTGGAATTTAGCTCATTGCTAGTTTGAGTCGTTCCCTTAGGGTGAGTACTTTTTCCCACCAAGGCAGGCTCTCTAAAGGGAAACAACAATGAAGAAGTATATTGTTAGTTCGACCACCTAGGTTGTGTAAAACACTAGGAGGGAGCACACATAATGCCTTTTCTTCACACTCGCATGATTTGTCCAATTTTAAAACCCAAATTTGAAATATGGAGGTAATCTTTTAGACAACCTAATGCCACTAAAATGATTTTTATTCTCAAGATCACCATGAAGTGTGAGAGAAGTGCATACACATTCAAATGACATGAGTTTGTAGAGAAGATTACAAAACAAAATAAACAAGAATTCCTTTTAGTCCTCAAAATAAATAATGGAGTTCTTTTTATAGCACCAAATTTGAGTGTGAAGTTGATTGTTCAATTTTAATCCAAACTCAAAATTCTAGTAAGTATCTAAGGTTCAATTTTAACCAACTTGACAAAGCTTGAGTTATAGGTTAATTTTAAGCCCAAATTGAATCTAGTTGGTCATAGGAAATGAATTACAGAAATTGAAATCCTAGATTATTACAAAGAGCATTGAAAAATTCTTGTAAGTCTTAAAGTTTTGATCCTCCCCTACTTTCTACATATGTGACACTGGACTTCAAATATGACGCTTTGCAAATGTCAAATGTAGTGCTGAAAAAAAAAATGTGGCGCTCTGGTGAATGCAAAAGTGGTGCTCTACAGAAACAAAGAGCATGAATGTGACACTCTATGGTTTAGAAAATTAGACAGAAGATAGAGAGGTTAGATGCGACAGTATATCAGAGGTGACAAGATAGAAGCCTTCATTTATGGCATGACATAAGCCTTCATATATGGCACGACATAGTGAATGTGGTGTTGTATAACAAAAGCAGTGCTTCGCGACATCAAATTTATAGAAAGGTGGTGTCGCTTTCCTGTACCTACAAAAAATGGGAAAATCAAGTGAAATTGAACATGTTAAGTTGATCAAGCCCTCCCTCTAGCGCCAAAATTTGAACACCAAACCTACACAAGCTAACAAGAGATCAACAATACATTTTTAAACATATTAGAAAGAAAATCCAATGTTCCCTATGAAATTATTGAACCAAAATCACTAGAAAACATGAAATAATATGAAATTGAGCAAAACAAATCATGTAATCTAAGTAAAATTAGCTAAACCTCCATCCCATAAGGGGAGTGGTTCTCCTTTGATGTGGAAAGATGCTCTTTCCCAATTCCTTTGATAAGCTTAATGAAGTGTAGATGATCTAAGTGAAAAATTGACTATAATCTAGCTAAATTGCTTGAAAGTGATAAAAAGCTATGGAGTGAAATGCCTATAATGATGATGCTCTAATTTCTAGATCCATATTATGAAAAGGATGCCTCTATTTATAAAAGCCAAGGGTTGAAGGATGAGAGGATTTTATGAATGTGGGATAAACTGAGAGCCAATGAGAATGTGACACTTGTCAACATTCCATTGGATGAGGGTGGAGCACATTTTGGGAAATGTGTGAGTGCAGGAGGATGGGAAAGAAGTAAATGTTGATGGTTGAGAGTTTGAAAATGGTGTAAGAGGAATTGAATGGGATTTGAGAGGATGTAAGAGGATGTGATAGGTTTTTGAAAACCTTTGGAGGGAAATTGAATGAGAGGTTGTTGAGAGGAATATTCCTCAGAATATGCCTTTGTGAGGATAATGGAGGTAATTAGATAATTAGAAGAAATTTATTTTATGTGCAACCTAGTTAGTTGACCATGGTTTATTTAACTCTTGAAGAGTTAAAAGATGGAGGATTTGATTGATGATGATTAGAAGGTGATTTAGGATTAATTAATCCATAATTAATTAATTGGAGTGAATTGGGAGATGTGGCATTTGATTTGATTATTTTTTAATCAAATGAGAGGATTAAAAGAGGATTTAATTAAATAAGTTAAAAATTAGTTAGAAAGGAGGTGAATTAATCAATAAATTTAATTATTTAATTAATAGCTGAATTTTCTGATTTTAATTAAATAATGCTAATTATTCAATTAATTGATCATTTTGAGATGATTTCAAAAGAAATGATGTTAGTTGGTCAGAATCAAATATCCATTATCAATCGGGACATTTTAGGTGTCTACAAATACTATCTTATTATTTTTATAAAAGTCTTAGGTTATAATTTATTGTTAACATCATGGTTGTTCTCAAATGTTTACTATTCCATGTAGTTTTTTACATATATTTATTCTTTCTTAGTAGACTATTACCTTTGAGAGGAATGTTTTTTAAAATTCCTTTATAATTATAGATTTGGTAAGGAAGAGATAACTCTCTATCTATAGTTTGGTGAAAATACTTTCCAAGGTTATTTTCAATTGCCATGATTATATTCTTGGCACTCAAATTCTCTAATTTCAATCATCTTTGCCACAATTATGTGAAATCAAATAGTATATTTTCTAGTTTAAAATATATTTTCTATGAAATTTTATTGTTTAATATCAAGTAATTTTATGATATTACTAAATTTTAACAAATTTATATAAATCTAATAATGCATTTCTTAATTGAAACTAACTATAAAACCTTGTAACTTTAAAATTTAATATTCATTGTTCACATTGACATTCAATATCCTTAGGATCTTTACCTCTAATTTCTTAGTTCTTATTCTTTATGTCTAATTTCTCTTTCCATTATTTTCAAATATACCATATTTTTTTTCTCTACAATGCAAGTTATGAAAATTTCCTTTCTATCTATTTTTGAATCTAGGTACCAACTAGTGAGTTAATTATAAAAAGTTCCATATGGTTGAACTAAAGGAGTTACTGGTCTTATGACCAACCAATTTTCCATATATTTGATGTTTTTTTCTTTATTGGAATCCTTTTTTCTTCCATCTCTAGATGAAGCTCATGGAAAAATTTCTTGGATTTGTTGCAATTTATTTTCTTAAGCCAACTAAAGAAAACAATATCTAGGTCATAGTTTCATTGATCATTTATGATATTTAGTTGAAACTCTCTCAATTTGATTTCTATATATTTTCTCATGTGTATGACATTAAATTATTAATATATAGGAGTTTATAAAAGGATGTATCTTATTTTCCATTGTTAGATTATGTACATATAATGTCTGGTAGAATATATATAGTTTTCTAAAATGTGTGGAAATATATATATTTTGGTATAGTAAAAATGTGAGCTAATAATTATTTTGATGTAGGTGAGAAAGATGCCACACAATGCACATAAATGGGTGTCTATTTGGTCATCCAACTGTCACTAGTGTCTTCCATGGAATATCCTCCTTATAGAGGAATTGAGTGTCCCCTATTAGTTGAGGGACAAGATGGTGAATGAAATTAACACAAATGGCAAGGACTAGTTAGGGGGAATTTGATAATTATACCAAGTACTTCAACTTAATTTATGAATCCAAGGTGACAATGAGCTTGGATGTTGAATTTTATAATTTATAAATAGAGATTTAAGATTTGGTGATTGGCCAATTGCTCTATATCATGAGCTTTGAGATCATTACCTTGCTAGATGCATTTGGATGGTCACTATTGCACCAAAAATGACCATCAACATATAAACTCTTTGCAATGAGCTTAGTATGGGATTCATGAGATTCTTTAAGGGACAATCACATGAGCCCACTTGAGGAATGGTTGGTCCTTGCTTTTAGGTTCAAGTAATCCAAAAACTCAAGGTGCATTATGTCATGCCATCATTAAATTTATTACATACACACTATGGGATACTTAACTTGTATGCCATGAAATCTAATATGACAATAAAAGTGCATACTATTCTTTATGATAGTGATAATGGAGAGTTGATACCAGTATCATTGTTACATAATAATGATCAAGATTATGATATTGTTGGAGAGGATAATGAGTGGTGATGGGAGGGAGTTATTTCATGACATTATTTAGAAACTGTTGTTATAACAATAAATATTTGTGAAATATTTGTTTTGTAAATATTTACAAATTATTTACATATTATATTTATGAGTAAATTCAATTTTGAAAGGATTTACAAATGTTGTTGTAATAGTGTTGATGGGTATGGTAGTGTTTTATAATTTTGTATGATAAATGCTTCAAACTTGAAAAAATATAATTTTTTCTCTTGTTTATATAAAATCGAATGTTTCCATATTCATGTGTTATTAACCAATGTTAAACATATATGTTTAATCTTATAAAATAAATGGTTCACTATGCGAAGTCCCTTTTTTGTATGAGTGAACATACATGATTTTCAAAATAAGTGTTGAATGTAAAGCTGGCTACATCTGTACATACATGTCTTGAAATTATATATTAAACTCTAATTTTAAATATTTGAATATTTGATTTTCACAAAGTTATTTTAATAGCATTTTCTCCATGTTTCACAATAACCAAAGTACTAGATTAAAAAAAATGTATATGTGTATTTTCTATTACAACATCTAACAAAGTTTCTTTATCCTTTATCCTTTGATAGATGTCCATACCCTATTCCAAACCTCCAATTTCAGCACAAGAAAGTAGGATGCTAGAAAAGGTTGTGTGCTCTGGTTTTACACCTATCTATTGTATTCTCTTGAAATTTTATAACACCTTTTCAATAAATCCATTTTGTGCATACCTTACAATTAATTCCATGAGAACAAATTACTTTGAGGATTTCTATTAGACATTTCATGTGCCTTGTCTATGCTTAGATATTTTGGATGTCTTTTCATAATTGTATTCCATGAGATGACATCTTTGAGGAATTATGTCAAATAGTTCATGTGCCTTTCTACGCTTCCATGTCTACTTGGGTAGTTATGTGTTCCTTATCTATGCATCCAAATTTTATATACATGGGTAGTTACAAATTCCTTGTCTATGCTTCTGAACAAAAGGGGAAATAGGGTCCCACCATTTAGGAAATGGAACTTGGATCTATTTCACACTTTAGTTCATTAAGAAACCTAGATCCCTCAACCTAGTGACTTGATTGAGGAATGGCTAGAGGGATCCTATTGTAATTGGACAAGGATTCACCATTAAACAATTCTTTAGAAGAGGAAATTGAATGCGCTATGCAAATTCACTATATGACCTAGGAATTTGAAGGCATGAAACAAGATTGATAAATGGGAATCAAACAGTAAAGTACCTAGTGAAACAAAGAAAATAAGGTTCCACCTTTTGGGAGATGGAAGTTAAGGGGGATTAGGGTTCCTCCTCCTATTTCACTTATGTTTCATTAAAGGAAACCAATGGACTCGATTGAGGAATGGATTAGATGGTTAATATAGTTTCCTTGGGTGTGATTAAAGACAAAAGGGGATTCACCACCAAGAAAGGGGCTGGAAAGAAGATGCAAATGATATACAAACCTAACTATGCAACCTATGGTATGAAACTAAAAATCAAAATAGTGTATTGAGAAAGGATAGAGGGGCACCCGAAAAACTAAAGATGCTTGAAACAAGGGATCCACTCCTAAAATTATGACTTTCAATGCACATTGGGACTCATATGCATGCTAGTAGGGGAAATTTAGTTCTAGTTTAGGGTTTCGGGCCAAAACCAAAATCTACAACTACGAAACCAAGATCTATAGAAAAGTCTTAAAAATCGGTATATTGGTGCTCATACGCCACAAGTGGCAATTTAGTCCTAGTATGAGGGTTGATCTAAAACTATGATATCCTATAGCATTCTCCTAAAACTTCTCTCTTATCGAATCTTTGAGTCTAAAAGATTGAATTCTGGTTTTTAGGTGACTTTCCATGAAGATGACAACTTCTTGACAATCTTGACAACTTTCTTCAATCTTGCAACTTTGTCTTCAAAGGATCTTCAAACTCCAAATCACCTAGATCTACAATCAGACATGAAAGGAGAGAAAAATGTTGATCTGCTAGTGGATAAGGGTTTTCCTTGGTCAACCCCCATTTTTGTGTAATAACCCATTCTAATTATTACTTTAATTATATTATTGCAAATGGCATTATGAATATTTAATTTTAAAAAGACATAACTAAGCAACTATTTTCAATCATAGCAACACATGTCTAATTAAAATAAGATTCATGATAATATGTATTCATTTCCTAATGTCAATTACAATATCCAAGTTGACTTGGCTCCTTGGGCCACAAAGTCAATACAATATACAATTTTACATCAAGGTTACATCATAGTCCATAATAATCATGAAAACATTAAAGGTTTCCTCTTGATACTCACCTCCATTGGTGAATGGGAACATGGTTGAAGCTCTTTACCACCCAACCATTAATCTTATGCTTCCCTAAAATTCTTTCTACTTGAATAATATTTGACCCTACATGGAAATTTTAGCAAGAGAAAAATCTGCAAGGTGGGATCTGGTGCATCCCCAAACATCAATATGCATCTTTATATATGATTTAGAAAAATGAAAGATTTATGATAGGAATGGTAGAGAGTTCTATCACAAAGTCCATACATACATAATGGGCCAATTGCTTGGCCAAGCATAAAAATTAAGCTGCAACACTAAATGATAGGTTTTGGATAAAGCAAAAATCTATACTCTCTAAACTCCATTTCGACACCCATCCTAGAAGGTAACTTTCAACAACACAGTTTATTCCTTAGCAACTATCTACCCCCTAGAATCATCTACTTTGAGGTTCTCTATTCTACTTAGGTGTTGTTGTTCTACTAAACAAAGAGGTTAATCTTTGCACAAATATTGACAAAAATATAATTTTAGTCTACTTAATTCCTCTACTTAAATAAATTTAGAAAATAGTTCAAGAGGATCTATCAAAAATTTAATCCATTCAATTCATACACATGTCATATGATTACTTTCAATGTAATTTAGTATTTCATCAAAGTGAATTAAATAAGTAACAAAAGACGGTATGTCCCAAGTATGTGTATGTACGTAGACAAAGGTCTATCTGCATACACATATATGTGCCAAATTAAGTTATTAATTTGTGCATACATTTTGAAATAAAAATCATTATATCAGATTGCTTCCATTCAAAATAATGTTATAAATCGATATATCATTTTTCAATAATACAAAAAGTAAAAGAACTGAGAAAAGGTTTGTTTGAACAATTTCCACATAATGATATACTATTTATATGAAAAAAAAGTTGTTTGTAGAAAAACAATGTTGTTTGAAGTGGAATAAATGTTGTTTGTAGAAAAAAAAATGTTGTTTATAACAAAATAATGCTATTTGTAGTAAAACATTGTTGATTGTACCCAAAAAATTGTTTGTAGCAAAACAAATGTTTTTTATAAGAAAATGATATTTTTTGTAGCAAAATAATATTGTTTCTAGAAAAAAAATTATGTTTATAGCAAAACGATATTGTTTGTAGAAAAAAAAATGTTGTTTATCGCAAAATGATGTTGTTTGTAGAAGTTTACAAGTTACCATGCCAATATGTTTTGTTAACATTTTAAGGCTATTCAGTACAACATTCAAATGAACAAAGTTCCATCATTCTAGTATTCAAATATTTAAAAAATACTAGTACTCTTTGTGTAATAAATAAATTGAGCGACGTGATTACCGTTTTAAGACTAAAATAAACATAAGAGTTTGGAACAATCTCATTATTTCTCGGGTTATATAAAAACCCATGTTTCTATTGGTGATTGCGAAAAAAAGAATAAATGTTTAACCACTATTGTTCTAAAGAATGACCAATAGTCAAATGACTATTTAGTTTTACCATAATCATTATCAATAGCCAAACTTATATGAATTCCTTTTAATGGCATACATAGCTCAATATGCAAGAATTTTACCTATTATCAAATAACATGCAGCTAGTCAATCTTATAAATCGATACAAAATATTGCAAGAATGGAACAATATATTCGTTCCTCCACCATTTGTGGTGAATGATACAACTTATTAAATAACAAAAAAGATTATCTATTGCACTCTATGATTTCAATCTAATCCATACACCCATAGGGCGAGTCATCCATTATTCGGCCTAGCCGACATGGGAATCAAATACTATGAAAAATAATAAAAGTGATAATACAGTCATTCCCTAAGGGAACATTCAACATTTTTTCTACATTGTTTCAAATAACATAAAAAATTGTTCTATTTGGATTTAATCTGAATAGCCATAAAATAGCTAGATAAAATCACATGCGAAAAATTATAGATAGGGGTGATAAATATACAACAACATAGCTAGCCAATGCTTGACTAGCATGCTGATAGGGTGAAAAATGCACCAATTAAAAGCATGCAAGGATGGATGATAAGTCCCCAGTATCATAGAACAATAAAATGATTGATCTTACATAAAATGACCAGTCTCTAAGTTGTTTACACTTGCACAGTTTTTAAAATATTTATTAATTTACCATAGATTCTAAGAGAATCGACATACTATAAAAAAAATTGCAAGTTTTTCGAATAGATTTTTTGGGAAATCAAGCATGTTTGTAAACAAAAAACTGATTTACCTCGAACTCAAATCTTTTCCTCAGCTTTTTCCTCCAGTTTTCAACACAAATAAGTCACTTTCCTTCTTTCTCCCTAAGTACCCATTGCCACTGCCTGATTTTTGCTAGTGATTCCTCTTTCAAAATAGAAAGATTTTCTTCTTTTTTCCTATTCGCATGGATATGGGGGCCATTTCATTCTTAATTGGAATTAATTTACCACCCCACTATTCAATTTTAATTAACTTGGCCTTAAATTTGAATAACCCTAGAGATCTCAATCCAATGTAGAAAGGAGAAAGAGATTTGGCAATAGGGTTGTCTAAGGGATGATTATAAACTAATGAGGGGTTCACCACCAAGATAGGGCTTGGAAAGACAAATGCAATTCAAATAAAAATGTTTAAGCCTAGTATGATGCAATATTTTACTAAATGGCCAGTAAAGCATGTGAAACATAACATAAAGTTGCAAGGTAAAAGGTGTGTACTTGGAAATCTAGAGATGACTAGATGAAGTCTTCAAATGATAAAAACACTGATTTTAATGTTGATTGGGACTCATACACTAGATTGGGTGATTTAGTCCCAAATTAGGGTTTCTATGCAAAAACTAAAATTTGGAAAATAGGTTAGATGAAATTTCAAAAAATTCCAAATTTCCTGAAATTACAACACTACAAGTCGACATTAGATCTAGGAGGATAAAATCCCACCAAGAATTTCAATTAATTTTAATTTTGGGCCACATGGGACTCATACGCCCAAGGTGGCATATGAATCCCATTAGGCATAATTCATGGGACCAATTTCAAAAATGCTTGGAAAGGTATAAAATTAGGATCGGGACCCAAAACCCTATGTGGGACTCATATGCCCAAGGTGGTGTATGAGTCCTAGATCACTAAATCTGGGCAACACAACCTTAAAATACCTGAATTAAAATTAGATGTTGATTTATTTTAGGACTATTCTATAAAAGATGCATTAAATGAGGCTTGTGGATGCAAAATAAGGCCAATTAAAGCATAAAGAAGCACAATTATTTACTAAAACCCTAGAAAAGTGTGAAAATTTGGTACAACACTTTACAACACTCTAAATAAGGTACAATTAATTCTATTTAATTCACAAGGCCCCAAGACCTAATGTGATTGTTTTAAACACATTACAACACTAATTCAAGGCATCATTAAGCTCAATTTTACAAGGAGGGCCCAAATAAGTGTGAAAATGTCATTGACAACATTTTTCGACAATACAGTAGGTTTAAAATCTAACATGAAGTGCCCATGAAGAATGTAGATCTTGATCTAGAATTAGATATGGAATAATTCTTAACTTGGGTCTTGAATGCTACATCACAACACTAGCTCAACAACATGCTTGATGCATTATGCCTTTGACATGATGATGGATCTTTAATTTTTGCAACAAATGATGAAGAAATCTTCCCTTGAATGATTTAGAAATACCCTTGTAAACTCTTTTAATCACAAAATTTATACTAGGAATGCTCTCTTGAATTCTTAGGTGAAAATGAATGAAATAACCTTGTATTTATACTTGTTTATGCCAAATTCCTCGAAATTACAACACTATGAGCTGACATCAGATCTAGAGAGTAAAATCTCACCAAGAATTTGAATTTAATTTAGGTTTAAGCCACATATGACTCATATGCTGGTGGTGGCATATCAGTCCCATTAGGCTAGGCTTTGGGTCACATTTTTTGAGTAATGCTTAGATTGATGTGGAATCTAGATCGGGGCCCCAAAAATTAGGTGGGAATTATATGCCCAAGGTGGCATATGAATCCTAGATTAGTAAATTTGGGCCACACAATCTAAAAACATTAATTTTTAATTGGTCATTAGATATATATTAGAATTATCCTCGGAAAGATGCATTAATTAAGTCTTGTGGATGCAAAATAGGGCCAAATAAAGCATAAAGAAGCCCAATTTATTAATGAAGCCTTAGATTAGTGTGAAAGTGTGAAGGTACACTATACAACACCCTAAATAAGGCACAACTAGGTCTATTTAGTTTACAAGGGCCCAAGACCTAATGTGAATGTGGTAAACACATTACAACACTAAATCAAGGCAACATTATGCTCAATTCAAAATCAATGATGCAAGAGGTAAAAATGCAACCTATATGCACTTTCACTAATGTAAGATATAGAAACCCTAGATGCAAATTATCTAATCCAAAACCCAATACAAAGTTAATGCAAGCTAGATCTAGGATTATGATGCGCTCCAAATAATAAATAAGGTGTTCTAAATGCAGGTTCAACAAAATGTAACAACCAAAATAGGGTGCCCTACCTTTTAGGAGATGGAGCACAAGGATATAGTCCTATTTCACTATTGTTTCATTCAAGGAAACATTAGAGATCTCAATCTAAAGATGAAGTGGGGGAAAGACATCTCACAATAAGGTATCCTAGGGTAAGATCAAAGTCTAAAAAGGGGTTCATCACAAAGATAGGAATTTGAAAGACTAGTAACATGCAAGATCTAATGACAAAACCTAATGCTTTGTAAAACTCAAATGAATGTAAAATGAAACAACAAACTAAGAAATCAAAGAGGTGCACCTAGAAACATGTGGAAGCTCGAAAAAATCTCTAAAATGCTGAAACTACTAAAATTAATACACATTGAGACTCATACGCTAGGCTAGGTGTATTAGTCCTAGTTTAGGGTTTATGGGCTTAAACAAGAATTTGGAACTATTGAATCAGGATCTACAAAAATAACTAAACAATAGGTATATTGGGATTCATATGCCACAAGCGGTGTATCCGTCCTGTTTTGTCACGTAGTGTCCTAGAAGAAAAATTCTGAAGTGACACTTTATGATCCTCTGAAGATGGATCAAATAAGCCTTTTCCCACTTGTTTCATGCAGATAGGCTGGATATCTTTCTCTAGATCTGAGTTTCCATGAGCCATGACAACTTTACATTAAAATTTTTACAACTTTTATAACTTTGTAATCTTGATACTTTTGAAGGCTTCAAATCCACTTTGTCTTAAACCTATAAACCTGTAATCACACAAAGAGAGAGAAAAAAAGTGTTTCTTTGTTAGGGAATAGGGGTTTTCCTAGGTGAAACCTCATTTAAGTAATTAAACCTTCTAATGAAACATGAAATATGAAACATGAACAATGATACCTTAAATGATGTCTTGAAATGTAGGTTTACAATCTGACATGAAGTGGTCATGAAAAATGTAGATCTTGATATAGAATTACATATGGAACAATGCTTAACTTGGATCTTGAATGCTACATCACAACACTATGTCAACAACATGCTTGATGCATTATGCCTTTGATATGATGATGTATCTTGAATTGTTGCAACAAATGATAAAGAAATCTTCCCTTGAATGCTTTAGAAATGCTCTTGTAAACTCTTTTGAACTCTTTTAATTAAAAACTTAATATTAGGAATGCTCTCTTGAAAGTATTAGGTGAAAATGAGTGAAATAACCTTGTATTTATACTTGTTTATGCCAAAATCCTTGAAATTACAACACTACAACCTAATATCAAATCTAGCAGAATAAAATCCCACCAAGAATTTGAATTTAATTTAGATTTAAGCCAGATGGGACTCATATGCCAGTTGTGGTGCATGAGTCCCATTAGGCTAGGGTTTGGGACACATTTTTTGAGAAATGCTTGGATTGATGTGAAATCCAGATCGAGGCCCCGGAACTTAGGTGTGACTCATACGCCCAAGATGGCATATGAGTCCCAAATCACTAAATTTGGGCCATACAATCCAAAAACATTAATTTTTGATTGGTGAGTAGATTTATGTCAAGATTATCCTCAGAAAGATGAATTAATTAAGGCTTGTGGATGCAAACTAGGGCTAAATAAGGCATAAAGAAGCCCAGTTTATTAATGAATCCCTATATTAGTGTGAAAGTGTGAAGGTACACTTTACACCCTAAATAAGGCACAACTAGGTCTATTTAGTTTACAAGGGCCCAATGGTGCAAGAGCACCTACAACCATGATGCATAATTTAATATGGTAATAATGTTACAAGGTGAATTTTGGGTGAGTCTAGGTGTATTTAGGGGTGTTAAAGTTTTGATCATGTTTAATAAGGTCTAAAAGGACCATTTTCCATGTATTTGGGTGTTTGGAGTTCAAAGATAAAAAAAAGAAGTGCAAAACGATGTAAAGTTGTTAATGCATAAAAGTTATCATTTTGCAATTTTAGGAGAATATGAAGGGTCAAGGAGATAAAAAGTTGGTTGTAGAAGTTTGAAAGGTAATTTTTGAATTGAATTTTTTTAAAGAGGCCTCAAGAGGCTCGAATGAGGGTTCTATCATTTTTTAAAGCATTTCCAATAAAGAAACTAACGTTTGCAGCAAGTTTTCTGTGTTTTTCACTCTTTCTTGATATTGTATGGTCTCGTACAGGTTCCTAATGATCTGAAACTTGTGGAAGTTTGTGGTGTCAAGTTTTAATCTTCATTTTTGTATGTTTTGAGGGTACCTTGTTAATTTTTGTGAAATAAATCTCTAATTTTCTCGGTCTACCTATGACAGGCCAACAAGGTCCGAGTTTGAAGTTTTATTAATGTAGAATCCATTCCTCCTACTATTGTTTCATGTTACTCAGAGGAATGGCATGAATTATGTTAATTTAGATGTTCATAGTTGTCAAGATTCAAATAAAGTGTTTTGATGGCTTGGAGATGAGGCCCTAGGGCTGGGCAGAGTCATTTCTAAGAGAAATTGAGTTGTAGGGTGATGGATATGATGAATTATTGAGAAATTGGCCTATGTGAAGGGTTAATGAGTGTGTACAAGCTATATATAGGGTGTTTGAAGTATTAGATTGGTTGTAGGAACCCTGGAGATAGGATTTCCAATAAAACCCTTGGTATTTGTTTTGAGAATGAGGGTTTGTGAGATCAGTGGCAGGGAAACCTTGTTGTGGCAAACAAATTAGAAAGTATGGTGTTTTGATTCATGAATAAAGACCGTTTGATGTGTTTGAGTGAGAATCAGGTGTTTGTGAAGGACTTCCTTTGTAAAAATAGGGCAAATTGAGTATCATATGAAGGACTTCCATATGAAGGATCTTAACCTCTTGATGATTTGGGAGCCACCTTGTATTGCATCACCCAAGACCTTATGTGAATGTGTTAAACATATTACAACACTAAATCAAGGCAACATTATGCTCAATTTAATATGGATGGCCTAAACAAGTGCAAAAATGTAAGGGGATACATTTTCCGTCATTACAACATGTATATCTGGGTAGTTATAGCCACAACATTTTACTAAATTCTTCTATTTTTATCTATAATATATGACAAAAATCCCTCTTCCATTATGCTTTGATGGATGCCCATAGTTTGTTCCAAGTCTTCCATTTTGGCACAAGTAGGTACAATACTTGCAATGGCTGTGAAATGTGGCTTTATAGTTACCAATTATATTTTCTTAGGATTTTGAATAGCCTTTTTAATAAATCTATTTTGTACATATCCTGCAATCGTGTAATTACATGAGAGGACATCTCTTTGAGGAATTTTGTCAAAGAGTTCACATGCCTAGTCTATTCTTCCATATTTTGTATGCATGTCTACCAAAGCATTTCAAACTATAATATCTAACCAAAATTCTCTTTCCATTATGCTTTGATGGATGTCCATGTTATGTTTGAAAGCCCTCATTTTGGCATAGGCACAGATGATGTTGGAAAAGGTTGTGAAATTTGGCTTTACACCTACTAATTACATTTTCCATAATGGCATTCCATGAGATCAACATCACTGAGGCATTCTATCAAACAATTCATGTTTCTTATCTATGCTTCCTGTCTACCTAAGTAGTTACACATGTCTTTTCTATGCTTTCACATTTTATATACATGGGCATTTATACATGCCTTGTCTATGCTTCCACACTTTGCATACATGTATACCTGAACAGTTACAGCCACAAAATTTGACAAATTATTTATCTCCTCTGTCTATAATATATGGAAAAATCCCGCTTCCACTATACTTTGATGGATGTCCATACCTTGTTCCAAAGCTCCCATTTTGGCTGAGGTAGGGAGGATATTGGCAAAGGCTATGAAATGCAGTTTTACACCTGCTAATTGCATTTGGTTGAAGGTTTCAATAGCCTTTTTAATAAATCCATTTTGTGCATATCATGCAATCATGGAATTCCATAAGATGACATCTCTTTGAGGTCTTGTCTGTTCTTCCACATTTTGGATACATATCTACCATAGCATTTCAAACTATAATATCCGACAAAAATCCTCTTTCCATTATTCTATGATGGATGTCCATGCCCTGTTCCAAAGCTCCCATTTTGGCACAGACAGGGAGTATGCTGGCAAAGGTGGTGGAATTTGGTTACTAAAGCCTTTTGGACAAATCCACTTTGTGTATATCCTGCAATCAGGGCATTTGAGGCATTCTGTCAGATAGTTCGTGTGCCTTGTCTATTCTTGTTCTCAAACACATAGAAACCGCTCAACAGGGGATCCATCTCGTCGCTTTATACTTGGTGTCCAAAATATAAGTGTGCGTAGGGTTATTGAGGAGCTTCTACATTTCTTTGGAGATGCCTAGAAGCTGATGAATAGTGCTCAACAGGGGATCCATCTCTTCTCACAGCTCTGCTTTCCTTCGAAACGGTCGAAACAGAAACAGAAACGCTACGAACAGAAAAGGTTAAGTTAAGAGTAGGCCCGGCCACGCTTAGACTGTGCCGGTTAAGCCCGGCCAAGCGGAAATTGAACAAAAATGCACCGACGTTATCTTATCCAATTGTAACCATTCAAACGTCATGATAGATTCGTTAAACGCGACTCTCTAAGTCGTGGTGCGTGTGGGTTGGATTCTCGATTCGATCCCTATTATCTGATCCCTGTAATTTGACTTTGGGTCTACTTACAACTTAATCCATGTCCTCTTCACGCTGAGAAACGGACGAAATAACAGTAAACAAGAGAGATGGAAGTGCCAAAGTGAGACTCCTGGCAAGACTCGATAAGTCTGTTTTCTTTTTCCTGGGCCACACCACAAAGTTAGATGGCTTTGTTATTGTATACGCAACATGTGAAAAATATCTTTTCTCTTCAGTCCGTTTATAACCAATTATGAATGCGGGAGGTGAAAATGGGGGCTCATTTTCTGTAGCAAGCCAGCTTCTCGTTTCAAGTGTACAGATTTCCTTGAAAAGGAAAATTCACGAGAAGAACACGTGCATTTCCTATGAATGTCTGTTGAGAAAAAGTAATCTAATTGCACTTTACAGTTGGAGCGTTATATTTAGATTATCATGTTGCAGAAGCAATTGCCACGAAAATGCATTGAAAACGACCGCCATTCATTTACTCGACCTGTTGAAACCGTTACATGCTGCCATTCCTAATAAACCAATCACGCGTTCATGTCTATGAGTCTATCTAAACTAATATATGTAGGGCCAAAAACTGTGCCCTCATTCCTTCCCCTTGGGAAGTATCCCGTTGCTTCCCCGAAGAAAGCAACACAGATCCCCTTTATCCATCTCCGCCCATTTCCTCTACTTCTGCCACGTAACTTTTCTACGGCTTGATCTGCATTTTCTTCTTTTCAGATTTTATTAGGAAGACATGTGTCTTCCTAGAGCTCCAAGAGAAGTAATTGGTTTATCCAGATCTCTACATCACATTGCCTTCCTTATAAATTGAGAGCGGAGCATTCGTTTTGTTCGTCATTCTAATCGATCTGTTAATCCTTTGTATTTGTATCTGTAAGAGGAGAGCCTTTGCATTTTGTTTCGAAACATCTGGTTGGTCTTCATTTGAGTGGCGTGGAAGATGGGTGCCATGGCTCTTATAGAAAGCTTGATGGAGGCGGCAACTATTCGCCGGACCAAGAAGCTTAAGCAGTTTCAGGTATCCCCTTTTTCTCTCGTTTTTTCATTATACTTTAGATGTAGTGAAGCAAATAAGGTGGGTTGTTAATGAACCATTTATGCTTTGCCATTGCAGACGGTAGAGTTGAGAGTTCGTATGGACTGCGAGGGGTGCGAAAGAAAAGTGAGGAAGTCGTTAGCAAATATGAAAGGTGAGAGAGTAGAATCCAGAAACACGTTTCATTAAAATCTGCTTCGTGTATGGGAGTGAGTATTAACGTGAGTTGTTGCATGCAGGGGTGAGAACGTTGGAAGTGGATAGAAAGCAATTCAAAGTGACAGTGACGGGGTACGTTGAGGCAAACAAGGTGTTGAAGAGGGTGAGAAGAAAGACGGGGAAAAGAGCAGAGATGTGGCCATACAAGCCATACAATCTGGTTTACTATCCATATGCTGCTCAGGTTTACGATAAGAAAGCTCCTGCCGGTTATGTAAGGAACGCAGACCCCACCTTCCCCAATCCGCAGAAGACTGACGAGCAGTATACCTCCCTCTTCAGCGACGACAATCCAAACGCTTGTTCAATTATGTAGACTTCATGATCTGTTCTTTTCTGGTTTGTATGTATATAACAAGCATTGTATACTGCTCTAATTCAATTCATTGTTTTCAATCCGCTACACTGTTCCTGCTCTACCATAACAGGGGAGTCAAACAGTTACAGTGTGGATGATGTAAAACTGTATAATAGATATGGAAGTGGCAAGTGACACTCCATGGCAACCTCGATAAGGCTCCGATTTGTTTCGGTTGGGTAGGGCGCCAGTTTAGTAGGAGTTGGTATTGTATACGCAACATCTGAAATTTTGAACAAGATTGTCTAAAGAATAAGACACGATGTTCTCTTTACAAGAAAGTAAAAACAGTTTCTTTGTCGAGTGGGACCCACTAATATGTAAGATAACATTGTTTTATGTAATAAAAAGTATCATCTATTATGGAAGTTGTTAAACAAACGAAGCACTTTATCATTTTAGTCTTAGTCTATTTCAGTCGTTTTGAATGGTAGTTAGTTATTTAAAATGCTATTTGGGATAATTTATTAAGTAAATTATTTAAAATGTTATTTGGGAATAAAAAAGTGTTTTTTTTTTTTTATATTTATAATTTGTGTTGTTAAATAAAATAATTGTTAAAAAGATTTTTAGTTTTTTAAAAGTTGATTGAATGAGTTCACTATAAATAAATATTGGTGAGTGTAAGGTCTTGAAACTAGAAAATATGAGTTTGGGATCATGTGTTAAGTGATTTTGGTAGAATGATATCCCTCAATCCCTAGTTCTCAACCAAAAAATATTGACCCAAACTCATGCTTTCATATTAGATTGCAAAATGACTTAAGTTTGACATCGATCATTCCGACAAATTGTGTGTGTAAGAATGAGAATTACTACATGTCAATTTTTCATATTAATTAAAAGATATAACACTATTTATAAGGGGGGGGCAACAGGAGTGTTGTCCTCAATAAAATAGGTCAATATAGAAGCTTCTTTCGAGGAAGGAGTTATCACTTTCAAATTTTGCATGTTAACTTGGGTGGAAAAAATTATTCCATTTTTAAATTGATTTAACTCCTCTGAAGATTTGAACAAATGCCTAGTTAGGGTTGATTTGGTTCACTAGAATTTACTAATTAGTTGCTCCGCAATAGAATATTGGTTGTTGGCGCAATAAAATATATGGATGCATGCTTCAATAGTTTTGTGTTTCCTTAATAGTGAAGTCAAAATATATTTAGTCAAGTGCATATTATAGTATGCCAAATAGGGGGATTGATGTAGAAAAACCTATTAGATGGAAAAGTGCTAATACTTTAATTTAGATTTAGATTTGGATAGAAAAGTGATAAGATATTTTAATTAAAATTTGGAAGCCTTCCAAAAATGTCTTGGGATTACTCAAGATTTGGGTAAGTGGGAGTCTCATAATTTACCAAAAAAATATAAAATCGCATGCTTAGTTTTATTCTAAAAAATTTCACGACATCACCCTTGAAGTTGATGAACCAAATTTGGTAAAAGGAAAAATATTTGTAGAGGAAAAAATCACATTTATTAAAAAGTAAATTTCCTCATTACAAATTTAATATTTAATTATTATTTAAATTTTGTGTATATACTACATCTAAATTCTTGATTTTATATAAACACTTATAGTTTTCATATCATATTCAAAATTTGTTCAGGTTATAGGTTTTTTTGGCTATATATATAGCTTTGAATTTCATATTTTTTTGACCAAATTAGTCAATTGAAAAATAATTCTTCAATGTTTTTAAAAATTCCTTTAAAAAATAATTAATTTTTTATTTAAAAAAATAAATATATGCATCACATCTACCATGAGTTATTTACTTATATAATTTTTTTGACGAAAATAATTAGTTTTTTTCAAATTAAGTTGATAAGAATGACACCAAAATCTTATTTAGAAATAAAATATTAGTGTACGTCCCTTGAAATGTCTAAATTTCTCCAAGTGAATTTGAAATTATAAAAATAAATAGTTTATAAACTAAATTAAATTTCCTAAAACATCCATAACTAGATAAATTCAATTTCATAATAGTGTCGATAAAAAGAAAAGAAATAAAGATGTGGGTAATATATTGTCTAGGGCCTATAGTAAATTAATTTATGGAGGCACATGAAAACACATGACACAAAATATAATAATCATGATATGAATCATACCATTACTTAGTGTTGTCAATCAAGGTATCACTAATTACATGTATCAAAGTACCTTCATCATGTATATAAGCATAGTATGAAGATAGAAATGATCTAACATGCAACTCTACATCTTCATTACCACTAAATGATTATATTTGGACATAAGAAAACAAATAAGGGTAAATAAAGAATTTAAATGCATACAAATATTTTTTTTACCTTTTTCATCCTATTTCTCCTTAGATTGGGCTAGATAATATTTGAACCTAGAATACTCTCTTGATATGCTCTTTTGATGTATGAAATATGGTTGCTTATGAAACCAATAGATTGGTGGTAGGATTGAGATAATGAGAGATTAAATGGATAGAATAAGGATAGGTAATGGGAGATTAGATAGAAAATAGAGGATCATAAGGTTATGATGATGAAAAATGTTAAAATGGGATGAGAGGCATATGATTTATATATAAATTCCAAGAGGGAAGAAAAGGGCCAAGATGAATTGATTGATGAATATCTATGATTGATTGATAGTTAGGGTTTGGATTGAGGCTTAGTCTTTAACAAGTGCCACAAGAGGGGTAAAGGTGTAAAAGGTAGGTCTACATTTTTCATCCTTTCATATGTGAGAGGATAAAGATGAGAGGGATACTTGTCACATGATGGAAAATTTAGATTGTGATCTATGTGAATGGATTTAATGTTTAGGATTAAATGGACAAGGATTGAAGATTTTGTGGAAATAAATATTGGAGGAAAATTTGAGTAAGATTAATTATTCTAAGTCAATTAATTAATTATGTATTAATTAATTGATTTAGTTGAAGGATTTAGGGGATAAGGCTAAACATAATTAAATAAATATAAATTTATTTAATTAAGTTTGGACAAAGGGTAAATGTTAAACTTAATTAAATAAATGTAGAGGACTATTAATTAACTAATTAATTAATTAATTAATATATGTTTAAGTAATTGCTAAAATAAGATAGAATGAAGTGTGGTCAAGTATAAGATAATATAAGTGTCTACAATATATCATAGGTATATTAAGAGAATATCCATCATAAATATGTAATCATGAAATAAAGAATAATCAAATTCATTAATAAAAGATAAAAAAAGTATCATTATGCTCATTACTTCTAAAATCAACAATTGATCATGAGCGAAAATATAGGGAAGAGGGATCCTAAAATATAGATATATTATTAGTATAGGAGTAAATTTATATCATAAATATCATCAATAGGATAAACACATAGACATGACAATAAAAGTAAAAATTATATAACTAGACATTCATTAAGGTTTATTATCACATGTAGGTGAATGTAAGACATGCATATCTACATCATACATGTCCATGGGTTCAACATGAGATATTATAGATAGTTTTTCATCATTATATGTATCATCAGATGTAAAGTAAAGTAATGCATTCAAATCACATGAATCTAAGAAGATATGGTTGTCATGACATATAAGATGTTCATAATCAAAATTTGTAAATATGTCATGCATAGGTGGAGGTAAAACTATTTCATCTATGTCTCTCCTATAAGATGTGTCACAAGGTATATTCTTGTGAGGTATGCAATCATCACAATTATAACCCATATGATCATCACCAAATCTCATTGATAAATGACATAAGTCTATCTAATAGGAATGGGGGAGAACTGATAACACTATGAAGGAAGGAATAGATGAGACATGATAGAATAAAACCTAGATAGAAAGCACATTCTTATCCTTATGAAAACGTGTCATGAGAATATTAACAATAAAGTGATAATGTGTTATGAAAAATAAGAAATTATCAAAATCTAAAATATAATTTGAATGAATATCAACCAAGGAGTATGACCTATGATGGTCATCCATAAGGTAGAATATCCTAGGGTGGGAGAGTAGGACAAAAGATAAAACACATTGCATATCCAAACCCTACTTGAATGATATAAGCATACAAAGATCAAACCATAGACAAATCTAGAAATAGATGATAAATAAAAAGTGTATCAAATTTAAAAATATAAGAAGTCCTAGAAGGAAAATAGGTCAAATTTAAGATTGGATGGGTTTAACAGAATGTTGAGAAAATACAAATCTAATAAAAAACATAAACATGAGCACACATTAACCTATCATAAAATATGATAATTTACAACAATTAATTTAGGAAAGTAAATGGAATGGATGGGAGTACTTAGCTCTATGATTGAAGAATGATTACCTTTGTTGAAGAATCTAGAATTAGGTTGATAACTACTTAGAAAGTAGTGATTGTCTATCAATGAAATGCCTCAAAACCTACTTTAGGTTTATGCTTTATTTTTGGACAAGTTTGTGGTCATGGATTCATTCTTTGTTCTCCCATATGGATTTATTTTTTCTCTACTCTTTTGAGGGCTATTACTATATAGAAATACCTTTGTTGTGTCAAAAGGACAAATGTTTTCATATGCGAGTCTTTTAAAATGTGTGCAAAATATTGAAAACATTAATTCAAGGCTCTATAATTTAGGGCGCTAGAATGATGTATGCAAATTTGTCACTCTTTTATTCTCTAGAATTAGAGAGGACTTTTGGAATATGAATGTTTGAAATGCATGCACTAAATGCCTTTAAATTTAAGGACATGGAAATAAAACACATAATTTTGTATTTTTTTGGTTCTTAGAGAAGAAATAACTGATAAAAGTATACTTAAATTTAAATTTAAAATTTAAAGAACCAAGTCTATGACTGTAGGGTCGACCCTATGATGATCCCAAACAAAAAATACACCAAATCACAATATAAAAATATGTGTATACAAAAATGCTCAAATAAATATATAAATGATAGAAATGTTTTAAAAGGTGTGAACATAAGAATGAGATACAAGAAAAATATAGAAGTATGTGAATAGATTTAAGTGAAATAGAAGAAAGCGATAAACATGTAGGTGTAAAACCAAGCTATCAATAGTTATTGGAGGATTCGGCTGGCGTAACCGTTTCTAACGTTAAACGGTTCATACAAGTTAAATGTCGGTTGGTCGCTATCATTCAACTTTGTTTAACCAACGTAAAAAACAAACTTGCTTTTCTGCCGACTTAGGTAATTGAGATGAGATATTGTCGATTCATTTTATAATTTAATTGTTGCCCTTCCAAAAAAAACAGTTGAGAAAAGTAGAAGCGCACATTTGTGTGGGGTCTCATGTTTTTTTTTTAATATTTTTATCTATATTTATTTTTGCGTTTTCTTCATTACCACAAATGGATTCCCCTTAAATTGCCGATCTTGGTTGAAAGAACAACATTCATTTTAAATTTACTTTACCCCTTAAACTAGGGGGATAACGCTGACGTCACAAAATTCAATAGAGTTAACTTACGATTCTTGCATACTAAATTTGGAGATATCCGTTATGTTTGAATGCTCTTAATCTATTGATTGCATGTCCTTTTTCAAACTATTTTTTTCTTATAAATTTAATTAATTGTAACAATAAATGAATTTATTGTAGGATAAATAATTGGAATTAGAATAATGGAAATTTTAATGAAAAATTTGTTTATAATAAATATATTAATTTTCAGAATAAAATAACATAATAATATAAATATAATTGTATATGAAAATAATGATATAATTTATATATGTATATTAAAGAAATTAAAGGAAATGATAATAATATATAGATTATGTGGTGAATAATGTTAGGATTAAGGTGATATTAAGTTTAATGAATTAGATTTTCAAATATTTTGAAATGGGTATTTGAACATCTATGATGGTTGAGAGATATTATTATTTTACTATTATTTTACTTGTAATTTGGGATATTAGTTTGTAATGACATTAAGTGAGGGTTATTTATGCTAGTAGTAGTTATGATTTAACTTCCTTTATACAACTTTATCATTCATAAGCACTAGGTGTAAAAGTGGAGCATCTTGTGTTATGATGAGTGGGATCCATAGAGTGTAATGACTTCAAAATGGAGCAAGTGTTATATTCAAAAAGTGTGCCCTCTTCACATTGATCAAAGATGTCACCATTATTGGTTACTATTCATGGTGCATTGAATACTTTTAGTCCATGGGGTATTAGGTTTATTCCATTTGATGGATTTTGGTAGGTTTAGTTTTGGATTTCCCACCCTAGGTATTTACAAATTAGATACATTGAATAGTTATTTCATAGGTATTTTTTTGGGTGAGCATTATTCCATTGTCAAAATATTGTTAGATTAATGGGAAATACCTAGAAGTATTGGTGAAACACCTCTATTAGATTAATACAGACTTGTCCTCTTTTTTGATGGTGGGGTTTTTCATTTGAATGTTTCTTTGAATCCATTTAATTTTATGAGTTCTATTTTATGTGTTTGTTGATCTCATATTATTGTTTTACATAATTATTTATGTATATCTCAAATATATTGTTAGTCCCATGAATATTTAATAGGGTTAATTAGCATTATGCACTTTATGCTTATACTATCACTAGTATTGTTCATTGATTTTCTCAACATTTGGTATTAGAGCTAATGGTTTTGATCGAAGAGTGATTCCTTTCTAGAAGTTTTTAGAGGTATTTTATTTAAGTGAATTTTATAAATTTATTTTGTTGGAAGCCATGACTAGCACATCTTTGTCAGAAATTAAAACGGTTAATGGTTTTGGGTACAAGCTACACAAATTAGAAATGAACGATACCTTGGAAGAAAGGGGTCAATGGAGTAGTTACAAAGAAAGTAAATCCCATGGATATATTTGATGAGGATTGGAAAAAGCATGACAAGAAAGCATGAGGAATCATTCACTCATGTCTTATAATTTTTGTCACTTTGAGTGTCTGAGAGGAGGCTCGCATACAATTTATGAAAGAGGATAGGTGATATCTATCAAATGAAGAGTCTTGTGAATAATTTGTATTAGAAAACAAATATTTAATCTTTGCAACTGAAAGAGGCAAAATTTATTACTAAGTGTAGAGTAGGAAAAGTGATCCTAGATCCAACTAGATTAACTAAGATTAACTTCTTTTCACTTTGACTCCACATTCAAATACAAACCAACTAGGGTTTTATGATTGGCTTGCTACAACAAGGGAGTGCCAATCTCTTACGATTTGTATTCTCTTTATTTTCAAAGATGAAAAAATTTATGTCTTTTAACAAGCCAAATTGAGAAAAACCCCATATTTAAAAACGTATTTTATCGTATAAACAAAGATGAAAACCAAAAAAATGTTATAGATCTACAAAGGTGATATAGAGAGGAACCCATGATTGAAAGATGGTCTTGAATTGTAGGGAAAAGGGCATGGGTGCCCTAGAATAGAGAAGTTTCCTTTTTAGAAATTCCAAATCTCAGATGTTGTGTTACAATATGCACTATGTTTCCTATTATTGTTTGTTGATGAAACCTCCATATCTATCCTACACACATGAAAAGAGGGGGGAAGCTTGTGCTATATAGGGGCTTTACTAAGTCAAGCCACATTTTGGTGTTTCCACCTCCACGTACAAAAATTGATGATCAAGAGGGCATGCCCTAGATCAAGTAGAGGCCAAACAATAATAATAATTGACTAAAATAAAATGATAAATGATAATATTACCATTACCTTGGTATGAAATTCTTGTTGAAGGGATGCCACACCACAAGTTGCCAGTAATGTTGATTAAAGGATGCCTTGATTTCTTGATAGACTTGCAAGAGGTTATCTCACAAAATACAATGATTATTGTAGATAACTTGTAGAGGATAAATCATACATCTTCATAATAATGGCATGATTGATCATAATATCTCCTTGCTCATAATTTCTTCCTTCTTCCTAATGTCTTGCAAGCGTGATCTTGATTGATGAAAATTTTGTAATATTACTAATTCTAGTGACAACTTTAAGAAATCCCTCTCAAGAAAAGAAATAAAATCTTGGCAAATCTTTCATTTTTTTATGAAAAAATATTAATTTCTATTTGCAAATCTTTCATTTTTTTGAAAAAAATATTAATGTTATTGGTGATTTTCTACATCACTAAAATGTTGGCAAATCTTGAAAAATAAAAGGAAAATGCATTAATTATGATGGTGAATCCATGAAATCTAAAAATAATTCTCATGGAAAAGTAGGGGCTCAAGGGCAGAAATTATCGATGTGTTTAAGAGGTAGACTATAATACTTACTTGTCCCCATTGTTTTAAAATATAATATAATGGCCCTCTTTGTATACTATAAGGTAAAATGTACCCATGATTTGTAATTATCATGGGGCTCAAAATTGCTTTTAGATAATTGTTTTAATGACCGTCATTGTACTCTACGAGGTAAAATTTACCCACATTCTATAATGCTCATGAGACCTAAAATTGTGTCTGCTCCATGAATATTACAAATCATGGGTACATTTTACCTCATGGAATACTATTAGCATGAATGTTTTTCACATTCTTAAGCTACTTAGGCTTAATATTGAATTTGTTTATTTGGATAGTTTTTTTCTGTGCTAGGTAGTTTTCACATCCATTACATTTTTTATTCCTTTATAAGACACTTTGTACATTATGTATAATCACGTCTCAATGCATTATTTTCACTCTTGATGAAATAACTTCTCCTGTTGCTTGTCTCTTTTCGTGAAGGCTTTTTTTGGTATGTAGTTGCTCCTGTGGGCTCCAACATGGTATCAGAGTAGTTCTACTGCAACCACCTTCCATGAGAGTTTCCGTCGGGAATAATTTTATGTTGAAGTTTGGAGGCGTGATAATATTCTTTGTTGCAAGTTTTTTTTGGTGGCTGCAAAAGTTGGAGATCGTAGATCATGTTTTCTTCTGTTAAAGGCATTTTTTTATTTCAATTTGGTGCGGTGTGTAGCCATTCCTTAGTTCATCTTTGGTGCATGGGGAACTACTCCTTAGTTTTGGATTAGTGCAGAACCACTCCTTGGTCATGGCTCGGTACGCAACCACTCCTTAATTTTGGCTTGGTGTGGTCTTTTGCTGAAAGAGGTTGCATTTTTGTTGAGCACGCATGAACTGGAGGCATCTTTTTTTGAGTGTATCGAAGGTGCATTTTATTTGATATTTGTTGCCAAAGAGGATGTGATCTGGTGTTTACACAAGTTGTGCATTATGTCTATTGTTTGGAGATTGGTGGCAAGGAGAAAGACTTGTTTGAAGCCCGAAATCATCATCTGGAAAGGCTACGATTTGTCGTTTTTGTTTGGAGGCATTTTTTTTTGTTTTCAACGATGCAGATTTTGGGAGAAATTCAAGTTGCTAGGTATGATTCCTTTGCTAGGCGTGATTCCTTTGCTAGGCATAGAGGATTGTCCCATATTGGTAGAAAATTGGTCAGAATTACTCCTCTTATTACTATGTGCTTTGTCTATTCGGTGAACTATAGCTCATTATGGTATTGTTGAGGCTTCTGGTGACGATTTGTGAAGACTTTATTGCACATGTGGAAGAGGTACTCCTTTAAAATAAACACTTGCCATCTTGCCATCTATTGTTGTAGCTTCAATTGTGTAAAATTTTTCCATAGCTTCAATTGCAAGTTTGTAATCTGAATTTTTTTGCTCTAATCTATTTTTTTTGGTAAAGTTTGCATTTTTGGGGAATTGCAAATTGTTGGTTCTATTCATTAGGATTTTAGATTTAGATTTAGATTTGGTTTGGTTTTGATTTGGATAATGGACTCATAGAATCCAAGATGTTAGATGCTACCTTGGAGTAGACTTGTCCACAAAGATGATAATTTAACTAAATGTGCATGGAAGGATTCATCCATACACAATTAGCCAAACAAGATGAATTTTGTTTTGAGGATTTACCTATCATCTAACATGAATGATTTTTTCCAAAGTTTCAAAAGTTGATGGTGAGATGGGATTTTGATTTGATAGAATGATAAACAAAAAGGTTGATTTGATCATAGATGACCCTAGAGAGAATTAATTTACAAGACCAAGGTATTGAAGAACATGATATACTTCCTATGTGAGAAACTCAAAACGTTGAAAAAGACTTGGATTTTGACAATAATAGAATGAATACAAGTTGGGATTGTCCTTTGAAGCACGTTTGTAAAAGTTATAGAGTAATCTCTCTCTAACTTTGTAAAGTCTTGAAAGACATTTCTTGAGAGATTTTGGACTAAGGTGCTTACGATGATTTGACTTGGGAGCTTTGACTTTTAAGGAAATCATGATGTCAAGCACATGTCAGGTTCAATTCTTTTTTATCTTGCTTAAATTAATTCTTCTTATTACATCCACACTTTCTTGCTTAGTTTTCAAACTGCATGTCTATGTCTCAATTCATTTTCATCCCACAAGGTCCATTATGTGAAAATCAAGGTTTCAAGAGCATAGTTCTCTATGTTGACTTTGGGGAGAATAAATCGAGATGTGGGTCCAAATGTTTAGAAGCCTTCTAGGGATAATAATCCCTAGGGACAAGCAGTAACATGTGGACTCTTCAAAGGTATTTGTTCTTCCCAAAGGGTTTAAAATTCTGGTGATTTTTAGAATGTTTGTTTTCCAATGTTTTAGATCCAAGCAAAGTGTTTTGATTTTAAAACAATGCAAAACCCTAGGATAGAAAAGACAATATTTGTTGGATTCCCACTTGGATTTCTCTTGCTACGCTTATTCAGAGTGGATGATTAGAAGATTAACCACATTGGCTCCCCTCCACGACACTCACTTCTATGAGTCATCCAAGCTCTGAGTTCTCATGAATCTCCCATGATAAACTCTTCATCTCTACTAAGAACAACAAGTATATGAGATGGCTTCAGAGGCCTGACCTCCTGACACCAACAAATAGTTAGGGATTTTGGACTCTGCCCAAATTGGTTTGTAATTTTAAGGAACACGTTAAGAAGACCACGTGAGAGGAAAGATTAAATCCTATAAGGAGAATAATTTGCTTGTCTGTAGGAGCTCCTGTAATGCTGAGATTTCCTCAACATTCAAATTTATATACTGGTTGGGAGTAGCTTTGCATTTAGCTCGTTACCAGTTTGAGTCGTTTCCTTGGGTGCAGGCTCTCTAAAGGTAAACAACAATGAATACGTATATTTTTAGTTCGATCACATAGGTTGTGTAAAACACTAGGAGGGAGCACACACAATGCCTTTTCTTCACACTCGCATGATTTGTCCAATTTTAAAACCCAAATTTGAAATATGGAGGTAATCTTTTAGACAACCTAATGCCACTAAAATGATTTTGATTCTCAAGATCACCGTGAAGTGTGAGAGAAGTGCATACACATTTGAATGACATGTGTTTGTAGAGAATATTAAAAAACAAAATAAACATGAATTCCTTTTAGTCCTAAAAATAAATAATGGAGTTCTTTTTATAGCACCAAATTTGAGTGTGAAGTTGATTGTTCAATTTTAATCCAAACTCAAAATTCTAGTAAGTATCTAAGGTTCAATTTTAACCAACTTGAAAAAGCTTGAGTTGTAGGTTAATTTTAAGCCCAAATTGAATCTAATTGGTCCTAGGAAATGAATTACAGAAATTGAAATCCTAGATTATTACAAAGAGCATTGAAAAATGCTTTTAAGTCTTCAAGTTTTGATCCTCCCCTGCTTCCTGCATATGCAACGCTGGATTTCAAATGTGGCACTTTGAAAATGTCAAATGCAGTGCTAAAAACAAAATTTGGCACTCTGGTGAATGAAAAAGTGGAGCTCTTCAAAAACAAAGAGTGTGAATGCAACACTCTGTGGTTTAGAAAATTAGACAGAAGATAGAGAGGTCAGATGCGATAGTATATCAGAGGTGGTGCGATAGAAGCCTTAATATGTGGTGTGACATAAGCCTTCATATATGGCGCAACATAGTGAATGTGGTGTTGTATAACAAAAGTAGTGCTCTGCGGCATCACATTTGCAGAAAGGTGGTGTCGTGTTCATGTACCTACAAAAAATGGGAAAATGAAGTGAAATTGAACATGTTAAGTTGATCAAGCCCTCCCTCTAGCGCCAAAATGTGAACACCAAACCTACACAAGCCAACAAGAGATCAAAAATACATTGTTAAACATGTTAGAAAGAAAATCCAATGTTCACTATGAAATTCTTTAACCAAAATCACTAGAAAACATGAAATAATATGAAATTGAGCAAAACAAAGCATGTAATCTAAGTAAAATTAGCTAAACCTCCATCCCATAGGGGGAGTGGTTCTCCTTTGATGTGGAAAGAAGCTCTTTCCTAGTCCCTTTGATAAGCTTGATGAAGTGTAGATGATCTAAGTGTAAAATTGACTATAATCTAGCTAAATTGCTTGAAAGTGATAAAAAGCTATGGAGTGAAATGCCTATAATGATGATGCTCTAATTTTTGGATCCATATTATGAAAAGGATGTCTCTATTTATAGAAGCCAAGGGTTGAAGGATGAGAGGATTTTATGAATGTGGGATAAACTGAGAGCCAATGAGAATGTGACACTTGTCAACATTCCATTGGATGAGGGTGGAGCACATTTTGGGAAATGTGTGAGTGGAGGAGGATGGGAGAGAAGTAAATGTTCATGGTTGAGAATTTGAAAATGGTGTAAGAGGAATTGAATGATATTTGAGAGGATGTAAGAGGATTTGATAGGTTTTTGAAAACCTTTGGAGGGAAATTGAATGAGAGGTTGTTGAGAGGAATATTCCTCAGAATATGCCTTTGTGAGGATAATTGAGGTAATTAGATCATTAGAAGAAATTGATTTTATGTGCAACCTAATTAGTTGACCATGATTTATTTAACTCTTGAAGAGTTAAAAGCTAGAGGATCTAATTGATGATGATTAGAAGGTGATTTAGGATTAATTAATCCAGAATTGATTAATTGGAGTGAATTAGGAGATGTGACATTTGATTTGATTGTTTTTTAATCAAATGAGAGGATTAAAAGAGGATTTAATTAAATGATTTGATTTAATTAAATAAGTTAGAAAGGAGGTGAATTAATCAATAAATTTAATTATTTGATTAATAGCTGAATTTGCTGATTTTAATTAAATAATGCTAATTATTCAATTAATTGATCATTTTGAGATGATTTCAAAAGAAATGATGTTAGTTGGTCAGAATCAGATATCCATTATCAATGGAGACATTTTAGGTGTCTACAAATACTATCTTATTATTGTTATAAAAGTCTTAGGTTATAGTTTATTGTTAACATCATGGTTGTTCTCAAATGTTTACCATTCCATATAGTATTTTACATATATTTATTCTTTCTTAGTAGACTATTACCTTTGAGAATTTTTTTTTTAAATTCCTTTATAATTATAGATTTGGTAAGGAAGAGATAACTCTCTATCTATAGTTTGGTGAAAATACTTTCCAAGGTTATTTTCAATTGCTATGAGTGTTGAATGTTGACCATTCAAAGAAAACAACCATATTTACTATGTGGGACACTAATATAGGATGATAAAAACATATAATTCTCTCTACAATAGTATTAATGATGATAACATAATATAAAATTGCCATGATTATATTCTTGACACTCAAATTCTCTAATTTCAATCATCTTTGCCACAATTATGTGAAATCAAATAGTATATTTGCTAGTTTAAAATATATTTTCTATGAAATTTTATTGTATAATATCAAGTAATTTTATGATATTACTAAACTTTAATAAATTTGTATAAATATAATAATGCATTTCTTAATTGAAACTAACTATAAAACCTTGTAACTTTAAAATTTAATATTCATTGTTGATTTCACTTTCACAATCATTGTTCACATTGACATTCAATATCCTTAGGATCTTTACCTCTAATTTCTTAGTTCTTATTCTTTGTGTCTAATCACTTTCCATTATTTTCAAATATACCATATTTTTTTCTCTACAATGCAAGTTATTAAAATTTCCTTTCTATCTATTTTTGAATCTAGGTACCAACTCGTGAGTTAATTATAAAATGTTCCATATGGTTGAACTAAAGGAGTTACTGATCTTATGACCAACCAATTGTCCATATATTTGATGTTTTTTCTTTATTGGGATCCTTTTTTCTTTCATCTCTAGATGAAGCTCATGGAAAAATTTCTTGGATTTGTTGCATTTTATTTTCTTAAGCCAACTAAAGAAAACAATATCTAGGTCATAGTTTCATTGATCATTTATGATATTCAATTGAAACTCTCTCAATTTGATTTCTATATATTTTCTCATGTGTATGACATTAAATTATTAATATATAGGAGTTTATAAAAGGATGTATTTTCTTTTCCATTGTTAGATTATGTATATATAATGTTTGGTAGAATATATACAGTTTTCTAAAATGTGTGGAAATATATATCTTTTGGTATAATAAAAATGTGAGCTAATAATTATTTTGATGTAGGTGAGCAAGATGCCACACAATGCACATAAATGGGTGTCTATTTGGTCATCCAACTATCACTAGTGTCTTCCATGGAATGTCCTCCTTATAGAGGAATTGAGTGTCCCCTATTGGTTGAGGGACAAGATGGTGAATGAAATTAACACAAATGGCAAGGACTAGTTAGGGGGAATTTGATAATTATACCAAGTACTTCAACTTACTTTATGAATCCAAGGTGACAATGAGCTTGCATGTTGAATTTTATAATTTATAAATAGAGATTTAAGATTTGGTGATTGGCCAATTGCTCTATATCATGAGATTTGAGATCATTACCTTGCTAGATGCATTTGGAAGGTCACTATTACACCAACAATGACCATCAACATATACACTCTTTGCAATGAGCTTAGTATGGGATTCATTAGATTCTTTAAGGGACAATCACATGAGCCCACTTGAGGAATGGTTGGTCCTTGCTTTTAGGTTCAAGTACTCTAGAAATTCAAGGTGCATCATGTCATGCCATCATTAAAGTTGTTACATACACACTATGGGATACTTAACTTGTATGCCATAAAGTCTAATATGACAATTAATGTTCATACTATTATTTATGATAGCGATAATGGAGAGTTGATACCAGCATCATTGTCATGAAATTGTTGGAGAGGATAATGAGTGGTGATGGGAGGGAGTTCTTTCATGAAATTCTTTAGAAACTGTTTAGCTATAACAATAAATATTTATTTTGTAAATATTTACAAATTATTTACATATTATATTTATGAATAAATTCAATTTTGAAAGGATTTACAAATGTTGTTGTAATAGTGTTGATGGGTATGGTAGTGTTTTATAATTTTGTATGATAAACGCTTCGACCTTGAAAAAATATTTTTTTTTCTCTTGTTTATATAAAATGGAATGTTTGCATATTCATGTGTTATTAATCAATGTTAAACATATATGTTTAATCTTATAAAATAAATGGTTCACTATGTGAAGTCCCTTTTTTATATGAGTGAACATACACGATTTTCAAAATAAGTGTTGAATGTAAAGATGGCTACATGTGTACATACATGTCTTGAAATTATATATTAAACTCTAATTTTAAATATTTGAATATTTGATTTTCACAAAGTTATTTTAATAGCATTTTCTCCATGTTTCACAATAACCAAAGTACTAGAATAAAAAAAATGTATATGTGTATTTCCTATTACAACATCTAACAAAGTTTCTTTATCCTTTATCCTTTGATAGATGTCCATACCCTATTCCAAACCTCCAATTTCGGCACAAGCAAGTAGGATGATAGAAAAGGTTGTGTGCTCTAGTTTTACACCTATCTATTGTATTTTCTTGAAAGTTTATAATACCTTTTCAATAAATCCATTTTGTGCATACCTTACAATTAGTTCCATGAGAACACATTTCTTTGAGGATTTCTATTAGACATTTCATGTGCCTTGTCTATGCTTAGATATTTTGGATGTCTTTTCATAATTGTATTCCATGAGATGACATCTTTGAGGTATTATGTCAAATAGTTCATGTGCCTTTCTATGCTTCCATGTCTACTTGGGTAGTTATGTGTTCCTTATCTATGCATCCACATTTTCTATACATGGGTAGTTACAAATGCCTTGCCTATGCTTCTAAAAAAAAAGGGAAATAGGGCTCCACCTTTTAGGAGATAGAACTTGGATCTATTTCACACTTTATTTCACTAAGAAACCTAGATCCCTCAACCTAGTGACTTGATTGAGGAATGGCTAGAGGGCTCCTATTGTATTTGGACAAGGATTCACCATTAAACAATTCTTTAGAAGAGGAAATTGAATGCACTATGCAAATTCACTATATGACCTAGGAATTTGAAGGCATTAAACAAGATTGATAAATTGGAATCAAATAGTAAAGTACCTAGTGAAACAAAGAAAATAAGGTTCCACCTTTTGGGAGATGGAAGTAAAGGGGGATTAGGGTTCCTCCTCCTATTTCACTTATGTTTCATTAAAGGAAACCAAGATCCCTCAACCAATGGACTCGATTAAGGAATGGGTTAGATAGTTAATATAATTTCCTTGGGTGTGATTAAAGGCAAAAGGGGGTTCACCACCAAGAAAAGGGCTGGAAAGAAGATTCAAATAATGTACAAACCTAACTATGCAACCTATGGTATGGAACTAAAAATCAAAATAATGAATCAAGAAAGGACATAGGGGCACTTGAAAAACTAAAGATTCTTGAAACATGGGCTCCACTCCTAAAATTATGAATTTCAATGCACATAGGAACTCATATGCATTCTAGTAGGGGTGATTTAGTTCCAGTTTAAGGTTTCAGGCCAACACCAGAATCAACAACTATGAAACCAAGACCTATAGAAAATTCTTGAAAATCGGTATATTGGGGCTCATATGCCACAAGTGGCAATTTAGTCCTAGTATGAGGGTTGATCTAAAACTATGATATCCTCTAGTTTTCTCCTATAGCTTCTCTCCTATCAAATATTCAAGTCTAAAAGCATGAATTCTGGTTTGTAGGTGACTTTCCATGAAGACGACAACTTCTTGACAATCTTGAGAACTTTCTTCAATCTTGCAACTTTGTCTTCAAAGGATCTTGAAGCTCCAAATCACCTAGATCTACAATCAAACATGAAAGGAGAGAAAAAAAATTATCTGCTAGTGGATAAGGGTTAGCCTTGGTCAAACCCCATTTTGTGTAATAACCCATTCTAATTATTACTTTAATTATATTATTGCAAATGACATTATGGATATTTAATTTTAAAAAGACATAACTAAGTAGCTATTTTTAATCACAACAACACATGTCTAATTAAAATAAGATTCATGATAATATGTATTCATTTCCTAAGGTCAATTACAATATCCAAGTTGACTTGGCTCATTGGGCCACAAAGTCAATACAATATACAATTTTACATCAAGGTTACAGCATAGTCCATGATAATCATGAAAAATTAAAGGTTTCCTCTTGATGCTCACCTTCATTGGTGAATGAGAACATGGTTGAAGCTCTTTACCACCCAACCATTAAGCTTACACTTCCCTAAAATTCTTCCTACTTGAAGAACATTTGAACTTGCATGGAAAGTTTAGCAAGAGAACAATCTACAAGGTGGAATTTGGTGTGTCCCCAAACATCAACATGCATCTTTATCTATGATTTAGAAAAATGCAAGATTTATGATAGGAATGGTAGAGAGTGCTATCATAATGTCCATACATACATAATGGGCTAATTTCTTGGCCAAGCATAAAAATTAAGCTGCAACACTAAATGATAGGTTTTGGATAAAGCAAAAATCTATACTCTCTAAACTCCATTTCGACACCCATCCTAGAAGGAAACTTTCAACAACATAGTTTATTCCTTAGCAACTATCTACCCCCTAGAATCATCTACTTTGAGGTTCTCTATTCTACTTAGGTTTTTTTGTTCTACTAAACAAAGAGGTTAATCTTTACACAAATGTTGACAAAAATATAATTTTAGTCTACTTAATTCCTCTACTTAAATTGATTTAGAAAATAGTTCAAGAGGATCTATCCAAAAATTAATCCATTCAATTCATACACATGTCACATGATTAATTTCAATGTACTTTAGTATTTCATCAAAGTGAATTAAATTAGTAACAAAAGAAGGTATGTCCCAAGTATGTGTGTGTATGCAAATTAAGCTATTAATTTGTGCATACATTCTGAAATAAAAACCATTATATCAAATTGCTTCCATTCAAAATAATGTTACAAATTGACATATCATTTTTCAGTAATACAAAAAGTAAAAGAACTGAGAAAAGGTTTGTTTGAACAATTTCCACATAGTGATATACTATTTGTATAAAAAAAAGTTGTTTGTAGAAAAACAATGTTGTTTGAAGCGGAATATATGTTATTTGTAGAAAAACCAATGTTGTTTATAACAAAACAATGCTATATGTAGTAAAACATTGTTGATTGTACCCAAAAAAAAAAAATTTGTAGCAAAACAAATGTTGTTTATAAGAAATCGATATTGTTTATAGCAAAATAATATTATTTCTAGACAAAAAATTATGTTTATAACAAAACGATATTGTTTGTAGCAAAACAAACGTTGTTTGTAGAAAACCAAATGCTGTTTATCGCAAAATGATGTTGTTTGTAGAAGTTTACAAGTTACCATGCCAATATGTTTTGTTAATAGTTTAAGGCTATTCAGTACAACATTCAAATGAACAAAGTTCCATCATTCTAGTATTCAAATATTTAAACAATACTAGTACTCTTTGTGCAATAAATAAATTGAGTGGCATGCTTGTCATTTTAAGACTAAAATAAACATAAGAGTTTGGAATGATCTCATTATTTCTCGAATTATATAAAAACCCATGTTTTGATGGCTTGGAGATGAGGCCCTAGGGATGGGCAGAGTCATTTCTAAGAGAAATTGAGTTGTAGGGTGATGGATATGATGAATTACTAAGAAATTGGCCTATGTGAAGGGTTAATGAGTGTGTGCAGGCTATATGTGGGGTGTTTGAAGCATTAGATTGGTTGTAGGAACCCTAGAGATAGGATTTCCTATAAAACCCTTGGTATTTGTTTTGAGAATGAGGGTTTGTGAGATTAGTGGTAGGGAAACCTTGGAGTGGCAAAAAAATTGGAAAATATGGTGTTTTGATTCATGAATAAAGGCTGCTTCATGTGTTTGAGTGAGAGGTAGGTGTTTGTGAAGGACTTCCTTAATAAAAAGGGGAAAATTGAGTAGCCGAAAGGCAGGGTAGTCTATTGGTTTGCTATATTGTTGCAAAGCAGTCAATTGAAACCTTGTGGGATTGTTGTTTAGGTTCAGTGGGAAGACTAAATTGATGTTTGTCAGGCCTCGATATAGCCTTTTTCAAAATATTTCACTAGAAAGTGTGTTTGAGGCCTAGAAGCCTTTCGGGAGTGCTTGGTGATAAGTTGAATTTGTGTAAACATCTTAATCTTGTTAGATGCCTCTTATGACTATGTGAAGGATGTTAACGTCTTGATGATTTGGGAGCCACCTTGTATTGCATCACCCAAGACCTTATGTGAATGTGTTAAACATATTACAACACCAAATCAAGGCAACATTATGCTCAATTTAATATGGATGGCCTAAACAAGTGCAAAAATGTAAGGGGATACATTTTTCATCATTACAGCATGTATACCTGGGTAGTTATAGCCACAACATTTTACTAAATTCTTCTATTTTTATCTATAATATATGACAAAAATCCCTCTTCCATTATGCTTTGATGGATGCCCATAGCTTGTTCCAAGTCTTCCATTTTGGCACAAGTAGGTAGGATGCTTGCAATGGCTATGAAATGTGGCTTTACAATTACGAATTATATTTTCTCAAGATTTTGAATAGCCTTTTTAATAAATCCATTTTGCACATATCCTGCAATCATGTAATTACATGAGAGGACATCTCTTTGAGGAATTTTTTCAAAGAGTTCACATGCCTAGTCTATTCTTCCATATTTTGTATGCATGTCTACCAAAGCATTTCAAACTATAATATCTAACCAAAATTCTCTTTCCATTATGCTTTGATGGATGTCCATGTTATGTTCCAAAGCTCTCATTTTGGCATAGGCATAGATGATGTTGGAAAAGGTTGTGGAATTTGGCTTTACACCTAATAATTACATTTTCCATAATGGCATTCCATGAGATCAACATCACTGAGGCATTCTATCAAACAATTCATGTGTCTTATCTATGCTTCCATGTCTACCTAGGTAGTTACACATGTCTTTTCTATGCTTTCACATTTTATATACATGGGCATTTATACATGCCTTGTCTATGCTTCCACACTTTGCATACATGTATGCCTGAACAGTTACAGCAACAACATTTGACAAATTCTTTATCTCCTCTATCTATAATATATGACAAAATCCTCCTTCCACTATACTTTGATGGATGTCCATACCTTGTTCCAAAGCTCCCATTTTGGCACAGGCAGGGAGGATGCTGGCAAAGGTGGTGGAATTTGTTTACTAAAGCCATTTGGACAAATCCACTTTGTGTATATCCTGCAATCGGGGCATTTCAGGCATTCTGTCAGATAGTTCGTGTGCCTTGTCTATTCTTGTTCTCAAACACATAGAAACCGCTCAACAGGGGCTCCATCTCGTCGCTTTATACTTGGTGTCCAAAATATAAGTGTGCGTAGGGTTATTGAGGAGCTTCTACATTTCTCTGGAGATGCCTAGAAGCTGATGAATAGTGCTCAACAGGGGATTCATCCCTTCTCACAGCTCTGCTTTCCTTCGAAACGGTGGAAACGTAAACAGAAACAATAACGAACGGAAAAGGTTGGGTTAAGAGTGCGCTCGGCCACCTAAGCTGTCAACGCTTAGACTGTGCCTGTTAAGCCCGGCCAAGCGGAAATTGAACAAAAATGCACCGACATTATCTTATCCAATTGTAACCATTCAAACGTCATGATAGATTCGTTAAACACGGCTCTATAAGTCGTGGCGCGTGTGTGTGTTGGATTCTCGATTCGATCCCTATTATCAGATCCCTGTAATTTGACTTTGGGTCTACTTACAACTTAGCCCATGTCCTCTTCACGCTGAGAAACGGACGAAATAACAGTAAACAAGAGAGATGGAAGTGCCAAAGTGAGACTCCTGGCAAGACTCGATAAGTCTGTTTCCTTTTTCCTGGGCCACACCACAAAGTTAGATGGCTTTGTTATTGTATACGCAACATGTGAAAAATATCTTTTCTCTTCAGTCCCTTTATAACCAATCATGAATGCGAGAGGTGAAAATGGGGGCTCGTTTTCTGTAGCAAGCCAGCTTCTCGTTTCAAGTGTACAGATCTCCTTGAAAAGGAAAATTCACGGGAAGAACACGTGCATTTCCTATGAATGTTTGTTGAGAAAAAGTAATCTAATTGCACTTTACAGTTGGAGCGTTATATTTAGATTATCATGTTGCAGAAGCAATTGCCACGAAAATGCATTGAAAACGACCGCCATTCATTTACTCGACCTGTTGAAACCGTTACATCCTGCCATTCCTAATAAACCAATCACGCGTTCATGTCTACGAGTCTATCTAAACTAATATATGTAGGGCCAAAAACTGTGCCCTCATTCCTTCCCCTTGGGAAGAATCCCGTTGCTTCCCCGAAGAAAGCAACACAGATTCCCTTTATCCATCTCCGCCCATTTCCTCTCCTTCTGCCACGTAACTTTTCTACGGCTTGATCTGCATTTTCTTCTTTTCAGATTTTATTAGGAAGACATGTGTCTTTCTAGAGCTCCAAGAGAAGTAATTGGTTTATCCAGATCTCTACATCACATCGCCTTCCTTATAAATTGAGAGCGGAGCATTCGTTTTGTTCGTCATTCTAATCGATCTTGTTAATCCTTTTGTATTTGTATCTGTAAGAGGAGAGCCTTTGCATTTTGTTTCGAAACATCTGGTTGGTCTTCATTTGAGTGGCGTGGAAGATGGGTGCCATGGCTCTTATAGAAAGCTTGATGGAGGCGGCAACTATTCGCCGGACCAAGAAGCTTAAGCAGTTTCAGGTATCCCCTTTTTCTCTCTATTTTTCATTATACTTTAGATGTAGTGAACCAAATAAGGTTGGTTGTTAATGAACCATTTATGCTTTGCAATTGCAGACGGTAGAGTTGAGAGTTCGTATGGACTGCGAGGGGTGTGAAAGAAAAGTGAGGAAGTCGTTAGCAAATATGAAAGGTGAGAGAGTAGGATCCAGAAACACGTTTCATTAAAATCTGTTTCGTGTATGGGAGTGAGTATTAACGTGAGTTGTTGCATGCAGGGGTGAGAACGTTGGAAGTAGATAGAAAGCAATTCAAAGTGACAGTGACGGGGTACGTGGAGGCGAACAAGGTGTTGAAGAGAGTGAGAAGGAGGACTGGGAAAAAGGCAGAGATGTGGCCATACAAGCCATACAATCTGGTTTACTATCCATATGCTGCTCAGGTCTACGACAAAAAAGCTCCGGCCGGTTATGTAAGGAATGCGGACCCCACCTTCCCCAATCCGCAGAAGACTGACGAGCAGTATACCTCCCTCTTCAGCGACGACAATCCAAACGCTTGTTCAATTATGTAGACTTGATGATCCGTTCTTTTCGGGTTTGTATACTGCTCTAATTCAATTCATTGTTTTCAATCCGCTACTCCGTTCCTGCTCTACCATAACAGGGGAGTCAAACGGTTACAGTGTGGATGATGTAAAACTGTATAATAGATATGGAAGTGGCAAGTGACACTCTATGGCAAGCTCGATAAGGCTCCGATTTGTTTTGGTGGGGTAGGGCGCCAGTTTAGTGGGATTTGGTATTGTATACGCAACATCTGAAATTTTGAACAAGATTGTCTAAAGAATAAGACACGATGTTCTCTTTACAAGAAAGTAAAAACACTTTCTTTGTCGAGTGGGGTCCTCTAATATGTAAGATAACAATGTTTTATGTAATAAAAAGTTATCATCTATTATGGAAGAGTTAAACAAACGAAGCACTTTATCATCTTAGTCTTAGTCTATTTCAGTCGTTTTGAATGGTAGATAGTTATTTAAAATGCTATTTGGGATAATAAGTAAATTATTTAAAATGTTATTTGGGAATAAAAAAGTGTTTTTTTTTATATTTATAATTTGTGTTGGTTAAATAAAATAATTGTTAAAAAGATTTTTAGTCTTTTAAAAGTTGATTGAATGAGTTCACTATAAATAAAGTATTGGTGAGTGTAAGGTCTTGAAACTAGAAAACATGAGTTTGGGATCATGTGTTAAGTGATTTTGGTAGAATGATTTCCCTCAATCCCTAGTTCTCAATCAAAAATTTTTGACCCAAACTCATGCTCTCATATTAGATTGCAAAATGACTTAAGTTTGACATCGATCATTCCAACAAATTGTGTGTGTAAGAATGAGAATTACTACATGTCAATTTTTCATAGTAATTAAAAGATATAACACTATTTATAAGGGGGAGCAACAAGAGTGTTGTCCTCAATAAAATAGGTCAATATAGAAGGTTCTTTCGAGGAAGGAGTTTTCACTTTCAAATTTTGCATGTTAACTTAGGTGGAAAAAATTATTCCATTTTTAAATTGATTTAACTCCTCTGAAAATTTGAACAAATGCCTAGTTAGGGTTGATTTGGTTCACTAGAATTTACTAATTAGTTGCTTCGCAATAGAATATTGGTTGTTGGTGCAATAAAATATATGGATACATGCTTCAATAGTTTTTTGTTTCCTTATTAGTGACGTCAAAATATATTTAGTCAAGTGCATATTATAGTATGTCAAATAGGGGGATTGATGTAGAAAAACATATTAGATGGAAAAGTGCTAATACTTTAATTTAGATTTAGATTTGGATAGAAAGTGATAAAATATTTTAATTTAAATTTGGAAGCCTTCCAAAAATGTATTGGGATTAATCTAGATTTGGGTAAGTGGGAGTCCCATAATTTACCAAAAAAATATAAAATCACATGCTTAGTGTTATTCTAAAAAATTTCACGACATCACCCTTGAAGTTGATGAACCAAATTCGGTAAAAGGAAAAATATTTGTAGAGGAAAAAATCACATTTATAAAAAACATAAATTTCCTCATTACAACTTTAATATTTAATTATTATTTATTGTGTGTATATACTACATCTAAATTCTTGATTTTATATAAACACTTATAGCTTTCCTATCATATACTATTTTTCAAATTCAAAAAAATTTCACGTTATAGGTTTTTTTGGCTATATATATAGCTTTGAATTTCATATTTTTTGACCAAATTAGTCAATTGAAAAATAATTCTTCAATGTTTTTGAAAATTCTCTTAAAAAATAATTAATTGTTTATTTAAAAAAACAAATATATGCATCACATCTACCATGAGTTATTTTCTTATATAAATTTTTTGATGAGAATAATTAGTTTTTTTCGAATTAAGCTGATAAGAATGACACCAAAATCTTATTTAGAAATAAAATATTAGTGTATGTCCCTTTGAAATGTCTAAATTTCCCAAGTGAATTTGAAATTATAAAAATAAATAGTTTATAAACTAAATTCAATTTCATAAAACATCCATAACTAGATAAATTCAATTTCATAATAGTGTCAATAAAAAGGAAAGAAATAAAGATGTGGGTAATATATTGTCTAGGGCCTATAGTAAATTAATCTATGGAGGCACGTGGAAACACATGTCAAAAAATATAATAATCATGATATGAATCATATCATTACTTAGTGTTGTCAATCAAGGTATCACTAATTACATGTATCAAAGTACCTTCATCATGTATATAAGCATAGTATGAAGATAGAAATGATCTAACATGCAACTCTACATCTTCATTACCACTAAATGAATATATTTGGAGATAAGAAAATAAAGAATTTAAATGCATACAAATACTTTTTTTTAACCTTTTTCATCCAATTTCTCCTTAGATTGGGCTAGATAATATTTGCACCTAGAATACTCTCTTGATATGCTCTTTTGATGTATGGAATGTGGTTGCTTATGAAACCAATAGATTGGCGGTAGGATTGAGATAATGAGAGATTAAATGGATAGAATAAGGATAGGATAATGGGAGATTAGATAGAAAATAGAGTAGCATAAGGCTATGATGATGAAAGATGCTCAAATGGGATGAGAGGCATATGATTTATATATTAACTCCAAGAGGGAAGACAAGGGCCAAGATGAATTGATTGATGAATGTCCATGATTGATTGATAGTTAGGGTTTGGATTGAGGCTTAGCCTTTAACAAGTGCCACAAGAGGGGTAAAGGTGTAAAAGGTAGGTCTACATTTTTCATCCTTTCATATGTGAGAGGATAAAGGCGGGAGGGATACTTGTCACATGATGGAAAATTTAGATGTGATCCATGTGAATGGATGTAATGGTTCAGATTAAATGGACAAGGATTGAAGATTTTATGGAATTAAATATTGGAGGAAAATTTGAGTAAGATTAATTATCCTAAGTCAATTAATTAATTATGTATTAATTAATTGATTTAGTTGAAGGATTTAGGGGATAAGGCTAAACATAATTAAATAAATATAAATTTATTTAATTAAGGTGGGATAAAGGGTAAATGTTAAACTTAATTAAATAAATATAAATTTATTCAATTAAGGGTGAGGGAATTATTAATTAACTAATTAATTAATTAGTATATGTTTAAGTAATTGCTAAAATAAGATAGAATGAAGTGTGGTCAAGTATAAGATAATATAAGCGTCTACAATATATCATAGGTATATTAAGAGAATATTCATCTAAATATGTAATCATTAAATAAAGAATAATCAAATTCATTAATAAAAGAGAAAAAAAGCATCATTATACTCATCACTTCTAAAATCAACAATTGATCATGAGCGAAAATATAGGGAAGAGGGATCATAATATATAGATATATTATTAGTATAGGAGTAAATTTATATCATAAATATCATCAATAGGATAAACACATAGACATGAAAATAAAAGTAAAAAGTATATAACTAGACATTCATTAAGGTTTATTATCACATGTAGGTGAATGTAAGACATGCATATCTACATCATACGTGTCCATGGGTTCAACATGAAATATTATAGATAGTTTTTCATCATTATGTGCATCATCAGATGTAAAGTAAAGTAAAGTAATGCATTCAAATCACATGAATCTAAGGAGATATGGTTGTCATGACATATAAGGTGTTCATAATCAAAATTTGTAAATATGTCATGCATAGGTGGAGGTAAAACTATATCATCTATGTCTCTCCTATAAGATGTGTCATGAGGTATATCCTCGTGAGGTATTCAATCATCACAATTATAACCCATATGATCATCACCAAATCTCATTGATAAATGACATAAATCCATCTAATAGGAATGGGGGAGAATTGATAAAACTATGAAGGAAGGAATAGATGAGACATGATAGAATAAAATCTAGATAGAAAGCACATTATTATCTTTATGAAAACGCGTCATGAGAATATTAACAATAAAGAGATAATGTGTGATGAAAAATAAGAAGTTATCAAAATCTAAAATATAATTTGAATGAATATCAACCAAGGAGTAAGACCTATGAAGGTCATCCATAAGGTAGAATATCCTAGGGTGGGAGAGTGGGACAAAAGATAAAACACATTGCATATCGAAACCCTGATTGAATGATATAAGCATATAAAGATCAAACCATAGACAAATCTAGATATAGATGATAAATGATAAGTGTATCAAATTTGGAAATATAAGAAGTCCTAGAAGGAAAATAGGTCGAATTTAAGATTGGATGGGTTTATTAGAATGTTGAGAAAATATAGATCTAATAAAAAACATAAACATGAGCACACATTAACCTATCATAAAATATGATAATTTACAACAATTAATTTAGGAAAGTAAATGGAAAGGATGGGAGTACTTAGCTCTATGATTGAAGAATGATTATTTTTGTTGAAGAATCTAGAATTAGGTTGATATTTACTTAGGAAATAGTGATTGTCTATCAATGAAATGCCTCAAAACCTACTTTAGGTTTATGCTTTATTTCTGGTCAAGTTTGTGGTCATGGATTCATTCTTTGTTCTCCCATATGGATTTATTTTTTCTCTACTCTTTTGAGGGCTATTAGTATATAGAAATACCTTTGTTATGTCAAAAGGACACATGTTTTCCTATGTCAGTCTTTTAAAATGTGTGCAAAATGTTTAGGACATTAATTTAGGGTTCGAGAATGATGTATGCAAATTTGTCACTCTTTTATTCTCTAGAATTAGAGAGGACTTTTGGATTATGAATGTTTGAAATGCATGCACTAAATACCTTTAAATTTAAGGACATGGAAATAAAATACACAATTTTATATTTTGTTGGTTCTTAGAGAAAAAATAATTGATAAATGTAAACTTAAATTTAAATTTAAAATTTAAAAGAACCAAATCTATGACTGTAGGATCAACCCTATGATAACTTCAAACAAAAAATACACCAAATCACAATATAAAAATATTTATATACAAAAATGTTCAAATAAATATATAAATGATAGAAATGTTTTAAAAGGTGTGAACATAAGAATGAGATACAAGAAAAATATAAAAGTATGTGTGAATAGATTTAAGTGAAATAGAAGAAAGGGATAAACAGGTAGATGTAAAACCAAGCTATCAATAGTTATTGGAGGATTCGGCTGGCGTAACCGTTTCTAGCGTTAAACGGTTCATACAAGTTAAATGTCGGTTGGTCGCTATCATTCAACTTTGTTTAACCAACGTAGAAAACAAACTTGCTTTTCTGCCGACTTACGTAATTGAGATAAGATATTGTCGATTCATTTTATAATTTAATTGTTGACCTTCCAAAAAAACAGTTGAGAAAAGTAGAAGCGCACATTTGTGTGGGGTCTCATGTTTTTTTAAAAATACTTTTATCTATATTTATTTTTGCGTTTTCTTCATTACCACAAATGGATTCCCCTTAAATTGCCGATCTTGGTTGAAAGAAGAACATTCATTTTAAATTTATTTTAACCCTTAAACTAGGGGGATAACGCTGACGTCACAAAATTCAATAGAATTAACTTACGATTCTTGCATACTAAATTTGGAGATATGAGTTATGTTTGAATGCTCATAATCTATTGATTGCATGTCCTTTTTCAAACTATTTTTTTCTTATAAATTTAATTAATTGTAACAATAAATAAATTTATTGTAGGATAAATTAATTGGAATTGGAATAATGGAAATTTTAATGAAAAATTTGTTTATAATAAATATATTAATTGTTGGAGTAAAATAACATAATATTATAAATATAATTGCATATGAAAATAATGATATAATTTCTATATGTATATTAAAGAAATTAAAAGAAATGATAATAGTATATAGATTATGTGGTGAATAATGTTAGGATTAAGGTGATATTAAGTTTAATGAATTAGATTTTCAAATATTTTGAAATAGGTATTTGAACATCTATGATGGTTGAGAGATATTAAAATTTTACTATTATTTTACTTGTAATTTGGGATATTAGTTTGTAATGACATTAAGTGAGGGTTATTTATGCTAGTAGTAGTTATGATTTAACTTCCTTTATACAACTTTATCATTCCTAAGCACTAGGTGTAAAAGTGGAGCATCTTGTGTTATGATGAGTGGGATCCATAGAGTGTAATGACTTCAAAATGGAGCAAGTGTTATATTCAAAAAGTGTGCCCTCTTCACATTGATCAAAGATGTCACCATTATTGGTTACTATTCATGGTGCATTGAATACTTTTAGTCCATGGGGTATTAGGTTTATTCCATTTGATGGATTTTGGTAGGTTTAGTTTTGGATTTCCCACCCTAGGTATTTACAAATTAGATACATTGAATAGTTATTTCATAGGTATTTTTTTGGGTGAGCATTATTCCATTGTCAAAATATTGTTAGATTAATGGGAAATACCTAGAAGTATTGGTGAAACACCTCTATTAGATTAATACAGACTTGTCCTCTTTTTTGATGGTGGGGTTTTTCATTTGAATGTTTCTTTGAATCCATTTAATTTTATGAGTTCTATTTTATGTGTTTGTTGATCTCATATTATTGTTTTACATAATTATTTATGTCTATCTCAAATATATTGTTAGTCCCATGTATATTTAATAGGGTTAATTAGCATTATGCACTTTGTGCTTATACTATCACTAGTATTGTTCGTTGATTTTCTCAACATTTGGTATTAGAGCTAATGGTTTTGATCAAAGAGCGATTCCTTTCTAGAAGTTTTTAGAGGTATTTTATTTAAGTGAATTTTATAAATTTATTTTGTTGGAAGCCATGACTAGCACATCTTTGTCAGAAATTAAAACAGTTAATGGTTTTGTGTACAAGCTACACAAATTAGAAATGAACGATACCTTGGAAGAAAGGGGTCAATGGAGTAGTTACAAAGAAAGTAAATCCCATGGATATATTTGATGAGGATTGGAAAAAGCATGACAAGAAGGCATGAGGAATCATTCACTTGTGTCTTATAATTTTTGTCACTTTGAGTGTCTAAGAGGAGGCTTGCATACAATTTATGAAAGATGATAGGTGATATATATCAAATGAAGAGTCTTGTGAATAATTTGTATTAGAAAACAAATATTTAATCTTTGCAACTGAAAGAGGCAAAATTTATTACTAAGTGTAGAGTAGGAAAAGTGATCCTAGATCCAACTAGATTAACTAGGATTAACTTCTTTTCACTTTGACTCCACATTCAAATACAAACCAACTAGGGTTTTATGATTGGCTTGCTACAACAAGGGAGTGCCAATCTCTTAGGATTTGTATTCTCTTTATTTTCAAAGATGAAAAAATTTATATGTCTTTTAACAAGCCGAATTGACAAAAACCCCATATTTAAAAACATATTTTATCGTATAAACAAAGATGAAAAGCAAAAAAAAGTTATAGATCTACAAAGGTGATATAGAGAGGAACCCGTGATTGAAAGATGGTCTTGAATTGTAGGGAAAAGGGCATGGGTGGCCTAGAATAGAGAAGTTTCCTTTTTAGAATTTCCAAATCTCAGATGTTGTGTTACAATATGAACTATGTTTCCTATTATTGTTTGTTGATGAAACCTCTAGATCTATCCTACACACATGAAAAGAGGGGGGAATCTTGTGCTATATAGGGGCTTTACTAAGTCAAGCCTCATTTTGGTGTTTCCACCTCCACATACAAAAATGATGATGATCAAGAGGGCATGCCCTAGATCAAGTAGAGGCCAAACAATAATAATAATTGACTAAAATAAAATGATAAATGATAATATTACCTTGGTATTAAGTTCTTGTTGAAGTGATGCTACACCACAAGTTGCCAGTAATGTTGATTAAAGGATGCCTTGATTTCTTGATAGACTTGCAAGAGGTTATCTCACAAAATACAACGATTATTGTAGATAGCTTGTAGAGGATAACTCATACATCTTCATAATAATGGCATGATTGATCATAATAGCTCCTTGCTCATAATTTCTTCCTTCTTCCTAATGTCTTGCAAGCGTGATCTTGATTGATGAAATTTTTGTAATATTACTAATTCTAGTGATAACTTTAAGAAATCCCCCTCAAAAAAAGAAATAAAATCTTGGCAAATCTTTCTTTTTTTATGAAAAAATATTAATTTCTATTTGCGAATCTTTCATTTTTTTGAAAAAAATATTAATGTAATTGGCAATTTTCTACATCACTAAAATTTTGGCAAATCTTGAAAAATAAAAGGAAAATGCATTAATTATGATGGTGAATCCAGCAAATCTAAAAATAATTCTCATGGAAAAGTAAGGGCTCAAGGGTGGAAATTATCGATGTGTTTAAGAGGTAGACTATAATATTTACTTGTCCCCATTGTTTTAAAATATAATATAATGGCCCTAATTGTATACTATAAGGTACAATGTACCCGTGATCTGTAATTATCATGGGGCTCAAAATTACTTTTAGATAATTGTTTTAATGACCGTCATTGTACTCTACAAGGTAAAATTTACCCACATTCTATAATGCTAATGAGACCTAAAATTGTGTCTGCCCCATGAGTATTACAAATCATGGGTACATTTTACCTCATGCAATACTATTAGCATGAATATTTTTCACCTTCTTAAACTACTTAGACTTAATATTGAATTTGTTTATTTGGGTAGTTTTTTCTTGTGCTAGATAGTTTTCACATCCATTGCATTTTTTATTCTTTTATAAGACACTTTGTACATTATGTATAATCACGTCTCAATGCATTAATTTCACTCTTGGTGAAATAACTTCTCCTGTTGCTTGTCTCTTTTCGTGAAGGCTTATTTTGGTATGTAGATGCTCCTGTGGGCTCCAACATCTTTTCGTGAAGGCTTATTTCGGTATGTAGTTGTTCCTGTAGGCTCCAACATGGTATCAGAGTAGTTCTACTGCAACCACCTTCCATGAGAGTTTCCGTCAGGAATAATTTTATGTTGAAGTTTGGAGACATGATAATATTCTTTGTTGCAAGTTTTTTTTGGTGGCTGCAAAAGTTGGAGATCGTAGATCATGTTTTCTTCTGTTAAAGGCATTTTTTTATTCCAATTTGGTGCGGTGTGTAGCCATTCCTTAGTTCAGCTTTCGTGCATGGGGAACTACTCCTTAGTTTTGGATTAGTGCAGAACCACTCCTTGGTCATGGCTCGGTACGCAACCACTCCTTAATTTTGGCTTGGTGTGGTCTTTTGCTGAAAGAGGTTGCATTTTTGTTGAGCACGCATGAACTGGAGGCATCTTTTTTTGAGTGTATCGAAGGTGCATTTTCTTTGATATTTGTTGCCAAAGACGATGTGATCTGGTGTTTACACAAGTTGTGCATTATGTCTATTGTTTGGAGATTGTTGGCAAGGAGAAAGACTTGTTTGAAGCCCGAAATCATCATCTGGAAAGGCTACGATTTGCCCTTTTTGTTTGGAGGAATTTTTTTTTGTTTTCAACGATGCAAATTTTGGGAGAAATTCAAGTTGCTGGGTATGATTCCTTTGCTAGGCGTGATTCCTTTGCTAGGCATAGAGGATTGTCCCACATTGGTAGAAAATTGGTCAGAATTACTCCTCTTAATACTATGTGCTTTGTCCATTAGATGAAATCATTGTGGTATTGTTGAGGCTTGTGGTGACGATTTGTGAAGACTTTATTGCACATGTGGAAGAGGTACTCCTTTAAAATAAACACTTGCCATCTTGTAAAAATTTTCCATAACTTCAATTGCAAGTTTGTAGCCTGATTTTTTTGGCAAAACTGAAGATTGATCCACTCACTCCTCAAAACTATCACATGTGGAAGTTTAAGATGACACAATTGTTGCAATCTCAGGGTCTTTGGCAAATGTTGGATGTCGAACAACCTGAGTTCACTAAGGACTTTGAGAAGAATGTCCATCACAACAAAATGGATGAGGCGAGAGGATTCATAGGTCTCCATGTTCTTGATAATCTAATGTTTCATATTGTGGAGTGTACAACAACCAAAGAGGTGTGGGATAAGCTTGTTGAGTTGTATGAAAAGGTCAATTAGTTCAAAATCTTGCAGCTTGAAGCCAATCTCACTTCTCTCTCTCTAGATGCCTTTCCCACTATTCAGGACTTCCTTACACAGTTCAAGTTGATTCTATCATAGTTGAAAGGATGTGGTCATGCCAAGACAAATAAATAGTGTATCTTCTTGATCTTGTCTAAGTTATATGGTGCATTTTCAATATTTGCATCCACCTTCTATTCTACCATGGACACTATGGGAGATGCTTATCAAATGCCTTCTTTTGAGGTGTTATGTGATCGATTAGCTTGGGAGCAAGCCAAGTTGATCCATATTGATGCTCTTCCTAAGATTCATGCCCTAATGGCTCAATCTTTCAAGGGCAAGGGTAAAAATAAGAAGAATCCTAAGATAGATTCTCCTCAAGGTGGTGAGAATCCATCCAAGCCTAAGGAGATGAATGATCATAAGACTACACCTCCTCCTTCTTCTAACTCAGGAGAATCATCTTCCAAGTCTAAGAAGAAGAAGGAAAATTGTTCTTTTTGTGGAAAGTGAGGGCATAATGATGCACATTGTTTTGTGAGGCTCGCAACATTGGAGGAAGCTATGAAGAAGCACAAAATTTCCATGTCAGAGTCTTCTTCCCCGCGAAAAGGCCTAGCCCTTGCAACAAGAGGTTTGTCCTCTACCCATGATGGTTGGATTCTTGATTTTGGCACCCCACATCATATGACTCATGATGCGGATCTTCTTGATTCTCTTTTTGATAGTGATACTACTCACATTGCAATTGGAGGCTCTTCTCGGATTTTCTTATTTTAGGGACATGCTCAGTTCAGATGAAGGATGGTTCAATTGATGATGTTCTTCTTGTTCTTGATATTTCATAGAATTTTCTCTCCATTTATCACTTTTTAGCATGGTGATTGAAGGCTTGTTGAGTTATCTCCTAGTGATGTGACTATTTGAGAGTTGGAGAACCCTAAGAAGGTTGTTGCTACTGGAGTAGTTGATCATAGAGCCCACTAGTATAAGTTTGATGGATTTGACCCTTCACTAGGATCATCCTTTATTGCTCATGCAGATTATGTGAGAAAGTTGTGGCAAAAGCGGTTTGGGCACCTGAATTACAAATATCTCCAACAGATGAGCCCACAAAACTTGGTGATTGGTTTGCCTCAAACCTCTTGTTCTGATGGGATTTTCCCAGGTTGTGTACTTGGGAAATATCATTGAGATCCATTTCCAAAAGGCATGGCCACACGTGCTTCGACACCCCTTGAGTTGGTGCATAGTGATCTTATGTCATTTCTCACTCCTTCATTTTTTGGGGCCAAGTATGTGCTCACCTTCATTGATGTCTTCTCCTGTTGCATTGGGGTGTACATTTTGAAGTACAAGGATGAGGTTCTTCGCTTCTTCATGACACTCCTTGCATTTTTGGAGAAGCAATGAAGGTATTCCCTTCAAAACATTTGCATATACAATGGGAGGGAGTACATGTCAACCGAGTGTTCTAGGATTTTTGTAGTGCTTGAGGTATTCTTCATCAGCACATAGTGCCATACACTTCGCAACAGAATGGTGTGGCCAAGAAACAGAATAGAACCTTATGGAAGATGGCAATTACATGATCCAATCTAGGTCAATGACGTCAAATTTTTGGGCGAAGGCTTTCAATTGTTCCAACTACATTCAGAACCTTATGCCTCACTTGAGGCAATGTACAACATGACTCCTGAGAAGGCTTGGTATCATTTCAAGCATAAGGTCTCCTACTTCAGAGTATTTGGTAGCGATGCATGGACATTTGTTCCAACAAGGAGGCACAAAGTAATGGAGAAGAAGAGTAAGTGGTTCATGTTCGTTGGCTACTGTGAGGATGTGAAGGGTTGTCGTTTGTTTGATCTCATCACTAAAGAGGCACATTTTCATCGTGATGTTCATTTTGATGAGTCTTTCATTTTGAAGGATTCTTCATCACAGGCCTCTACCTCCCTTCTTCCTAGTTCTTCTTTAGAGGATGTTTTGTTTCTTGTTACTGATGATGATAATGTTGTTGATGCTCCTAATGATGGTATTGATATATTTGTTGACATAACTCCATCTTATCTTAAGCCTATACCCACACAACCTCTTTAGGCTTGTATTGTTCTTAAGGAGGCTAGTTCTCATGTAGGTGATCCCACCACCTCTCCGCACTCGTTCTTAGACTTCAAGTATTAGTCTTTTGAGTCATGCAATTTCTATTGATCCACAGAAGTTTTCAGATGCTTGAGGTGTTCTAGAGTGGGATAGTGCTATGGCTAAGGAATATTCTTCTTTGATGAAGAATCATACTTGGGATCTTGTTCCTCTTCGTAAGGGAATAAATTTGGTTTGATGCAAGTGGGTGTATTGTACCAAGTTTGTAGTTGATGGTTCTATTGACAAGTAGAAGGCTCATCTTGTGGTAAAGGGATTTTCTCAAGTTGAGGGCATCGACTATTCAAAGACCTTTTCTCCTATTGTGAAGATGGATTCCATTCATCTTGTACTTTCTATTGATGTACCTCAGGGTTAGTGTATCAAATGGATGTGAAGAGTGCTTTCCTAAATGGTGATATTTATGAAGAGATCTATATGGAGTAGCCACCAGACTTTGTGTAGGACCCTTCACTTGTTTATAGGCTTTGGTTTTCATTGTATGGTCTCAAACAAGCCCCTTGAGCTTGGTATGAGAAGATGGATAGTTTTTTGCTTGCTTTTGGATTCACTAGATGTCACTCTAACCCTACAATTTACATTTAGAGGCATGGGGGGATCCTCTCATACTTGTTCTCTATGTGGATGACTTGATTCTCATTGGGAGTTCTCCTACCATGATTGAGGATACTCAGAGAGATTTGATAGAGTGGTTTGATATGATAGACCTTTGTCTCTTGCATTTATTCCTGGGTGATCCCACAATAGTGTTTTATAATTTTTGGCCAAACTAGACACTGCAATTATTATTTTTAAATATATCTTTATATTCGGGAACCTATAGCGGCTAAACCATGAGGAATTTGAAGATGATGTAAACTAGAGTCTCATCACATTTTGTCTTTAAATTCTAAAAATATTTTTTTCAAAATTTTTGGAATCAGATTGCACTTTTATTTCAATCTCCCACGAAAACTAGTTTTTTTCATAAAACAACATTTTTAAAAAGTGACGCTCACCAAATACAACATAACTTTTTTTGTATGAAGGATAAAATTATAATTTTTTTGAATTTAGATTTGTAACTACGATATCTAGCACTTTCATTTGGTCTCATAGTTTTTTATTGAATATTTTTTCCTTAATCAAGTTTCAAAGTCAAACCAATTGCAATTCAGACATAGGAAAATTGTATACAACATAATGTTTTTTGGTTTCAAATTGAAATTCAATTTTATTTTTTAATGGATCAAGGACATCAATACCCAGCCTCGGCATATTTGAAAAAAAATTATTTTGATAATCTGCTATTTTTCCACATATGCAAAACATAGAGCTTGATGTTCGGTGAAAAACCTATGTTTAATAAAACTAAAAAAACACATGCATAATAAAATAAAAAACATATTAAAATTATATTCGTTGGATAGCTTGTTATGAGGAATACCTAATTCTAGTTGGGTTTGTGAAGATTCCTCCATTTTCATCCTCAACCCGAGCTCTAAAGTGCCAAAATTTAGGGTTTTTTTGTGTCTCAGATGGGGGATTAGGGATAAGGGGGTTCGTTCGAACCCATAGGGGTTCGAGTGAACCCCTTCAAAGAGGTTTGCTCAAACCCCTTTCCCATGCATTGTAATGTTTTTTTTTGCGGCCAAAATTCAAAGGGGTTCGGTCGAACCCTAGTTCAAGCGAACCCCTTTTTGGTTCGGTCGAACAAGAAGGTTCGTACGAACCCCTAAAATCACTTTTTTTGCCTTGGGGTCATTTTTTGTGAGTTTTCCTTCCTCATTTGAATTGTAAACCACTATTGTGGCTTCACCCTCCTTGGTCTTTAGATTCATTAGTCTCTTGCATGTATCTTTATTTTCCAGTAGAAGTATGCTCTTGATTTGCTTTAGATATTTCAGATGGATGATTGCAATCCACCCCCCACTCCTTTTCAATCAGGTGTTGTGTTGTCTTCCAGTTGCAGTACTCCGTCAGTGGATGCTACCTTGTATCGGTAGTTGGTTGGCAGCCTTTTGTACTTAACACATAGTCATCCTAATATTTCCTTTGCAGTTGGTCTTGTCTCCTGTTTCTCTCAAGATCCTCATGAGAGTAACTAGAAGGTAGCCAAACACATCTTGCGGTATATTTAGGGAACTACATAGTTTGGCATTCATTACAAATCAGGTGCTACTCAAATTGTGGGCTTCATAAACTCAGATTGGGTTGGTGGTGTTGATGATCAAAAGTCTACTTCTAGATTTTCCTTTTGTCTTGGTTCTATTTTGATTGCATTATCTTACAAGAAGCAAACTGCTATTGCACTATCATCGACTGAGGCTAAGTATCGAGGCATTGTTCTAGCTATTCAGGAGGTTTTATGGCTTCAACAGTTGATGGTTGAGTTTGGATTTCCTATTGATCATCCCACTACTCTTTGGTGTGATAATCATAGTGCCATACATATTTATCGCAACCCAGTGTAGCATCAACGCATGAAGAATATTGAGATCCACATGCACTTCATTCAGCAGCTCATTCAGGAGGGTGTTCTAAGTTTCGAGTATTTTCCTATGGAGTAGCAAGTTGTAGACATCTTAACTAAACCTTTGGCATCTCCGCGCTATCTGTTGCTAAGATTGATGCTTGGGGTGAAGGAAGTTGTCCTTGGGGGGTCTTCATGAGTCCTCCTTCCTTCTTTCTCTCTTTTCTATTTTTCTCACTTTTGGAGAGGGGTTTTTTCGCACAAGATTTTTCTCCTTTTCTATAGTTGTGAGAGAGTTTTTTGTTTTGCATTGTAGTTGTGCATGGGTACCTAACATTGCCTCATTGCTGAGACCCATTTTTGCATCTCATTTTTCATTTTTAGTTTCCCTAAGCTTCATTTAAGGTGTGTGTGTTAGCGTGAATGTTGTTCACCTTATTGAGTTTACTTAGGCTTAATATTGAGTTTGTTTATTCGAGTATTTTTTTCTCGTGCTGGGTAGTTTTCACACTCATTGCATTTTTCATGCCTTTATAAGGCACTTTGTACATTGTCTATATTCACATCTCAAAGAATTTTTTTCACTCCTGGTGAAATATATTCTCTTGTTGCTTCTCTCTTTTTGTGAAGGTTTATTTTGGTATACAGTTGCTCTTGGGTGCTCCAACAAATACAACAAGGGAAATTAGATTATATTATAAATCAATGATGAAAACTAAAGATTAGAAATATGATATACTATTGGTGAATTAATATAGATTTATATTATAAGTTATAAAATTTGGGCAAATATGATCTAATCATGTATCGAATATTGTAAAAAAAAATTGAGTTAAATTTTTAAACAAAATAGATTCTTTCGCAATTTAAATAAGATTATAATATTTTTTTTTAAATGTGGTGATTTAGGTCACATTATAGCTTGAAATATTAGCCAATTTTGGATTACCAAATTTTAACTATTAGCTCCAATTGACAAATATTAGCCACTAAAAAATTCAATGCGTAATTCTACTCGTAACTACTTCTTAGGATTCTCAATTCTAATTCCCAATTGCTAGTTATTTCAAAAGGTGAAAAAGAATTGTATTTATGTACACAATTTTTGTTTCTCACAAAATTAATCATCAAAAGCAAACAAATAAAATTAGATTTTCAAATTTTAAAATGTGAATAATAACATATCTTACATGTGTTAGTATCCTTATATGATGTGTATTAATTTTGTGTTAGTTCTATTGAGATAATCATGTATCATACCCATGGTGTTTGGTGTGTGTGTTCAATGACTACCCAATCTATTTCCTCCTAGTGTAGGGGGTTGGACCAAATGGTTCCACATATTTTTGTGGTGTTGAATCACTATCCATGTCAAAAAATATTTGGATAATCTTGGAGCATGCAAGGATTTATAGACCCTTGTATATGTATCTGAATTTCACTTTGTACCTTTTGCTATAAAATTAAAATTGAGGACATTGGAGACCTTGTAATTAAAATTGTGATTATGATTATAGGAATTTATGTATTAGATTGTAATCCATTCATATATGTATCATTATCTCCATGATTTATTTTAGCATTTCGTGACTTTGGAGTGGAATGTGTATCATATTTATTTAGTAAAATTTTTATGTTTGGTTAATTCCCCAAAACATGATAAAAAAGCATGGTTTATTATTCTTATAGAAATAATTATGTAACTATTATAGTTGTTATTTATTTATTTTATTTAAATAAATCAATATTATAATTATTGAGATCTATAATTATGTAATTATTATAGTATTTTATTTACTTATTTTATTTATACGAATCAATATTATAATTATAGAGAGAAGCATTATCTATTCTAATTTGTTATTTCCATTTTGCATGTTTGTCATTTCCTTCCCATAAATAGATCCATATTGGTGTGTGGAGTTAGATAATTAATTTATGTAGATAATAAGGTCCTTGCGGCTTCTTCATTTTCCAATGAAGAGCATGGTTATGTTCAAGTACCTGGACCAAATCATTTATGAACAACATGGAAGATGGTAAAACCATATCTTTTTTTCTACAACACCTAGGCTTACAATTTGGAGTTATAAATGTGAATAGATGGAAATTCCACAAGGTAAGATTTAGTGGAAATAAAACTCTAGATACAATTTTCATGAGTTACAAATTTTCTTGGAAACTCCCAAGTTTTTCATGTTAAATTTTTTACTTAATCTTGCTATTGGAAAGAAAAACTTGGTACATGTGATTTGCAAGATTTGTTTTGAAGTTTCACATGTAATTTTTCTCCTAGTCATGCTATGAGAAATCAAAATTTGGGATGCAATTTTCAAGAGTTTTAGAAATTACGTAATTCCAGATGGTGGAATTTTTTTCTAGTCTTGTTGTCAATAATTAAAACTTGAGAGGTAATTTGAAGAGTTCAAATATTTATTGAAAGCTTAAAATTTCTAAATGTTGAAAAACATACATAGTGTTTCTTTCAAAATTTGGAACTTGACATACAATTTGCAAGAGTTGCAAAGTTGCAAATGAACTCTAAAGTTTCAAAAATAATAAATATTATAGGAATTAGACATCAACATACAATTTGAAAGACTTTCAAAGTTGCACACAAAATCAAAAAATTTACAAATAGTAAAGGTTTTGAGAACTACAGATTGATATAGAATTTATAAGAGTTGAAAAGTTGCATGTGAACTCCAATTATTTTTATGATTGGATCTTGGCATGAAATGTACAAGATTTGCAATATTGCACATAAAGTATGAAGTTTTTCAAGAAAGAAAGGGAGAAAAAGGAAGAGATTGGGAAGTAATTTGCAAGAGTTACAACATAGTTACATGGAAATTCCTCATCTTTTCTGGAACTTGTCATTTGAGAATTTCCATAGTGACTTTGACTATATTCAAGTATGTATTTTATTTTGTTTTCATACTTAGTGCTTTGGTATTGCATTTCTTGAGTGTATTATTGTTTATCATGCCACCTTGTGTGTAGGTGTGTAAAGTGGCATGTTGATGTCACATTTATATTTTTTGTTCATTTGTTCATGTCCTGGATGAAAGCTTGAAAATTACACATTACTTTGATATGAATGGATTCTATCATATCTTAAATATGTTTAGATTTCCCTTTTCTAAGTTTAAATATATATAAAAAAATTATCTATGACTAATAAACTAACTTCAAAAAATTTATACATGATGTATAAAGATTTAAAATGGTAAATGTAGACAAGAACATAACCTAAAATTGAGACTTTCAAAGATAGAAAAAGGATTTCTCATTCAACCTAAAAAAAAACAAGCAATGAGCTACAATACTAATATGAGTAAATTTTGATATTTTTTATTCCTATGGATTTTAATGACATATTTTATCTATATTATTTAGTTTTGAAAGGGTTACTATCAATTAGAAAAAATATCTTTCGATTGTAAAATTTTAACATATATCCATTCAAGACTTTCTTATCATTTATAATGTGAATAAAGTGTCAAAAAGCCTACTATGTATAGTGTACATATATTTGTTACAAAACATTTATAATTTTTATAGTAATTCAATTTTTAATATTCCCTATACATAATTCTTCATCAATCATTCTTATATGTTTAAAATAGGTATCACAGATACATAAATCTTACACAAACTTTGATAAAACAAACATGCATGGAATAAGTAGATCCATTTTCAATAAAAATGCATTGTTAGTTTGAACACTATTTTTAAACTGCAGTTGGACATCAGCTTTAAATTTTTTTAAATTTATTTTTATTTCATGTTTAAATTAATATTTAAACCTTAATCACAAATACATCATTTAGGAAAAACTTTATATATAAATAATAACTATTCAAATATGAGGATCGAATCAAGCTCCTACGAACATGGCAAGGACTTAAGGTTCATGTAGTCTTAGGACATCACATGTTGCCACTCCTCTCGTCAATGTAGCTATTTTACCTTCAATTTAGTAGCCTATTGAGGATGGGAATTTACATAGACAAGATGTGAATGTCATGCGAGCGGAAGGCAGTAAAGCAATCAACTGAAGGAGGTGTTTGATATTTGGTCTAAGGTTGCAGAATCAACTGTTAGAGTCATCATTGGAGAAAAACATTCAGAAAACGCCCACGTCCACAACACACAGATTATGGAGAGATTTTTGTACAAAATTACATGCATACCTTGGGCAACTTGGTGTTGGGTATTTGAAGCCCATCGGTTTCTTATCCATTACTCATGTTCTCTTTCGCCTTCCTTCTTGAAGGCTCTTTCATTCGAATAGTTCTCGAAGGAAGTGAAGGTTTTGGGTGATGATGTATGGAATATTGATTGTTGTTGTTGTTGTGTGTTGATGTACTCTAAAAATTACAGATTAATAAAAGAGCTTCCCCTACTGAAAGTGGATGTAGTTAGTTGGTGAACTACTATAAAAAAAAATTGTGTTTTCTTTTCTATTTTTTTTTGTCTTGTAATTGTTTTTAGTTTATGCAATCATTTCTTTTCATTTATTCTGTGATAATTCCATCAATAATTGGTATTGAAGAGCATGGTGAAAAAGTTCGGTAGTGAAGGATTTTTTTTTGAAATTGATGAAGAATTTCTAGAAGCATGGATGACACAGATAAATAGAAGATAGAGAAGTTTGCGGGGCAGAATTTTAGATTGTGGAAGGTAAAGATGGAATCACTAGTGATTAAGAAAGATCTATCACTCGCATTGATTGGAAAAACCAAAGGAAAACGTTCGATGTCGGATGAAGAGTGGGAAAAAATGGATGGGAAAGCAAGGGCCACTATTTTTCTTTCATTGTCCAGCAACATGTTATTCAATGTTTCAGTTGAGAAGACAATGAAAGAGCTTTGGGATAAACTCTCTAACATGTACGAGATGGCATTGACATCAACAAGGTATTCATCATGAAGAAGTTATACAGCTTAAAAATGAGAGGTGGGATTATGTCAAATCACCTCAATGAATTCAATACCTTGGTTACTCAATTGATTTTGGTGGGTATAAATTTAGATGATGAAATTAAAGCAATTATGTTATTATGTATTTTACCAAACAATTGGGAATGGGTTGTGATGGTAGTCAACACTTTAGTGGCTACCAAAAGTAAATTAAAATTTGATGACATGTTGTAGCCACACTTCTCAGTGAAGAGATGAGGAGGAAGAATCAAGAACCCTCTTATGGTGACGCTTTAACTACTATAAGTACTAGCAATAGGGGAAGGATTCAAGATAGAGGCAGAAATAATAATAGAAGAAGGTCCAAATCTGCTCGAAGATCGAAGTCTAGGGGTATAAATGGTGCTTGTTGATTCTGTGGAAAATCGGGTCACACAAAAAAGAATTGTTGGAATTATGAAAATGCACAAGACAAGGTGAGCAATAATGAAATAAACATTGCATATGACAAAGATGATGATGTTTTAGTTTTATCAGTGAGTGACACTGATGTAGACTCATGAATGCTCAATTTTGGTGCATGTTTTCATGCTACTCTATGTCGGGGTGCTTTCACAAACTACCAAGAAGGTAAGTTCGGTAGATTTTTTCTTGGAGATAATAAAGAATTTGAAATAGTAGGAAAAGGTGATGTGATATTTTGTTTGAAAAATGGAAATAAATGGATCTTGAAAGATGTGAGACATGTTCATACGTTGAAATGCAATTTAATATTAGTGATCCAACTTAATGCTCAAGGGTGTGATGCCAAATTTTCTTTAGATACTTGAAAAGTAACCAAGGGTGTCTTGGTGCTTGCAAAAGGAAAAAAATTGGGTAATCTTTATGTTTTAGAGTGTAATGGTGAAGTGGGAGTTGCAATGGAGGTTGTGGACAACAGTTTAGAGCTTTTGCATAAGATGCTTGGAGAAATGAGAAAAAGGGTTTGAAGTTATGCTTCAAAGGGATCAACTTCGTGGTCTAAAATCAGTTCATTTGGAGTTATGTGAGCATTTCCTTTATGGAAAATAGAGTAAGACTAGCTTCTTGAAGACTAGTCATGACAAGAAATTTTCACCATTGGAGCTTGTACACTCAGATGTTTTCGGTCCCACGGAGGTAACCTTCATTGGAGGTGTAATTATTTTGTTACTTTTATTGATGATTGCACTTGCAAAGTATAGATTTATATGATGAATAGAAAATCAAATGTGTTTTCAAAATTTAAAATTTTAAGGCCATTTTTGAAAATAAGATTGGGCACAAAATTAATTGTCTTAAAACTAATAATGGGGGATAGTTTTTCTCTTTGGAATTTGACAACTTTTGTGCAGATAATGGAATACGTAGAATTAAAGTAGTTCCTTTCACCCCTTAGAAACATGGTGCAGATGAGAGGTTGAATCAAATGTGAAACAATAGAAAAATGGGGAATGGTGCTATTATATGGCTTAGAACATAGAGCACACCCACTTTCCAATTATTTCATTAAAGGATGACCCTAGAGATCTCAATGTAAAGGAGAAAGAGATCTTGCAATAGGGTTCTCCTAGAGGCTAATTGTAAACTAATGAGGGGCTCACCACCAAGTAAGAACTTGGAAAAAAAAATGCAATGCAAGATGTAATGTTAAACCCTAATTCAATGCAATCTTTTACTAAATGACCTAGAAATGCATATAAGACAAAACAAAAAGCTACAAGATGAAATGTGTGCACTTGGGAATCTGAAGATGACTGAATGAGGCTCTAAGATGTTGGAAATTCTGACTTTAATGCTAACTAGGACTCATATGCCATGCTGGGAGAATCACTCTCAGATCTGGGTTTCTATGCCAAAACGAGAACTTGACAAAAAGGTATCTGAATCTGCAAAAATATGAATTTTGACCTAAACTAGGACTGATTCACCATAAGTGGTGAATAAGTATAGTTATGTTTTTTTGAAACTTCAAGGTCTAAATCTAGTCTTCAAGGTTTTCTCTACACTTCTGGATTAATTTTTGGATCCGAAACCCTGATTTGCAACCTATAGAACTTCTCCAAGTATCTTCAATGCAAGGTGACAACTTTGACAACTTTGAACACTTTGACAACTTTCTCCAAACTTAATCTCCAATGTATCTTCAATCTAAACTTGCAAATCACACACTAAAGAGAGAGAAAAATGTTCTTTTGTTAGTGGATAGGGGTTTGCCTTGGTCAAACCCCATTTTGGTAATCAAACATTGAAATAAAATGAAATAGGAATGGAGAAAGATGAATGAACAAAACAAGATGTTGCAACTCACCAAACCCTAGCAATAAAGTGTTGCAAACATGTATGAGATGGCTCCAATAGATGTAGATCTTGACTCTTGCTCGAATGCGATAGATCTTAAATAAAATGCTAACTTGAATCATAAAACCCTACATCATAATTGTTAGCTCAAAAATAAATATGATGCATGAAGACTTTGACATGATACTTGATGCTTGAAGAATGCTCTAAAATGCTTGATAATCTGCCCTTGAATGCTCTTGTGAACTCAAATTTTCTATAAGGAGTCCCATTCAACTTCATAGGTGTAAAATGAGTGAAAGAAACTTGTATTTATACTTAATTATGCAAGAATTCTTGAAATTACAACACTACAAGCCGAAATCAGATATAGGAGGATAAAATCTTGCCAAAAAATTTAATTAATTTTAATTTTGGGCCACACGAGACTCATTCGCCCAAGGCGGTGAATGAGTCCCATTAGGCATAATTTATGGGACCATTTTAAAAAATTATTAGACCGGTGTGAAACCATGTTCAGAGCCCAAAAACCTAGGTGGGACTCATTCACCCACGGTAGCGAATGAGTCCTAGATCACTAAATCTAGGCCATGCAGCCTTAAAGCATCTGAATTATGATTGGATGTTGATTTGTGTCAGAATTATCCTCAAAAAGATGCATTAAATGAGGCTTGTGGATGCAAAATAAGGCCAACTAAAGCATAAAGAATCCAAATTATTAATGAAAACCCTAGAAAAGTGTGAGTGTATTACAACCCTTTAAACTAAGGCATGATTAAGGTTAAAAAGAGGTTTATTAGATTCAGTTAATTAATAAAACTTCATAAAAGTGTGAAAATGTGTTACAACACTTCATAAAACTTTAACAATCTATATCATTTTTTTTCATTAGTTCACAAGGGCCCAAGACCTAATGTGAATGTGTCAAACACATTACAACACTAAATCAAGGCAACATTAAGCTCAATTTACAAGGAGGGCCCAAACAAGCAAGGAAAAGTAAAAGGGATACTTTTCCTATTGCCACAAAATGATTCTTGAGAGAGCTCGGTGTATGCTCTCAAATGTTGGATTGGGGAAAGAATTTTGGGCAGAGGCTTGTAATACAATAGTTTATTTGATCAATCGAGCTCCCTCAACTCGATTGGATTTTGATATTCCAGAGGAGAGATGACTCAAAAAACATATTTCTTATAATCATTTGTGTGTGTTTGGCTATGAAGCCTTTGCGCATATTCCTAAGGAGCAGTGAACGAAACTTGATCACAAATAAAAAAGGTGCATATTCATCAGTTATGGTGAGGAGCAATTTGGTTTCAGACTTTGGGATCCGATTGCAAAGAAATGTACCCATAGTCTGGATGCTATTTTTAGTAAAAACGTTTTCCCATGTTTGCAAAAACTTAGCACATCTTCAAATGCATATATAGACGTTGACATGTTTGATAATAAAAATTCACATATCAAATCTATTCATACATCAGCTCCCTTAGTTTCAGTGCCTTTGGGAAATGTTACACAACCATCAAGTGTTAGTTTTCATCCTTTAAATGTTCGTGTGCAACATCATACTTATGCGTAACCTTCAACAATTGAAACGCAACCAACAAATACCATATTGATCTTCCTTTGGGAAGTAGTGTGCAACAATTTACAACTAATGAAATGTCTCATATTGGTATGGAATCTTCATCTGTCTATGTGCAACCATCTACAATTGTTCATACACAACCACATATAATTTAGTTGGCTTTGGAAACTATGCTGCCAACAAGGGATAATTCACAGCCTCCAAATATTTCTTTACAACATGTTTTGGAAGGTCACGTTGGAGGAGAACCTTCTATGTGACCTCTACATATTCAAACACAACCTTTAAATGTGAATTCCAATCTATTTGAACGTTCAACTCAACAGCTAGGAGTAGTTGCAGTTTGATGCCTCAATTTACTGGACTACAGAGGCAGAGCATTGGACGAAATGTATAGGAGCAAGGTAATTTATAGTCTGAAATAGATGATATTAAAAATCAATTATAGAGATTGAATTTGGACACAAATTTGTAGCAAGAATAGGCTCCTTAATTAAGAAGATCTACTCAGGAGAAAAGGTGTCCAATAAAATTTAATGATTATGAGCTTTTTCTTTTTTGATTAGTTAGAGTCTACAACCTTCAAATAGGCTTGCAATTTGATGAAAATTCAGTGAAATGGATGAAGGCTATGCAAGAAGAAATGGAGTCTTTGAAGACAAGTGATACATGGGATTTGGTTACCCTTCCGCAAAATCGAAACCACTCAAGAATAAATGGGTATACCGAATGAAAGATGAAGATGAAGGTAGTAAACACTACAAGGCCATATTAGTTGTGAAAGGTTTTGATCAGAGAAAGGGGATGATTTCAATGAAATTTTCTCACCAATTGTTAAGATGACAACAATTTGTGTTGTGTTGGGCATGACAGCTGTATGGGATCTTGAACTTGAGAAACTTAACATCAAACAACGTTTCTTCATGGAGATATTGAGGAAGAGTTATATATGGAGCAGCCTGAAGGTTTCATTAAACTTGGTTAAGAGCAATTATTTTGCAGATTGAAGTGAAGTTTTTATGGGCTCAAGCAAGCCCTGAGACAGTGGTACCTTAAATTCGATAGCTTCATGATCATGCAACACTTTATTAGTTGTGAATCAAATCCATGCGTTTACTATAAGAAGCTTGCAAATGGTGAGTTTATTATACTTTTTCTTTATGTTGATGATATGTTGGATACTAGCACTAGTGTGAGGATAGTTCGTGAATTGAAGCAAAATTTGACTCAACATTTTGTAATGAAAGATTTAGGGGTAGCGAAGAGGATTCTTGGGATACAAATAATCAGGGATAGACAAAAGAGAGAAATCAAATTATCTCAAGAAAAATATATTTATAAAATCTTGGATAAGTTTAATATGAAGAGTGCCAAACTTGTTAGTACACCCTTGGCTGATCACTTTCACTTATCAATCAGCAATGTGTCCAAAAACTCAAGAAGATGAAGAACAAATGAAGGGTGTTATGTATTCATCAACAATTGGGAGTCTCATGTATGCCATGGTTTGTACTCGTCTGGATATTGCTCATGCAAAGGAGAACAAGCAATCAACTTTATCCTTCTAGAATATAGAGATAAGATGGCAAAAGGTCTATCCAAAGTAAGTGAGTATCCAAAACAAGGCTTCTTGGGTGATGCAATTTCTATTCTGGTGGCCGAAGGCAACAAAGACATGAAACAAAGGCATAACAGTCATGAGAGAAGGATTGAGCAAGAACAACATGCAAAACATATGCTTTTTTTCATTAGTCGTGTGTAGACAATCTTTTCTCCCCTGTTCAGATTGAGAGGTTACAAGAGATCATTGAAGCCATTCACATCATGAGCTTTACCTTGAACTAAAGGGACTCATTTGTAAACTTGATTTCGATATTTAATGAAAAAAAACACTCTTTGAAGATATTTTGTCAAAAATATAAAATAAAACTATTCAAATATATATAAATTATATCCGAACTATTATATCTAATTTTTAAAACATCCTCATATCAAACGAACTGCACAATATCCTCTATGTCTTTACCCCAATACCAAACTTTACATTCAATTCGACCTCGACAAAATCTACCCTTCGCTTATGACGGTGGAAATGGGGACTCATTTTCTCATCTAAGATTCCATATTCAACTCTACGGACGAAATTCATGATAATAAAGATGAACAGATGAAGAACACGTGTACTCTCTGTGAGCGTTTTTGGAGAAGCAGAAATTGAACTTAAATGCACCGACACTATCTTATCCAATAATAACCATTCGCACGTCCCGGTTGGACCGCTATTGCAAATTTCAACGCGGCTTTATAAGTCGTGGCGCGTGTGGATTGGATTCTCGGTTCGATCCATATTATCTGCTACTTGTAATTTGACTTCGGGTTTACTTACACCTTCATCCATTTCCTCTGCTGCTGCCACGCTAAGAAACGGACGAACTAACAGTCAGCAAGATAGATGGAAGTGCCAAACTCAGACTCCTGGCAAGATTTGATAAGTCGGGTTTCTTTTCCCTGCGCTACACCACAAATTTAGATGGCTTTGATATGTCTGTTGAGACAAAGGTAATCTATTTGTGCTTTACACTTACATTGTCATGTCCGAGAAGCAATTGCCACGAAAATACGCTGAAAACGATCGCCATACATTTATTCGACCAATCATTCACGCCTTTCAGTCCTAATAAACGGTTACATCCTGCCATTCCTAATAAACTAACCAATCTTTCACGCGTTCAAGTCTACGAGTCTATCTAAACTAATTAACGTAGGACCCATAACTATGCCCTCATTTCTTCCCCTTGGGAAGTATCCCGTTGCTTCCCCGAAGCAAGCGACGCAGATCTCCTTTATCCATCTCCACCCATTTCCTCTCCTTCTGCTACGTAACTTTTCTACGGTCGATCTGCATTTTTTCTTTTCAGGCTTTAGTAGGCAAACACGTGTCTTGGTAGAGCTCCAAGAGAAGTGATTGATTTATCCAGATCTCTACATCACATCCCCTTCCTTATAAATTGAGAGCGGAGCATTCGTTTTGCTCGTCAATCGAATCTATCTATCGCTCCTTTGTACTTGTGTCTGTAAAAGGAGAGCCTTTACATTTTTCATTGAGGAAAATCAGACTGATTTTTATTTGAGCAACGCCGAAGATGGGTGCCATGGCTCTTATAGAAAGCTTGATGGAGGCAGCAACTATTCGCCGGACCAAAAAGCTTAAGCAGTTTCAGGTACCTGTTTTTCTCTTGTTTTTTCATTATATATTAGGTCTCGTGAAGCAATTAAAGTGGCATGCTAATTAACCATTGATGTTATGGAATTGCAGACGGTTGAGTTGAGAGTTCGTATGGACTGCGAGGGGTGCGAAAGAAAAGTGAGGAAGTCGCTAGCAAATATGAAAGGTGAGATGCATTCATAAACACATATCATTAAAATCTGTTTCGCGTGGGGGAGTGAGTATTAACGTGAGTTGTTGAGTGCAGGCGTGAGAACGTTGGAAGTAGATAGAAAACAAATGAAAGTGACAGTGACGGGGTACGTGGAGGCGAACAAGGTGTTGAAGAGGGTGAAAAGAAAGACGGGGAAAAGAGCAGAGATGTGGCCTTACAAACCATACAATCTAGTTTACTATCCATATGCTGCTCAGGTCTACGATAAAAAGGCTCCTCCCGGTTATGTAAGGAACGCGGACCCCACCTTCCCCAATCCGCAGAGAACTGACGAGCGGTATACCTCCCTCTTCAGCGACGACAATCCAAACGCTTGTTCAATTATGTAGACTTGATCATCTTCTCTTTTCTGCTTTGTATGTATATAGCAAGTATTGTATATTGCTCCATTTCAATTCATTCTTTTCAATCCAGCTACTCTTTGCTGCTCCACCATAACAGGGGAGACAAGAGTTAATATATAGATGATGTAAATACGCTGCACAGTTATAAAACAATATATTTTTAAAAAAATAAGTAGGATGGGTTTGTTCTTTTGCGGGAAAACTGAGAAGCGGACGAAGTAAAAATGGATAAAAGAGATGGAACTGACAAGTGACACTCTCTGGCAAGCTTGGTAAAACCCGATTTATTTTGGTGGGGTAAAGCGCCAGTTTAGTACTCTATCATGAAATAATTAAATAGACGAAGCACTTAGACTTAAGTACTCTGTCCGTCTTAAGTCGTCCATAACGGTAGTTCTTTAAAATGTTATTCCGGATAATCTATTAAACTAACACTTGCACCAAGGCGGGTGCAGGGTTACGTCAATAGAATATTATATAAAAATAAATATGGTACGAGGTACATAGCTTGAAATATATATAATCTTAATTTATAAGTTGGAGGGAATGTGATGCTTATAATGGATCTTTTTATATTTAGTCTAAAGAGTTACTTGCTCTTATGCATGATTTTTGCTATGTTTTAAATAAAATGAAAAGCTTGAGTTATTGTTTTTGTTGGTGTGATGAAGGTGGAGGAATAACTAGAATTTCATATGGATCAAGAGGTTGATATCTATAGCATACCTCAAAAGGAGAATGAGTAGTAAATATGGTGAATGGCTTGTAGAGATGATTATGATTGTGCTGCAAAACATGATGATATATGTAATAAACATGTCTCAATTATGCTATGGAACCTCTTTCCCATCTCAGTTACCCCTATTTAAGAAGTTATAAAGATTCACAAAAGCTTCCTTATAATTGATCAAGTTAGTTCACATGCCTACCTCAGTTACATTTACATGATTGAGTTTGTCAATGCCACTTTCTTCCTTGTTGCATGCCTAAATTGACTATTTTATAAATGCTTCTCTTCTGCTTGATCCATTAATGATTTTTATATTGTTGAAGTCTGGTACCAATTTTTGTAGTCAACAATACCATAGATGGGTGGTAGATTAAAAAAAATAAAAATTGAAGTGGCTATGATGAAAGCAAGGCCGGTCTTATAGTTGCTCTGGTTTCTATTAGCAGGTTGCAGTATGATGCTTCTCTAAGGTACTTTCTGAGTCATGTTCTTCCATTAATTTTGCAAAATGCTAATTGAGAAAATGAATGTAAGGCTAGTTAAAAGCTCCCAGAACTTTAAAATTATTTGTTTCAAAAATTTAAGGAGTTGTCCATGTGTTTCAATATCACATGTTTGCAATTTGCAAAGTTTAACATTAAATTCATCAAAAATTCAGATGCATTTATGATTGTGTTAAGCTTGTGGTAGTGATGGAAAAAAAATGTCTTACAATTGTTCTATCTTTTGGTTACAGGTGCCTGTGTGATGAGTAATATTTTAAGGGATTTTGTGAACCACTAGTACACATTTAAGTACACATGTTTATATTGTTTATGTAGGTTACAAGAAAAGGTGTGTTCAAATTTTGATATATGTTTGTAACTTAGGAAGTTTGAAGGAAGCTTTCAAGAGGGGTGGGGTAGTGTATAAGTGAAAATTGTCTATCTGAGATGAAATTTTCATCCATGATAGACATAAGGTATTTTGCATTTATTGTTTACCAATGTCTAAAAAGGAAGCAATTTCACAGGCAATAGCCGATTGTGTTGAGGTAGTTGTTGTGTCTTCTTTCATGGGTATTGGCTGATTATATGAAGGTTATTTCACTAATTGTTGTCAAGGATTATCAACTAAGCCTAGATCAAACATGAGTGACCACTGCTATAACAAATATTGTGATTGTATGCATAGATAAAACAAGTGAAGGATAGTAGGCATATGTAGAACATGGTGTGCTATATTTTTATAAATTTAAGGTTTGCATGCATTTATATCTAATGCAAATGCAATTTTATTTACAGTTTCAAAATTAGCATGTTGCATTTTTTATAAACTTCCTCAAAGCTCTATGCACATTTATTATTACGCCGAAGGCGTCCCCACGCTCAAGTTTTGCAATCCATTTTTCTTAGGAACGGTGCAGATGGACTGATAGCCCATCGACCATGATGTAATGAATCTATGTTGTTCATCAATTTTTACCATTTTTTCAATCATTTACGCACCTTTTTCTTCCTTGTTAATAATGATCTTTGGCTTCTCCACTTGCGTATGCAACATAGTAGTTATTGCAAAATTTATTATGGATGGTGAAGTAGGTGGCGGTGAACGACATTAGGCAGTGCTAGGGTTTCCCGTGTGTTCTTTCAAAGTCTTCACAATTTTTCTCATGGGCATTGTTGACAGCTTGACACAATTTGTGTAGAAAATTGAGGTAAGTGGATGTGTTCTTAGCCATAATTTTCATTTTAATAAGCATACTCTAAAGCCCCATTGAAATCTTACTTTTAGGCTACAACTTGCCAAATTGGAGAAGTGAAAGGTCAATACCAAGGTGAAGAAAAAAGTGGAGGAACTTTTGTTGTTGTGCAATTTTTCTCATGGGCATCGTTGACAACTCGACACAATTTGTGTAGAAACTTGACATAAGTGGCTTTCCCCCTTTTATCACCTGGAAGAACCACCCTTGCTCTCATTAATGAGGATCCCCCATACTTTAAATGTTAAAACCTAAATGTGCTCTTGGCTATAATTTTCATTTCAATAAGCACACTCTAAAACCCTATCGAAATCTTATTTTCAGGTGGTAGCTCACCAAATTGGAGAAGTAAAAGGCCAATACCAGTGAGGAAGAGTTTGGAGGATTGGAAACCAATAGGGGTGGGAAAGCAGAAAAAATGGCCATAGCACAACATAATTTGTACAAAATCTTGAGGTAAATTTAAGTGATTAGGCTTTGGTTGTGTTATGCCATACTGTGTGTTGTGCCATACCGTGTATTTTGTAATGATTAGTTTGCTTTTTCCTTCTTAGGTGGAGAATTTACAGTTTGAGAAAGTCAGAGATTTGATTATTGTGATGTATTTTAAGATAATTTTAACATTAATATAAATATTTTATTCTCTGTAAAAGAGTTAGCAGAGCCTTTCACATGGGCTGCCTAGTTCATTTTTCACACACATTAGAATTGTTCGATTTCTTGCTTGTGAACATCTGCATGGACTCTTTCTACTAATGCAATGAAATTACATTTTACCAATGGAATCTTTCTATTAATGCGATGAAATTGTGCTATAGAATTGATTTAGGGGAAATAGGATATACAATGGACACAAAAACGGAGTTGAATGAGGTCGCACATAATAAAAAAATTAGAGACTATTTTTTCACCAAATTTGCATGTTTTACATTTTCCTTCTATTGAAATGGATTTGTATCTATAAAGGAAATATATAATATTTATCTAAAAATACATCGAATAGAATAGAATGGAAAAACACATAATTTAAAGTAACATGAATAAAATGCAATCACATCCTATAGCTGGGTAAATTGGGAAGAATATAAGAAACAACATGTTTCTTTTTCAAAGAGGAACTGATATAATAAAACATAACTCTCAAATAGTTGGGTAAATTGGGAAGAATATAAGGAATAATGTATCCTTTCTCAAAGAAGAACTGATAATAAAACACAACCCTCAAAAGACAATAGTCAATTATAAGATCAAAAGAATGAAAAATAAAATCTAAGTAGCTTGGGTTTTATCAAGTTACCCCATCTTGGGTTAGGAGAATATTTTACCTTAAAAATAGGCTCCCAACAGACAATATCACTATCTTAATTATATGAGACTATAAATCTAGGACATTGAGCTACTTCTTAGTTTGAGAAACACTTCTATACAATGTAATTGGGAAGATTTTTGTGAGTGGTGAGTAGGTGAGAACCAACTCATTTGCTTCCCAACTAACTATAACCAACTATATCTAGCTATAGTAGGAGGTAGGGACACTTTTGCAAGTGATACTAATTAAAGTGAGGGGGACTATGCCATATTCTTAGGTTAGGCATTCTAGGATCTTCAACCCTGCCATCTTCCAAAATTTTCTCAAGATTCTCTTTATAATCACATGTAAACCTCATGTAATTCATTACATAACATGTAAGAGGATGCAAGGCACCTCCAGGTACATGATTTTTTGCAAAATCTCGTTGCATATTATTCTCAAATTCCACAAACATTGCCCATATTGCTTCTGATAATTGCAACCAAACTGCAAATGCTTTTGATCTTATCTCAGAACAAACTTCACCAAAAAATACAACAATTATTTCAGGAAGAAAGTCCCCCAAAGTTTCATACATGTCCAACATTTAAAAATAAAAATTGGGAGACCTATGACTGACTAAAATAGCTTCTACAAAGTTCAGAAGCTCAAGTAGCACTCTTTTGGAAATCTCTAGAAAGAAAGCATCTAAAACAAAAGGTATACCTACAAAGACTATCTCACAAAGTTTACACTCACTCGTAAAAAACACATGTACAACTACTTTCATAACCTGTATCCATCTTGAGATATTCACCTCAAGATCTTCCAATTGCATCTTGTCTACTTCTCCTATAATGTGCATTTCAAAACCTAGTCTAACAATACTTTCCTCAAGAAAAACCCTTCTTATGTCATCTGTCATAAACTTGGCAACACTTTGCCACATACCCTGCTTCCACCATATGCTTAGCAATATCATTAATATCAAGAACAACCTCCAAAGGCAACATATTTAATAATCTAAGGACATTTTTGTAAGTGATACTAATCAAAGTGAGGGGAACCATGCCATTGGCCCAATCGGGGAATAATATATAGGGAGATGAGAAGGGTGGTTTTGTTGCCATAGTGTAAAGATCTGCTACTTTCAAGGTCACTTTGTTGGTCTAAATTTATATATACATAAAAATATTAGACATCTAGTGACATTGTGTAAATAGAAAATTTGAATCAATAGAAGCATGGAGTGACACTTCTATCTTTGGAACAACTAAAAATAAATATCCAATCTAAGAACATGTCATAATTGAGTGAACTTAATGAAAAATCTGCATGTATTGTCCAAAAGATATTGTGCTGGTATATTGAATTTCTTTGTATGATTAGTGGGTTTGTTGATGACGCTGGTATATTGTTCCACTACTATTGTTTCATTCTGTATTGGAATATTATGATTACAAAGCTATGTAGTCTTTTGGAATGAAGGAGAGTGCATTGAATTAATTTGCCTTGTTGATTTAGGCACACATTGTTGCATTGAATGTACAAAAATTCTTGCAAAATGGAGGACATATTGTAATATCTATCAAGTTATGCTTTACTCCCATATTTTCAGTTTGTTTAATGTATCAAAAAGAATTTGGAGGATGTTTTCTGTTGTGGGTTTAATTCTTACATGATTTTGCAGGCAAATTGCATTGACTCAATTGAAACCATCCAAGTAGATGACACTAGAACCTTTTGAAAGAGATCGTGCTTGTGTTGTACAAATGCTTTGGTTGTATTATTGGAAATTGTGTAAGACTTTATAGGTCTACATTATATACTAGTTTTTCATAATATTTATTTTGAGAGTCAATTTTTGTTGTGAGTTTCAAAAGCTGTGCAGCTAAGTTCATTTTAGAAAATTTTCAGTCCAGATTTTTAAAATAATTTGAGAATACATTTCTTGATTGTCTCATCTACATTAATTCTATGTACTCATTACAGAAATGGCTCTAAAATTCCTGCTGCATTTCCCAATTAAACAATTATAATCACCCAAAATGTCCTTGCAATATGTTGTTATGGTTTTTTTTCAGTCCACGTTAATTGCAATTTATAAAGTTAGCATTTAAAAAAAAAAAAGGGAAATGACAAAAGAGAAACATTTGAAAGTATTTAATTGCAAATGACCCAAGAGACTGGCATTACACATGTGCAATAGGTGCTCAAGAATAAACAACAGCCTTTCCCAAAGAGCTAACATGCAATTTTTCAATAATATTTGGAAAATACTACATTCTGAGTTTAGATACATAACATTTTTGGTTTTAGCTTTTTCCAGTTTATTATTTAAAAAGCCTTTCTACCAGCTTTTTTCATGATGATTTTTTCAGTTCACATCCACATGATGGTTAAAACAATTTAACAAAATATTATCTACTATGTCTTCGGCGTACCCATTGCACACGAAGGTGCGATTACTAGTTTATTTGAACTTGTGGTAGTGATGAAAAATGTTGTTTTACAGTTGCTCTGAATCATGTTTGCAAGTACTTATGTGATGTGTAATATTTTAAGGGATTTTCTGAACCAATAATTAAGTATGTTTGAGTTGTTTAAGTCATAGGGAAGTTGAAATTGTATAGGGTGTGTAGTTTTTACATGATTGCAATCTACAGGAAGCCCTCAAGGGGTTAGATCTTCCTATATACTCTGGATTGAAGATCCATGATCACCCTGCCATTGGTAGGAGTATTAGAACCATTCATTCTAAACTTGGGCAGTACTTACCACCAAGCAGATGTGAAGCAGATTACAGGAAGCCTGCCATAGAAAATCAAGAAGAAGAGAATAATAATCATCACAGAAGCAATAACAGTGGCATCAATGGTACCACTTTTTGCCTTCCTTCTCTTTAGAAAAATATCTGCCTCCTGTAACCTGATGGGCTTCTTTGTAGCTCGACCATCCCATAGACATAATCCTTTCAAAAAAATTCTTCTCAACATAAGTCTTCTCATTCTCTAGTTCGGTATTGGGTTCCTGGCTTGTACTGTCCTTGGAAAACACAGTTGGGCTACTGGATGCAGTAAGAGTCACCTTGAGACCCATATTCACCAGCCACGTTATTCTTTAGAGATGCTTGTACTATCCCCATGGCAGACTTTTTTTCTCCCTTGCAGCAGAAAAGAGGCTTTGAGAAAATTGAAACCAATATGGCAAATCCTTGCAGCCGTATCTGCAGATAACCTACCACAATCACCGTTGCCATGGCTGCAGCACGCAAAATGAAGAATCTCTGGCCAAAATGATACTCAAACTGAACAACCAAAAGGCAACTATCTCCAGATATCTAAACCACCATGGCAGCATGATCACAAACACACTCTCTTCCTTCTTTGCAAACCCATTAATCTCACCTTCAGCAACATCAGTCTCATCTCTCCTATTTGTATTAGTCATATTCTTGCTTTCCTTGTGCTCTTTTACTCTGATGGGTGGCAAGACTAAAACCCCTCCAAGGCCACCATGACTAGCATTTTAGAACACCACAGGCACCCATCCTCTGCTAGAATAAGAAAACCTCACCAATTCCTCAGGGGTGTCTGTCTGGTTGGCAAAAATTCTGGTTTGGTAGAGAGCTCATCGAGAAGCCTGGAAAATTTATCGAGGACTCTGAATGAAAAGGGATTTTTGGATGATATTTTATACCTCTAGTGGAGTTTGGAAGTCGTGGGAAAAACGACAGTCACTTCTTCTTCTTCTCCTTCCACGACTAATCTCCCACAGCGTATCATAATAACAAACTCTAGATATTGTTTTGTATACTTACTTCTTATATATTCCAGCTCTGTCGTACACTCAATGAATATATCTCGCACCACAATGTTGCTGAAACGAGATGCAGCTCAAATGCTAAAGATCAATGAATCTTTGTTCTATAGACTAATCGAAATGAAGAAAATAGGCACTTATATAAACTAAAAAATACAGGGTCAACCTCCAGTGCGGGATAAGGAATAAGGAGGTTGAATAGAAACAGTAGTAGAAGCGTGAAGGACAAGGTCATCGACACACTGCAAATGGTATAATCTTGACTTCATCAAAATAGCTATAATTCAAATCTTGATTCTTGGCTTAAACAAAAATATTCGTTGCGAGTTAGAGTTTGTTTTCAGGCGGGGGCCAAGGAATATTTCAACTGCCTGCTAGTTGTTTTTCCCAGCATGAGAAAACTTTCCAGAGAACCATGCCTGCATGGAATGAAATAAATGTGCTTCTTTGTTTTGCTCATCTCTGCTCCCATTCAGCCTTTAGCCTTTTCAACTTCAATTCTAGGAAAAGATAATGAAAAACCCAAAAAGATATACACAATTATTCTAGAATGAAATAAAATGCAACAAAAAATGATCTGGCCAGAAGAAAAGATAGTTTTCTTATCAAAATAAGGAAGAAGAAACACGGCGAGGGCATGCAAGATGTAAAAAAGCTTACCAAGATTTGATAGTTGATTTTGTAAATTGGATTTGATTTGACCACCGATTTGGATTTGGAGATCCGATTTCATCTTATATGAATGAATTTATTACAAATATTTTCCAAGATTTATTTGGATTTATTTGACGACAAACAACTACTCAAAATTGTTTTTTTGGGTAGTCATCAACATGTTTATTGGGTGTGTAAGATAGGTTTTCCAATAATTTATGGACTACAAGTCCAAAAGTAAAGTTTATCAGCTATTTATAATTAAATTATATAGATGATCTTATAATAAAAAAATGTTTTTACTATAAGATATTTATGATTTGTTCTTTTTTAAATAACTTTTTAATCTAATATTACATGACTTCAAATCAATTAAGTCAAATATTAGATCAACAAATGATAGTACCTCTATGATAGTGTGTCGCTCCTACATATGTGAGTGGATCAACTTCACTTGGGACTAGATTTGCTGGCTATCTCATTGATGACTAAATAGATCTCACTCCTAGGAGTATTCCATTAGATTCTTGTGTGTCTGTGTGTTGAATGTGAAACCATGGGAAATTCATTGTGGTAGGAGGGGGTGAGGAAAAGCGAGAGAGGTGGTGTTGATATTCTAATCCTTGTATGCTTCTTTAGGAAATACTATTGTTGTCAATCTATTTGGAAATCCAAGCAAGCTTGTTGGTGTGATTCATCCTTTTCAAAAGAAAGCTTTCGATCTTGAATAAGTTCACAAGCATAAAATATTGGTTTAAGGTCCTTCAACCTGAAAGGGATGAGTTTGGGCTCATATATTGAATGGATTTGGTAAAAATGGTATTCCTCAATCCTTGGCTCTCAACCAAAAAATATTAGCCCAAACTCATGCTCTCATTTGGGATTGCAAAACAATTTAAATTTTATATAAAAAAATTCCAACAAATAGTGTATGTGTGTGAGAGAGTGATTGCATATCAAATATTCATGTTAATTAAAATATATCAAACTATTGAAAGGGGGAGCAAGAGGAGGAGGGTTGTCTTCAAGAAAATAGATCGATAGAGAAGGCTCTTTTGAGGAAAGGGGTTGACACTTTGAAAATTTGAATGCTAACTTAAGTGGAATAATTTGTTCTAGTTTAAAATTTATTTAACTCCTCCAAATCTTTAAGAAAATACCTAGTTAGGATTGAGTGAGATCTCAATAATAAGACACCAGTTCTTGACACACAAAAATATATGGATAACGTTTCAATAGTTTTGTGTTTCCTTATCAATAAAATCAAAATATCTTTAGGTGAGTGAAATATTATGATAGGACAAACATTGGGAATGATGAAGAAAAACCTATTAGATGGTAAAGTACTAATATTTGAGTTTAGATTTGGATAGAAAATAGTGATAACATATTTAATTGAAATTTAGAACTCCCAAAAAATCCCTTGAGATCACACTACATTTGGGCAAATGGAACTCTTGTAATTTACTAGAAAATGTAAAATTACATGCTTAATTTTTCACATCACCCTCAAAGTTGACGAACATTTTCTTAAACCAAATTTGATAAAATAAAAAATATTTTTAGAAGAAACACTCACAATTCTAAAAAATGCAATGTATTCCTCATTACAACTTTCATACTTAGTTATTATTTATTTTATGTATACAATACATCTAAATTCATTGTGTATGCATATGTATATACACATACATGCATACATATATATCTTTGAATTTCATATTTTTTGACTAAGTTAAGAAAATTGGAAAATAATTTTTTAATATTTTTGTAAACTCCATTAAAAATTAATAAACAATTATTTATTTAGAAAAAATATAAAAATATGCATCACATTTTCCATGTTTCATTTAATTATATACAAGGTTTGATGTTAAAAATAATTATTTTTTCTTCAAATTAAGTTGACAAAAATGACACCAAATTCCTCTTTTGTCAAAAGTTTTATCAATGTCCCTTTGAAATATCTAATTTTCACCAAGTTAATGTGAAATTATTAAAAAAATAGTAGTATATAAATTCAATTCAATTTCCTAAACACTTATTACTAACTAAACTCGATTTTTTAATAATGTCAATAGAAGGGAAAGAAAGAAAATCATGAGTAATACACGTTATCTAAGGCCTATAGTTAAGTAATCTATGAAGCCACATGAAAAAGCATGGAGAGACATATATAATAACCATGACATTGATCAAACCATCACTTAGTTTTTTCAATCAAGGTATCACCAAATTCATGTATCAAAGTACATTCATAATTTATATAAGAACAATATGAAGAAATAAACGATGATAATGTATAACATAGGTAAAATAAGAAGATCAAAAATATCACTATTCTCATCACTATCTAGATCATCAATAGACTATGAGTGAAAAGATAGGGAAGAGGGATCATAATATATAAGCATAATAGTAGTATATAAGTATCTACTTAAATCATGTAAATATCATTAAAATGATGAACATCATAGATTGAAATCCAAAATAACAAGTATATAACTAGGCATGGATTAGGATGTATCATCACATGTAGGTAAATGCAAGAAAAGCATATCTACATCATAAATGTCCATGGGTTCAACATGAGATATTAAAGAAAAAATATCATCATTATATGCACCATCATCCATAAAACAAGGTAATACATTCAAAGCACATGAATCTAAGGAGATAGGGCTATCATGACATATAAAATGTTCATAATAAAAATTTGTAAACATGCCATGCATAGGTGGAGGTAAAAATATATCATCTATGTCCCTCCTACAAGGTGTGTCACAAGGTATATCTTCATAAGGTATGTACTCATCACTACTATAATCCATATGATCATTACAAAGGTCATGGATAAATCTAGAATAAGTCTAACTAATAGGAATGGGGAAGCAATAATAACTCTATGAAGAAATAAATGAGACATGATAGAATAAAAACTCCATAGAAAGAACTTTGTTATCATTATGAAAATGTTCTGTGAGAATATTAAGGATAGAGAGATGATACATAATGAAAAATAAGAAACTATAAAAATATACAATATAAGCATTAATATCAATCAAGCAACAAGAACTATGAAGTTAATCCATAAGGTAGATTATCCTAGGTGGGAGAGAGACAAAAGATAAAACACAATTTATACACAAACCCTAATCAAATGATATGACCATATAAAGGTCAAACCCTATTAAAATCTAGAAATAGATGGTGAATTAGAGGTATATCAAATTTGAGAATATGAAACTTGTCTTAGAAGGAAAATAGGTCAAATTTAAGATGAGATGGGTTTAATAAAATGTTGAGAAAATAAACTTTCCCTAACTGTAGTATAGGTTTATCTAATAAAATATGATAATTTACTACAACTAAATTAGGAAAGTAAATGTGCAATGGATAGGGGCACTTAGCTCTATGTCTAAAGATTGATTGCCTTGTTGAATATTCTAGAATTAGATTGATATCTTCTTAGGGAGTAGCACTTGTCTATCAATGAAATGCCTCAGAACCTACTCTAGATCTATCTTATACTTTTGGCCAAGTTTGTGGTCATGGATTCATTCTTTGAGCCTATATTTAACATTTTGCAATATAGAATTCTACTCTATTTTTCTCTCATGTGAATTTATTTTTCTCTACTCCTTTTTCATAATTTGAGGGCTACTAGTATTTAGAAACATCTTCATTGTGTCATAAGGAGACATGTTCTCCTAGGTCAACCCTTTAAAATATGTATAAAATGTTGAAAAAAAAGCTAGGGCCCTATAATAATGCATGAGATTTGTCACTCATTTATTCTCTAGAATGAATGATAGAGGACTTTTAGATTATGGATGTTTGAAATTAATGCACTGAATACCTTTAAATTTAAGCAATAAGGCACACAAATTGTGTTTTGTTGGTTTTTAGAGGGGAAATAATCGACAACAGTATACCTAACTTTAAATTTAAAACTTCAATTTTAAAAGGACCAAGTCTATAATTGTAAGGTTGACCTTATTACCATTGCAATAATAACCCTAGCATAAAAGATGTCAAGTCACAATGAATAATTGATGTATAAAAATATATACATATACAAATATTTAGTCGATAGGCTTTTATTGTGGACTTGCCAGTCCACAGGCCAACGACAAACCTATCTCACATGCCCTGTAAACCATTTCCAGAAACCTGCAAAGTATTTGATGGCTCGGGAAACCATTTGATTGCTTCTGTTTGCAACCCTCTCCAAGCAAGCTATGTATTTATCTATATTTTGGGCGGTGATCAAAGACAACGGTAGAGAAAGCGAAACTGTGGATAGGAACACATTCATTAATTAAAAAATATTGTAAAAGGGGAAACCAAATCAAATATGGAGACATTAAAGTAGTCAAATCCATGCAAAAATTGTAAATGGGGAAATCAAATCAAATATGAAGACAATCAAATCAAAATCTGAAGACATTAAAGTAGTTAAATCCACGATATTTTCTCTTAGCTACCTCTTCTGCACTCTTCATATTCATTAAGAGAGATTAGATGTGAGACAAGATGTTTGCAATGGATCTATAAAGAGATTAGATGTGGGTAGTTTTAAGTAAACTTTCTCGAAAGACGCAGGAATGTTCCAACTATTTTATGTTAGCAATTTCTAACTATTTCATGAAATGTCTAAACACTCCCAAACACTCCACTATTAAATGAATGTCGGAGCACTATGATTTTGAGCTATGAAGATGAGAATTTTGTGTAAGTTATTAGGGGTGAATAGGGGAAATGATTAATGCCATGGTGCTTCATTAATGGCTCTTACAATCTAGGTTGGAGAAGTGAAAGATCCAGCTTACCCTGGCCTCTGCTGCTTTAGCTTTTGTGTGCTACATGTACACATAGTGCCCTTTCCTTCTGTAAGGTAACATTGTAGTTATGGTTTTAGTGAATAGGTATAATGGCCAGTAGGAGCCAAGGCGAACACAGATGGTGGGGAGTCTGGCTGTCAATACCACTAATTTAATGCAGTACTCACTCTATACTTATGTATGCAGGAGGAGAAAGGTTGCAATAGGATCTACTAGTGAAATCTTTTTGAAACGTGCTTAAAATATCTAGCTTATCATCATGCCCTCATTGAATGCAAATACATTGAAATAATCCACCATCAAGACACTCTAACATTGCAATAAATCTGTAGTTTATCATCATGCCCTCATTGAATGCAAATACATTGAAATACTCCACCGTCGAGACACTCTACCATGCAAATTAATTTCTGGGTCTAAACTTCGCTTATAAATAGACTGTGTTGTTGTGTTACAGAGATATAGCACTTTGGAGTAACTGTGCTTTGGAGTTAAAGAGATATCGTGAAACAATTTGTAACTACATTCAATGCAAATTTAGTTTAATATGCAATCCTTTTTTAGTACCCGATTTCTCTATAATCCCTATCTAGGTTTTGTTTTTCATTTCCTCTATTGGGTTTTCGGTATTATTCTTTGTAGATGACACAACTGGTACTAATTGATGATGGGTTTGCGATTCTTGGTATTTCTTCATATTTCTAAATTCCATTTTTATCTTCTTATCACTTCATAGTAGGAGCATTTTCCCTCCAATAGGATAAGTAGTTTCAGATCCCCCACCAACACAACCAATGTGCAATGGTGTATTCACTGAATGTGGACATCCCAAGGAAGTGATAAATGGGTTGCCTTCTGATGAGAACCTCAATTTTCCATCACTAAGCATAACCCCTTTGTCCGTGTTAATCCTTAACAATTCACACAATTTCTACTCTATGTATTGCACCCAGTTTAATCACCACACAACAACATGCTTAGCTACCATTTTAAATTGTCTCCTAAGCCTTTTTCCCAGTAATACAAATTCCAAGCAAACTCTTTTCCTATTCCTGACCAATTTCTTGTAATTTTATGGGTCCACCTCAACTTGGATGCCACTGTGTTTGCAGTTGCATTCTTTAAGTTCAAACCATAAGTCCAGTTACAAAATCTGATCTCCCTAGCTTTTTTGATTTTCCAAATAGCCTCCCATATGCATCAGTTCTAATTCTATTGGATCATTTTTCTATTAATCCTCGCCTTCTACTTCCAATCAATTTTTATCAGTCTTAACACATTCATTCTTTCTTGCAACTCTAGCTTTTCAACCACTTTTTTCTTATAGAATCTATACTATATGTCAATTTTCTCCCAGCCAGATCTTCTCTTGAAGCCTGAAGCAACATCTTCTTTTCCATTTTAAAACAACATCCTAATTGAAGGTTGAGTGCCACCTTAGCTGGATCTATCAACATTCCTTCTTTCCATTGCATTAATTTTGCACACTTCTATGAATGAAATAGCTGGATTTGTTCATTGCATGTTGTAGTAATTTATTTTGCATGTTGAAGTTATGTGATTTCTTTGAGATAATAGATTATTGTAAACAGGTTCAGGCATTTGTTCCTTGAGCAGAAATTTCATGCTATATCTGAAATCTTGCATACACCATTGAGCACCATCAATGAAATGTAGATTAGTTTTGATACATAGGCAGCCCTAACTGGTGCATAATAATTTTTTGGGTGCTTGGGGAGAGATTGTTATTGCCCATTAGATAGATTATAAATTGTTATTTATTCTTTATTCCAATATAAAGTTTCCAATAATGGCCTGAGAAATTTATGCCATCCACATTGTAGCTCCCATGTCAAAATTAAAACAATCTGGAAGAGCAGTTTGTACGAATTTTATCCAAGTAAAAATCAATTGTTAGATTATTTTTCTGGAGCTGATTGAAAAACATTTTCAAGTTATATTGTAAAATAATTGTAATGGTTATTATGTTTTTTAAAAAATATTTCTTTTTGAAAATACAAAAGAATCATAGCATATCTGGTGCAATATTGAAAGACTCCATCAAATTCATAAAGGTTACGATTTATTAACATCAAATATATAAAAGTGACATTTAGTTGACAGTTCTTAATAATTCCAAATGACACTGTGGCTTCTTAAACAAAGGCATGCCTTTGCCTCTGATATTCCTCTTGTGTTAATTTTATAGTAGAGCTTGGGTGATGATCACTTGACTATAAGACTCTGTAAACTCATTCATAGCAGTAAAGACGAAATTCTAACCCTGTGCCATATGACTGTCAATAAATCACTTCTTAAGGGACTGTCATCCAATCAACAATGGATAATATTTCCATGACAATACTGCCATGTTCATTCTTCTCCATAGTTTGGTTTCTCATTTTCACTGCCCAATATACCATATGGGTTTGAAGCCATGAAACCTCTCCATATAATTGGCATAGGTTAATCTATTTCCATTTTTCCATCTCCACTTCTCTCCTTTTTTTTTTTGTCTCCCTCTCCCCCCTTTCTATATACTCCTAATTGTCACAACACTTTGCTTGTGATTAGTTCCCTCTTCTATGAAACCTTTAATATATTTGTACTTTGTGTTGGGCTCATGGTCATACCATATGTGGTTCCCTAATATCTTGTTAATCTTCTAACCTCATTGGACACAATGTAAGATTATTGGCCCTATAGCTTATGTTATCTCTACTAAAAATTGGAGGCCAATCTAAGTGCTCAATTTTGCTATACTACTATAAATTGATCATTTTCAACCTTTAGGCATGATGCTTATAGCTGATTCTATGTCAATCTGGCTAGCAATGAGACCACAGTCCTTGCAAGAATTTGTCCTTCAAAATTTCCAATTTTACATCTTAATTAGTTTATCATAATGCTAATGTAGTGTATTTCCTTATTTATGGGAAAAGAAAACATATAGTGATCTAATTAGATTCTCCAAAGGAAATTCCAGTGACTCTACTACACCCATTTCTATGGTCTATGGTACTTCCAAACACGTCCTCGAGGCTTTTGTCTCTATCCTCTAATCAAAATCATAACCATTCCTTACTGCTCAAGTAAAGCAAAAGCATGTAATAGAAAAAACTGCAACATATGTCCATAGAAGATAACATTAAAAAAAATCGGATGGATTGTTTTTTTTTTTAAAATTACATGGAGATCTGTATTAATATATTATAGGTTTTAAATAAATCTGAAAATTCGATAGATAAAGTAATGATGTTTAATTAGAATTTTGATACATAGAAGTTTTGATAAATAGTTATAAATGATTTGGATTTCTAGATATGAATACTAAAAATAATGAAACAAATATCATGAAAAATTATATATTTAAATTATAAGAAAATTTTAAAGCTTCTTTTTTGGATTAGATAGATATATACTCTTTATTTTAAAATTATAGCTAATTAGAATATTATGGATTATATGTTTAAATTTTAGGTAAGTTGTTCTCAATGAGGGACATGTTTGTCTTTATATAGTAGATGATAACATTATAAAGGAACATACATCTAAAATTACAATTTGATTTTTTACTAAACCACCATTACTAAGAAAATAATCTTTAATCTTTATATTTTAAAATTAACATTAAGAGGGACTATATATTTAACTCATAAATCTTCCTTGAATGAATATGAAAATAATATTTAATTTTATAAAATTTGAAACTAACAGTACCTACACCTAAGAGAAAGCTATTTGAGGTTCATGGAAGTATGTTACAACTAGGAGAGAGCAATACACAAGATTATATATTTAAATTATTGGAGGGTATAATGTAGAGCAACGAAGGGGTTAGTTCTTCAAGTTTTAAGACTGAACAAATTCCATGTAGGTGCTCTCTTGTGTTGATTAATAAGTTATGTCTATTTAAAATTTGTTAGGATTGTAATGTACAAAGTTTAGCAATTATTTGGGTTAAGTGTTAAATAAATGTGAAAATTCAATAAATAAAATAATGATATTTAATTAGAATTGTGATACATGTAAGTTTTGATAAATAGTTATACATGATTTGGATTTTTCTATGTATGTATACTAGAAATAATGAAACAAATACCATACAAAATTATATATTTAAATTATAAGAAAATTTCAAAGATTGTTTTTTTTTATGGAGTATATGTCTAAATTTTAGTTATACATGATTTGGATTTTTCTATACATGTATACTAAAAAGAATGAAAAAAATATCATTCAAAATTATATATTTAAATTATAAGAAAATTTCAAAGATTTTTTTTTTATGGAGAATATGTCTAAATTTTAGGTAAGTCGTTCTCAATGAGAGGCATGTTTGTCTTTATATAGTAGATTTTTGACTAAACCACCAACAATAAGAAAATAATCTTTAAGCTATTTAAAGTTCATGGAAGTATGTTACATGTTTAGGATAGAGCTTTATCGTGGGAAATTCCCATTCCTTTAATTTTGTGAAGTTAACTACTTTATAAGTGTTAATATTTAGAGTTATATAAAGGATTATTTATTCTTACTCATTACTAAATGTTAGTGGAATTAATTAAATGTCGTATATGCTTTATTGCGTGTTCTTGGGAATGTTTGTTTACATATTGTTATTAGTTAACACTAGGTACAATCTCAATTTTATTTAATTCAGGAATGGAAAACTTTGGTCAACCTAATGACATCATTGAGATATCGACTAGTGACGGGTCATCCTACACTCCACTTGGATCCCCTCCCTCTACCAATGGGGGTGGATCTCCTCCAAGTGTCATTCAGGAGTTTTCATTTGATGTCACCATCAACTGCTTTGATATTGTGTAGAAAATAAAACAACTTGTTCCATACATACATAATGTGTAGGTGAATGAAATATTATCAATTGAAACCACATTCGAAGACTTCCATAGAACTTGTGACACATTGGCTTCATCCTACACTTTTTTGCATGAAATACACATTGATGCTCACTACAAACATGGCACCGCTTCGTACATCTAGCTTGCATTCCTGAAATATATGAACAATGTTTGGAAATAATTTTGTTTGACATATGTGCATATGTCATCCACTTTTCTATTGTGTATACAAGTACTACCAACTATGTATGTTTTGTACTTTTTGGGTGGAAGCTCCTACAGTAAATCCTCTTTTCCTTGTCTTACAAACAAGGCAATTTGCCTTGCACTGGAACTGCACTTCAAAAGTCCTTCACTACTATATATTTTATATCTAATCCATATCTATGTAAATTTTATGTGATACTCTAATAGAATTATGCCCTCTATTACCTATGTGTATGTTTGGTTTGCACTTGTAGATTTTTGGGTGGAAATTATTGATTCTTTCCTTTCATTCTTCATTTTTTACACTTTATGCCATCAAGTGCCAACAATGTTTCAATCCTAAACTAATTCTCCAAAAAAAAAACTCAAACTTTTGTTTACACATTCACATTCTTTCTAGTACAAATAGAAAAAAGAAAACCTTTGTTATTGTAGTTATGCATGTGTTTTTTTCCCAGCTCAATACATACACACAAATAAAACATGTTGGAGTTATCTATTAGAATATATACATCTGATTTGTCAATCAATATTTGACACCTTTACATGTACAAGTTTTCAATGGTTTGTCAAATTTTCTAACCCTTATTTCTATTACAATCAATTTTATATAAACCCATTATTTTTTTTAAATTTAACAAAATGTAAGTTTCTTTGCATTGAAACTCATCTTTTCTTAAAAAAAATATTTGGCCAGTCTACCTTGCATCATAACAATAATTAACTAAACCATTTGTTTGTTTTGTCAGTGACTTGTGCGCAAAACCTTTTTTGTGCTTGCTCTCATCCACAAGACCAATTTTTTTACAACCAAATAGATCCTTGTACAAACCACAATACAATCATTTCCTATAGGTATGTTTTCCTTTTCTCCATTATGTTCAATAACCTTCATTCTAGAGATTGTATTTGATGCTCCTACGTGTATTCAATCATTCTTGTTGACAAGGATAATAAAACCAAAGAACCTTTATGGTGCACACATCTCCTTTTTTTCATATGTAATCCATTTTGTCTATGAGGAAAATTGCATGCTCGATTTTGCTTCATGCTTTTACAAAAGAACCCGCCAACTTTCAATTTGTATGTTTTTACTTATAAACCATACCCTGCTTATCAACTCATTGGGTTTTATAGGGCTACTTCACCTCCCTCTAGCTTTTATTAACCCTGAAATCGAACAAACAACACAACTACAGTCTTGGTTTGCGCAAGATGGAAATAGTGTTCTCATAGCCACAACAACCCTTCTAGGTGCGCCTCTACTTCTTACACGACAGATAATTACCAACATCGAAGAAGATTCTTTGAATACAGCAAAACCCTTCCAGTACATTGTAAAAGCAACAATAGTATTTATCAAATCAAATTTGTTTTGCTATCCAGCTTGCCCCATTAAGATCGAGGGGAAACAATGTAAGAAAAGAGCTCTCCAACGTGATGACGGAAAATGGTATTGCTCGAAGTGTGAAGCTACCTTTGAAGATTGTGATTATAGATATGTTCTCCAAATTAAACTTCAAGATCACACAAGCACTTTATGGGAAATTTTTTTTGAAGAAATAGCAACTAAACTCATTGGCATGCCTGTGAAAGAACTCTACATGTTGCAGTTTAAGCAAGATGTTGTGGCAAATAGTGAATAGGTTATTCACAATGTGCTATTCAAACAATTTCTCTTCACCCTGACAAGTAGAAATGAAACCTACAATAATGAAACGCGATTGAAATCAACAATCTTGGAAGTTGCCACAATTGATTTCACATATGAAAGCAATATTTTGTTAGATCAAATTGTTGACAACTACAATGTTTACGATAAGTAAACTAGTAGAAGATTGCAAATGTCCACCGTTATTTGTTTTCCCTTGCCTTTTTGTGCTCTTTTTTCTGCCAATCGCTATACGACTATGAATTTTCCTTGTACAGGGTTCCAAGATCCCTTCAAAACTTGTTTTATATGTTTACTGTAAATAAAAAACACAATGCACATGTAGTTTTCACAATTGGAACATTCACACTTCAACGTACTTCTTTCATACATGCAAATGTTTTCATTTTTATCGTATTGATCTAACATATTAGTCAAGAAAAATGTATTTTGTAATTTTCACATTTTAGTTGTGTTGCAATATCCACAATTCCTTCGTTTATATTAATTTTATCTTTTGTTTATATTCTAGATGATGGACTCCACTATGAAAGAATTAGAATGCCAAACAACCAAGAGTAAAACTGAAGCCTTGGAATCTTGTAAGAGAAGTCGCTTGTATTATGCTTGTCACAGAGAAGAAATAAGTATTTGTCGTAGCATGCAACGAAAACAACGCTTACTAGAAACACCGTATGAACTAGTGCCTGACCCCACACAAGCTTCTACAAGCACAAATATTCCCACTGAATCAACTAGTTCAAATTTAGCACATGAAAACATAAAACAAAATGAAACATAGCTCCCAACACAAATGCCTCAAAACGCAGCTTCAAATAGCAACAAGGAAATGAGTTGGTCCGCCAACTTTATGGAGGCATCTATGAAATTTCGTGAAAGAATAGATGCACTGTCAAACATAGAAACATGTTCTATATGTAAGGAGCTGTATCCTGGTATGCATATTTGTTCATCAAACAACAATCATACATGTAGAAGATGCAGAGAAGAGAAAGGCATACATCGATTCTGTTCGAGTAACAATATGGATCCAGGTGAACAACCACATGTTTTGCGCATTCTCACTCAAGTTGAAGAGATGTTAATTGCACGTGTCAATCCAATATTGCAAGTTACTCCTGCTCATGGTGGAAAATACAAATATAGTGGCCACACAATTAGGTTCCCACAAGATATCACGACAATAACTAAATCTTTGCCACATAAAATCAAAAACTTGGGCTTAATAATTGTTCCAAGAACTTATATGCATGGGAAGAATTATTATTGCTATGTTATTAGGAGCCATGTTCACAATGCACTAGCCTACAAAATACAGTGCGACCCATACTACCAGGATGTTCAAATCAATGTTGATGCATTATCCCTACTCCCTGATTGTACTACTGACATTTCAGAAATGCTTCATACAATTCAAAGCGAAAATGAAGAAACCATAACAAAAAACAATGAAGCTGCTAATGGTGAAGATGATTTAGAAAGTGGAACCGTATATTCAACATCATTTATGGTAAGCCTACCAAATAAACGACGTGAATTACAAATCATTAAGGAATCTTTACAAATAGAAAATGAGAATGATACCATCATTAATTGGCCCGACATAAGTTCAAATCCCATAAAGGAGTACACTACTGAGGGGCTTTTTGACATGGCATTTCCCACACTTTTTCCAATTGGAAATTCACTACCTATGCAACCTCGAGCGAGGGAAGTGCAACTGCATGAGTATGCCTTGCATCTTATGTGATATCATGATAATAGATTTGGCCAACATCCACGCTTTAGATACTTCCTTCTAAATCTTATGATGAGGCATCGTAGCCAAGCAACTGCATCGATATTCATCAAAAAAAAATTTGAAGATAATATTCCTTCAACTATTGAACACCTTCGTGCCCACCTACAAAACCTACCAGATAAACAATTGGTTGAAGAACTGATGCATTTTGGCTCTGCATTATGTGGGACACGTGCTTATTGGAACAAGTGTCGTGGTGATCTAACAAACATGATCAACCAAATAGGCTCCCCAACTTTTTTCTTCACACTAAGTGCAACAGATACTAAGTGGCCTACATTGCATAAGCTTTTCCCAACTGGCAATACATCTACAATTGTCTCTAACAAGCATTGAATAGACAATGTGATTAAAAACCCCCACACCACATCCCTTTATCTACATAATCGCTTCACAATCTTTCATGAAGAGGTCATCGAGAAGCTCTTGCATGCAACAAATTATGGGTATAGGTATGAATGGAAACATCGAGGCTTTGCAAATATACATGGCTTCCTATGGCTAAAAAATGCACTGGACATGGATACCCTCGACTGGGGAGACACTTTGCAAGTGGGTCAACAAAAAGAATTCTTTGATAATTATGTCACTACTTGGAACCCCCACTCTAAATCTGAAATGAGCAATATCATACATAGAACCCTAATGGATGATCCATGCCTACTAAACATATCTGAAATATCCTCGACCGATCCATCCATCGATTATGAAAAGTTAGTTAACCGTGTACAAAGGCACACTAAATGCACAGAGCACACATGCCTACGCAAAAAAGGTCATCACATAGAATGCAGATACAAAGCTCCATGGAAAGAATGTAAGGACTCCACTTTAACATGTGATGAATCTGGGAACAAATCTTACAAACCAGCGAGAAATGATGACAGGTTAAACATTCATAACCCAGAAATGCTCTCTATCTAGAGAGCTAATATTGATTGTCAGCCCGTCATCTCACAACTTCTTGTACTCAAATGCATTGCCAAGTATGCATCTAAAGCTGAAAGAAAATCAGAAAGTTGTGTTGCTATGTTGGAAAGAATATCTTCAAATGAAAAATTGGAAGACTCAGAATTGAAAGCATATCAAAAGCTCATGGCTGAGATTGTTGGTGAACGCGATATAGGAGCCCAAGAAACATGCCATATGCTCCAAAAATTACCCCTCATTGTTTGCAATCATAATTTTGTGTCGTTGAATGTAGGCAAAAAAGTTTTCCACCGCCTAAAAAAACGAGCGATGGTAGTGAGATACAATCTAACTATATACAATCCTACATGGACTGGCCATGTCACCTAGAAAATGTATCACTAATTGAATTAGCCAGATACTTCACATATGCCGCTTCTCGAAAAGGATGCAAATAGTTGAATAGAAAAGAACAAGCAATTGTGCAAGTGTTTCTATGATTCCATACCATTCCAAAAGAAGACTCAGAAAACTTTGAAACCTTTTGTTGGAGTGAGTTGCTTTTGTATAAACCATTCCAACAAATAAATGAAGATATAGGCCTTACCAAAGAAGAAATCATCAATCATTGGAACCAAATGAATACACAAAAATACAATCCATGGCATGTTAATCACACCGAAAATATTGAAGATGTTCTTGAAGATGAAAGTTGTTCTGATGATAATACGGATCAACAAGAAACGGTATAAATGAATGAATGGGAGTTATTATCTCAATTGGGCCTCACTAATAATCTAAATATGAATGAACTTGATATGTTGGGTCAACATGATTTTGATAACAATCACAAATGGGAAAATCATAATGTCCTTGCAAATGTACATGATGTTGCAATTCAATTTATACAAATAAACAAGATGTCCCAACAAGATTTGCATTCCCCTACAAATATGAACTGCCAGAACTATACATTATCACCCCAGCAACAACTAGCACTGACTATAATAACAAACCACTCAATGGATAAATCCTCTAACCAAACGTTACATATGGTCATACAAGGAAACACTGGCACTGGAAAATCCTATCTAATTCATTGCATAAGAAATACATTGCAAATTTGCATACCAACAAGAGTGAACCCCCTCCTTGTTCTTGCTCCAACAGGAATTGCAACATTTAATATACATGCCTCAACTATACATGCAACCCTCAAGATTCCAATTAGAGAAATGAAACCATTGCAAGGACAAGCATTGACAACATTTCAGGAAGACATGAAAAATATACAATACATTCTCATAGATGAGATGAGTTTCCTTGGGCCAAAACTTCTATTGAAAATTGATAGTAGGTTACGCGAAGCATTCCCCCATCAACAAAATACTTGCTTTGGTGGCATGTCTATAATTCTTGTAGGAGACCTTGCACAACTCCCACCTGTTATGGATAAACCTATCTATGCATCACACACAACTGCAAGGAGCCTATGGCAAAAATTTAATATAGTTGTTACATTACAAACAATGTTTAGACAAGAAGGTGATGCTCCAATTCAAATACAATTTCGACAAACATTACAAAACATTCGCAACGCAGAACCGACAAAACATGATTGGGACTTATTAATGACTCACACCAACAAGCATCTTACAAAGACTGAACAAGAATATTTTGACCAATCGATACACTTATTTGCTACAAATGAGCTGGTGACATTGCACAACAAAAAAATGTTGAAACTACTTAATGTTCATGTTGCACTTAGTTGTGCGGAAAATACACAATTTAAAGTAGGTGTCGATCATAGTGAAGAGCAACTTCCCCAAGAGGTTCTGCTAAGCAAATTTCAACGTGTCATGCTTACAAAAAACCTATGGACCCAAGCTGGACTAGTAAATGGATCACTTGGTCAAGTGAAAGATATCGTATATCCTGCTGGATCAAAACCACCTGCATTGCCTGCATATGTTATAGTCACATTCGATAGATACAATGGTCCACCGTGGGATGACACGAACCCAAAAACTATACTGATACTTCCAATAACACGCGACAACCGTAGACAGATACCACTAGCCATGGCATGGGCTATCACTATACACAAATCACAAGGCCTTACACTAAATAAAGCCACAATAAATATTGGTAAAAATGAAAGACAAGGGCTTACATTTATAGTGATTTCTAGAGTCAAATCCATAAATGGCCTTCGGATAGAGCCTGCATTTTCTTTCGATCACTATTCCAAAATGAAAAAAAATCCATACAACATTATTAGGAAGAAAGAAGAAGCTCGCTTGCATTTGCTCTCACACCAACATGCTTAGGTATGTACAATTAATTACACACTCTCACAAAGATATAAATTTTTTATTATCCCCTTTTTAAATAGAGTTTCAGTACTAAAACTAATCAATTACACATTTTGGCTTCTACAGGTGGTAGATCTCTACTAGAGAATCTTCTACACGTTGTCACAACAAAGTTGCTAGTCCTTGCTCAAGGGAATCTATTCAACATTATCTTCCACTTCTTAGACATTGCATGTCTTTAAAATAGACAAATAGATGCTCTTATTCAAACTTGACTTATCCAAGCTTGCTACGTATTGTTCAAAGGGATTTTGTTGTCTATAGAGAACAAACCCAAAAAAAGATTGTACCTACTTGTAATATACAATGCATATCTCTATACAAATATATTTTACTACCACCACTTGCGTATTGAACCAATTCATTGATGCTTCTTCTTTATTTTCCTATTGACATCTCCCTTGAAACCCCATTGGGTGCAAGTGCTAGTTAATAAATTTATAAATGATATAAATAGTTTAAAATGTGTGAACATAAAAATGAAAAAAATAAAAATAAAAATGTGTATAATAAATAAGTGACATAAAAGTAAACATGTAATGTGAAACCAAGCTATCACTACTTATGGGAGGATTCGGATGGCATAATCCTTTCTAACATTAGGAGGTTCGTACAAATTAAATGTCGGCTAGTCGATGTCATTCAATGTTGTTAATGCAACGTAGTAAACAAAACTTGCTTTTCCACCGACTTAATTGAGATAAGATATTGTCGCTTCATTTTATTATTTAATTCTTACCTTTCTCGAAAAACGGTGAGAAAGGTAGAGGTGCATAATAGCGTGGGGTCCCAAGTTTTTTTCTTATTTTTTATAGATTTATTTTCTATGTTTTCCTCGCTACAACAAATAGATTCCTCTTAAATTGTGGATCTTCGTTGAATATGTTTTGAATATGTATGTTAAAAAATTGAAAGGAAATAATAATGATATATAGAAATTAGAGGGTGAATAATGTTAGGATTAAGGTGATATTAAGTTTAATGTCAAATCTCCAAACATCTTAGAATTTATATTTTAACATTTATGATAAATGATTAATGAGAGATATTATTATGTTATTATCATTCTCTTTATAACTTGGAATATTATTTTGTAATGACATTAAGTGGAGCTTTCCTATAATAGTGGTAGTCATGGTTTAACTTCATTTCTACCACTTCCCCATTCCTAAACACTAGGTGTAAGAGTGGGGCATCGTGTGTTGTAATGGGTGGGGTTCATAGAGCGTAATGGATTGGAAATGAAGCACTATACTTGGGAAAGTGTACACTCTTCACATGGATCAAATATGCTATCATTACTAGTTATTATTCATGATATATTGAATGAGTTTAGTTTAAGGGGTCATTGGGTTTGGGTCATACCATAGATTTTGGTATTTATGGTTTTGAAAAACCATTTATGATGTTTCCACTCTAGTTATCTTCAAATTAGATACATTGAATAGTTGTTTCATAGGTCTTTTGTAGGTGAGCATTGTTACATTAAGTCGAGGTTGCTTATAATAGTGGTAATCATGATGTAACATACCCAATGTTTACCCAACAACTTTCACCTAAGTTCTAACTCAAAAAGTAAATAACACAAGTTTCCAAAACCAAGGAAATGAAAATTTTCCTTTACAATAACATAATTGCACATTGCATATATAATTTTCACATATCATTGCATACATAAAATAACAATTACATAATTCCAAGTAAATGAAGCTTATCTTTTTCAAATATAGATTACAATTGATTCATGATCATATTCATGTATACATATTCATAACTCACAAGAGTTCAATGGTCAAGGTGTCATCATATGGATCATGCTTCTTTTGTTTCATAAGCCTTGGTTGGTGTCTACAAAAGGGAGAGCATCACCCAAGCACTTTTACTTCAACCACAAACTTAGTGGTCCCCTGCATATTTTCCTAACTGGAAAATGTCCCTACCCTTTGACGAAGAGTTTGGCATGTAAACCTCTAATAATGCACACACGAGTATCTCGTGTTGTGTCCTACATATCTAGTACAATCGTACAACTATGGATACCCTCCAACCATGCATGACTCTACTGACTAGCTATGCAAACCTAGATCATAGTGAAATGACAAAGTGTAAGCAACAACTTCTACACCTACTTTGGCCAAATTTTTGATATAATCAATCTACTTTCTAAGAAGCAGAGTTGTATGTTCACCCAGCCTTACTCGACTTGGAAACTCTACTGACTAGTGGTTAACTCTTCTCTTGGTTGCCCCCAACATTAACATTCATAAACATGATTTCATTCAAAAAGTGATGACACGCTAATATTGATTTCATAGACCAAATAGGTTTAACACAATCTCTTGAATGCCTTGTTACATACTTGTAACATTTAGGGACCAACAATTGCCTCTTATTCAAGTGTTTACCCTAACCCTAGGAAATAACCTACCCTTCTGATATAAGGGATATAAGCTTCTTAGAACGTAAGTTTTGTACTCATGGTAAAACTAACATATACATAAGTATTCATAGTTCATAATATATCCTTTAATATATCTAGTAGAGACAACATACTTCTATTATGACTTCCAATCCCTATGTTGAAAAGCAGCATAACTCATTCAATACAATACTATATTATTATGATATTATCCTATAACCTTATTTTAGCTTCTCTTTGATATGTTACTCAAATAATATAATCAAGATAAATAATTATCATGCACTTCATGATTGAATATTTTGCTTATCTCTTGTATTTCTAATATAGATGTTACTAATTTTTAGCTTCCAACTCAAATTAGTAAAGTTTTATCAATAAGTTGTTAAACTGCAATGACAAAATTCTTGACACATGAGAAATTTAGATAATCAACCAGGCATTCAAAGATTATCAGGTTCTAAAGCTAAACTATTTTCTACAGTTTGTGTTTCAAGTATATTTTTTCTATTATTCATGATTATAAAACATATGCTTTGAACAATTCATTTAGTTATTTCATATTTTGTAAGTGATTCACAGATGAAAGGTGCATAAGTCATTGCATGATATGAAATAGTTGATATATTAAAAAGGAAATGTCTTTGTAATCCCACACAAGCCATGAGAGTAACTATATCTGAGAGATAAAATAGAAAAAAGAAATGCATAAAATAAGGCATGGGACCCGTCATTGTTTGGTGAATGATGAATCTTGTTGTTGAAAGTTGTGCCATCATCGTTGAGCTATCCAGTTGTTGCTCTAGGAGATAAATTTGCAAAGGTGGAAGAGCAGATGTTAGAGATCGGGGTTCCATACAAATGTCATGCATCTCTAATCAAGCAGATACTTACTATCTTATAATTGATCAAGAAAGCAAGATAAATAGTTGTATTCAAGATATCTAAAGCAAATCATCAGAAGAGCATTGAATTTCACTATTTTTATCTAACATGTTTGTTCACTGTGCAGGTACAGGTACATGTTTTATTTTTGGTTGATCATATTCAAAATCTTAGTATGTGGAGGAAAATGGGCTCCCACAAGGGTTGTGCCCAACATATTGCATTCTCTCATTTACAAAAAGGAAGGATTTACAAATGCAAGCAGTGTTCTTATAGACAAGAGAATCATACATATAATTGAAGGATCAACAACAAACCTTTAATTCTCTAGTTAACATTTTATGTGATGCAAGTCAAATCATAACAAATGTGTGAGCTAATTAAAATAAGCTTAATCAAAAGTGTATATGGGCAATTAATCAAACACATTATGAAGCTTGAGCAGTCCATGAAAGCATAATGTGAGCATGAGTTGCAATATATAGTGTATAAGGAGCAATAAATATCATTTTTCCAACAACACATGACCTCAATTTTCATGGCAGTATGGTAGGTGTTAGAGTTCAAGAATTAGTTCTTTGCCATATGAGACAAGGATAGCAAGGAGAGTCCATTGAAGTGTTCTTGATTCATAGCTAAAGGATAGTGACAAATAAGGTAAGGTAGCTAAGGGAATACAAGTACCATCAGATAAAGGAGATCAAAGGACTATCTTTACACAAACATGGGAGAAACGATGATAAAAGGATAGTCAAGCCCTAGATAGTGAAAATGAAATAAGAATGCAAGATAAGTATGATTTGCTATGGCCACGACCTAGTAGTTCTTCTTTGTTCCTAAAACAAGTTTGCAAGTATAATGAAACCCAGAAGGCCAGGTTCAATGAAAGGTTTGTAGATAGAGATGCAAGGAGAGGACAACAAAGACTTTACAAATCTATGAATCCATAGTGATAGAATGCAAGAGTGAACTATGCAAAACACGAAAGACAAAACTATTTAGAAGCTAACAGAGCAGTAGCAATGTCAAGATAATGAGGTATGAAAATCACATAAATTAGAAGCATAATAGAAAATTTCTCAGCAAGGTTTCCAAACATGAATAGTGGTCACTAGTTAGTGGAAACGGTAGTGTTCATGAAGGAATGGAAAAATGTGTAGGGTTTTCAGTTATACATGTACTATGTAAAGGTATTGAGTCATTTTTCAAATCGTTTTTCCTTCATGAGGTAGCATTTTCTTGTGGAATAGTTGACTTCAACATAGTTCTTATTTTAACTGACCACCCTCTCATGAGATCTCATTCATATTATGATGTTGCATGAACTTATCATAGAAAGGGTGATCATAGCACTACTGGCCGCTATTACATGATATTACAAGGAAATACCCTTTATACAATGAATAGGTGGAGATCACGACATATAAAAATTCCAGAAGCTTAAAAAAAGAAACCTTTGTAGATACATTAATCAGTGGCAGCCACGGTAAATAAATGAAAAGGAATGAAAGGTGCTCGAAACAAATAAAAGCCCACAACCACAAAGCAATCATAAGGTAAAACCCTCAGCCATAACCAGATGCAAGCCCTCAAACATAAAGAGAGTGCCATTTTTGTAATGGTAACACAAATAAATTCCCACGGCCACAGAGCAGTGGTAAAATGAAGTTCAAAAGGTCGGGTAATGGAGAATCTAAGTAGTAAATGAAGTATCATAAAGATTCAAGCCCATGGCCATGAAGAAGCAATGAAGCAATGAACAACATATTAAATGCAAGGATACGACTCTTACCATGCATGAACAGAAGCTCGAGTTAACTCCAAAATGAAAGGCTTCCAATCACCATTCAAACTCCTAGAAGAAACTCCATTTCAAACCCCATCTTCTCCATGGCCGTGGCTACTAGGTTTTGTCAAAAGAAAAATGAATCGAAGTGAATGCCTTGACCGCAACCTTTTGTTTTTTAGGGTTTGTTTTCCCTAAGTGGCCGATCATTTACTTAAGACTTTTTGCCTTATTTTTTACAAACTTTGCACAATTCAAAATTTGTTTATTAGGTATTCCATAGGGTATGTGTAGGATCATGATGGGCCAAAAAGTGGTGATATGTAAGTGATATGATGGACATGTGACTGACAACCTTTTTTTTACCCAAAATTGATGAAATGAAAAGGGTTTTTAAAAGGGATTCCCAACTCTCCACCAATATACATTATGCTTTAGATTGAATTTAATAAATAATTATTACTCATTTTCTATTTGAATTATGACTAAAGTCCAGATTGATAGGTTGATTGAAAAACATCTATAGCTTTCAAACGGTATCACATTTTTTGAATCCTAAACATGTGTCACATTCTATGCTTTGCATACTATAGGAGTAAAAAAAATGAATTTCATGAAGTTTTGACCAAGTTAAGGTGGTCAGACATACAAGTTTTAATATTTTTTAAAAGTTGTAATAAAAAATCATAATTAATTATTTACTTGGAAAAAAATTACAAAAAAATATGCATCACATCAGGACATGAGTCCTCTACTTATATCTAAAATATTATAAAAAAATATTATCATTTTATTGTGGTTAGGGTGGTTAGACAGACACCTACTTCTTATTTTTTCCCTGAAATTTAAGTACTACTGCATTGAAATTTCAAATTTTCACCAAATAGATTTAAAAATAAATAAATATATATATAGTAGTTTAGAAACTACATTCAATTTTCCACTTATTCTATTTTTACATATTTTTGAAATAATATAGATAACCTATTCAAATTCTTACGTCAAGTTGCCTAACTCTGATTTTCTGAATTTTCATCACCACTTAAGGGCCTATTTTTTCCATGATGATCTTGCACATACTCCATATACCTTTTAATATTTCCATGCAAAATTTGAAAATTGTAAATCAAACTCCAAGTCAACTCCTCAAATTACCTTGTGATGTATTGCATTTGAAACCAGACTCAATGTTCCTCAAGTTCTTCAATATTTGCATGTTTTCAAAATGAGATAATAATGTAAACATTATTAAAGTGCAATAACTTATAAATTGCTTTAATATATGTCATGCAAATACAAAAATGGAAGCAATTACATAACAAATATTAAAGTAACTCTTAACCAATTACTTTAATATTATTTAAATTGCTTACCTTCACTTCAAATCATGCAAAATATTTGAAAAGAATTCATGTTTGAGTCTTGATGGAGTAAACTGATCATGCGAGGAGGTGGAACTGAAGGATGTTTTCATGCATTCAGAGTTAAACTACATAATTTTATCCCAATTTCATACAATTTTGAGCTCAACTCTAGTCAAACTAGTTGTGAGAGGGAGTTTGAGCCTATTTTTGCTCAATTTTCTCCAGTTTCAACTCCTTTTTCTACAACTTTTCTTCTTTGCTTGTGGATCTTTTGGAGGTGGTGATATTTTTGGACTTCAGTTGCACTTTAGTTTTTTTCATGCGCATTGTTTCCATCTCTTGTATATATTGGAAAAGACTTTGGTGAATCAACAAAAGTGGTTTACAATTCGAGTGACGAAGGAAAACTTCCAAAAAATGACTCCATTAAAAAAAAAATTGCTTTTGGGGGGTTCAAATAAACTCTAGGTTCGAGTGAACCCATTTAAATGTGGGAACCTACATTTTCCCATTTTGGAAAGGGGGTTTTCTCGAAACCCCCCTTTTCCCACCTTCCCATCCTCTGGCACAAAAACACTCCAAATTTTTTCCCTTTGAAGCTTGGGTTGAGGATGAAAATGGAGGAGACTTCACAAACCCAATTGGACAATGATAGTCCTCAGAATGAGCTATCTAACAAATATAATTTTAATATGTTTTGATTTTATTATGTATGTGTATTTTTAGTTTTATTAAACATAGGTTTTTCACCGAAAAATCAAGCTCTTTGTTTCACACATGTGGACAAATAGTAGATTTGAAAAATATGTCCAGGCTGGGTATTGATGTCCTTGATCCATTAAAAATATATATTGAATTTTGATACATAAAAAAAAGTTATGTTGTATATGGTCCGCCTATGTCTGAATTGTAATTAGTTCGACTTTAAAACTTGATTAAGGAAAAAATATTTAATAAAACACTATGAAACCAAATGAACTAGTTAGATATGGTAGTTACAAATCTAAATTCAAAAAAATAGAATTTTATCCTTCATACAGAAAATTTATGCTGTATACGGTGAGCGTCACTCTTTAAAAATGTTGTTTGAAAAAAATAAAAATCAAAGGAGATGGAAAAAGAAGTGGAATATGATTCCAAAAATTTTGAAAAAAATTATTTAGAATCTATGGACAAAATGTCACAAATCACTAGTTTGCATCATCTTCAAATTCCTTACAGTTTAGCTCCTATAGGAGCTTGAAAGTGAAGATTTCTAGTTAAAAAAATCAGTTCAATGTCCAGTGTTGGCATTTTTTACTGCAACCTACACGTGTTTCCTAGAATATTCTATGAAATTGCCACATTCAATAATAAAAGGCTAGGAAAAGTATGGCCAACTTAATGAGAATAGCAATAAGGCTAATTCTCCTACACTTCGGACTTTGTAAAATCCAGGAGGGTATTCCCTAACATGTGCTTTTAACATACAACATTTAAATGATTCATTCGTACACAGGTAAGCAACAGATAGATCCCCAATTATTGTTAATGGATGAAATCCTTCAAGAAATTGGCTATTCCTCGAAAAGGCTCGGGTCCAATTAACAGAATCGTAAACTCAACTTAAAGTAAATTGATAGGAAATGTTTGAGTAAAATATCCTGAGGCCATAACACAAAACATGCAAGAATAAAACGTAATCAGAATTCCAATGCGATATCCCAATGCACAGAGTCAAATAAAAAAACTGAACTACAGGGTAAATTTCATTTTGAAAACTTATGATCTATTATGAATTGCATTACAATCCATATATCTATACTTGAGTTTATTACTTCTTTATGAATCCTATTTGTTATATTGCATGAACTTACTGGTTAACTGAAGCATTTATCCAATCCCTTGAACCAGAGCTATAGTTAAACATAATTCACAGTAAAGAACAAATGAAGATCAATGAAAATCATCTTGTATCGATATTTCATTAATAATCCATGTAACATAACACAATAGGAGAGAAAATAAACTCAAAATATCCACGAGTTTGATACAAACATGCTCAAAAACCCCATGATTAACTAAGTTCTCCAATCTAACTCAAAACTTTAAAACTTGGACTTACAATTCATACTCTTTGTATCACTAGACTCTTATTTCTAATATTTTGGATATTTCAACAGACCTCTCTCTCGGCCCAGAATTCCCTTTTATAAAACAAGGGAGCCAACAAGCTTTAGGATGGAGAGTACACATGTCCATTTGTAATTGGACTACTAACTCTTAATTCAGTTACAATTCTATTATTCGAGTGGAGAGCATAAGACAAGAATCATCATTAGTTGATATGGAGGAAAGAAAACATCGCTCCAAAGGCTACTCCCCTTTACATCGAAGGAATGCTTAACTATTATATTACTAACTCCACCTCAACACCCTATACTTGAAGTCAAAAGGAGAATGCAATTTTAAAATATAATATCTAAGGCCAGACCTGTATTATACATGACCAAGTTGCAATTCTCGACTATAACATTCATAATTCCAGATCATCAGTGAACACCTTTTTCCATAATTCAAACTCCTCCTTGGAACGCCACTGGAAAGCCACAACCTAATCAACCTTGTTTTGATAGGGAGCATAATTCACCATTATCGATGTGGCCTTTTTATCAAAGTTCTCTAAGAAACTAATAACAAAAGACAACTTTTCCAATGTATTCTCTAGCATATGGATGTCATTATTTTTTCATATCTCATGTGTTTGAGGCATCATTATATTGTTCATCTGATCCTTCCAAACCTGCAAGGGTTTGACTTGATCTTGACTGTGCAAAATATGCAGCAGTGGGGTCAAATACTTTCCATCATATACATCCTTTAATAGTTTAATCTTGGACTCCATAGGGGCGGAAAATCCCTGAAACTTCTGCTCAACAATTCCTTTGGCCAATTGATATGTTGCTATAACAGTAGGATATTTATCCCCGTGTTGTTTTGCCCCTACTGCCATGAATTTCAACTTCTCCATTCTAGGGCTCCATTTTTCCAGCAATGGGATGTACAATTCTTTATCCCTTCGAAACATTTTTAGTGCTTGCAACATTCAGACATAATTTTCATGAACACTGTTCAGCTTACTCTGGACCCTTCTGTTTAAATGTTTCAAAACAATGTCCACTATTATTGAATTGCTTCTCCCTACTGCATCCCGGATTTTCTTTACCATCTCCTTATACTCTTCAACCTGATGAATCAATTTCTCCCTAGAGAGTCCCCCCCCAGGGCTAGTAGCCCTCTCAATTGCAATAGGCACTTGTCCCATATTATATGGAATAATAGCCAAAGATTGTACTTGTGTAGGAGGTTGAGACTACTCTACTCGTGGATCAGGAACAGTGTGGCTAGAACTGGCTTACTGTTGAAACCTCATGGTATCCATTTGTTGCTTGAATAAAGCCAATTCAGTTTCTAATTCTGCTACCTTTTGTTGACTCTTATTATATTCAATAATAATGTCATTATATTGGCCTCTCAGAGTATCCCGGTCCTTGGTCAAATCTTCAACAGTTGCTCTGGTGAATTTGGCAACATTCACGACCATATCAGCAGCTTCCAATGCTGGGTATCAACAACTCTCCTCACAACCAAGTGACCACTGAAGTTAGATGGTTTTGCAACAATTGGGTTTTTAGACCCAGTGGATAGAGACTAGATTGTCAAAGCATCCCATTCTTCACTAAAGGTTGATCCTTTGAGTGCCAATGTAGCCTCCTCATCAGTTGCAAGAAGTGGCCTATTGGCCCTTCGTATTGTGTCAAACACCACAACATCAACGATATCCCATTCAGGAAGTAGCAATACTCCACTTTTTTGTACCAATGCTCATGCTCTACTGTTATTTCTTTGAATTTGTCTCTATTTTGTTCCCTGGCCTTAGCTTGAATTACCTTCTCTAGGAGCTCTGGATGCAGACTTCTCTCATGTGCCACCTTCTCACCATATGATGCAGTATGTGCTCTGCTCTCCACACAAAATCTTTAAAAGTGTTAGTGTGAATAAAAGAGTCATCCATCATGAACTCTTTGCAAGCTTCTATCGTCAAATCATCATTACTTATTATTCCTTTGATTTCATCTTTTCCTAATCTCAAAGTAACTACCCTTGAACTTGTTGCAGTGTCAACTAAGTCAAATGGCATCTCCTAATGCATTTCATCTGGAGTTACAATAATGTCATCATCCTCATCACCATCACAATCAACAATCCTTACTCTTTTGACCTTCTACCTCTTTGGTGATGGTGGGCAAGCCTACTCTGTAAACCTTAGAGGAGAATCCAGATTAACAATATTTGGTACTGACTGCCCTAAAGAAGATGGTGCAATATTTTTAGTAACATCTTCAGCCCTACTTCCCCTTCTTCTAGAAAAAACCTTTATCTTCTTTTGGGGCTGACAAGGAGGCCTCTCCTCCAATCTTACTACAAGGTACTCCTCGATGGTTTGTGATTTTCCCCTTTCTTCCACAACCCTTTCATCTTTCAAAACCCCAACCAAACTCTCAAAATTATCAATGGCATACATTGCCCTACTTAATTCATCTTTGGCATTAGGTATGGGATTGAAACCAGGTATTCTCTCTTGCTTCTTATTTACCATTTTATATTAGGCAATGTACATTGCCTTTCTCTCCTCTTGTAATTCCAAATAAAAAATATTCCTGATGATGTCCTCAGGAAAGTAGAAATTTTGGACAAAGGCTCCTATTTGATGCTTTTCCTTCATTTGAAAGATAAAACCCTCAGGATCATGATTCATGGGGCACATAGTCCTTAGCCTATAAGGCCCAAGTAATGTATGTAACTCCTTCATCCTCCCTTTGCCATAACAAAATCGGAAAATGTTGTATATTTAGGGAAGAAAGAACCTTTCTTCTGTTCAACTAGAAAGTGTAGCTCTTGAGCACCTCCTAATTGCCTCATGATTTCAAAAAATCCAATTCTAAGGGGCACCTTCCTTGGCAGAACCCTTGGATTGACATTGGTGCCAAAAACCCTGAAAACTGTTGTGTTATGATAGGTGATAATGTATCCCCAATTGTGCATTATGTTCAATTCAGGCCTCCTCTCCATCGGCCTCAAGAAGTCATGAATTTATTTTGGAATCCTTGGGGGTTCATGAACCAGAGCCTTCCTTAATTTAGATCCAAAGACATTATGGAAAGTTACATAATCAAATTTATGATCATGCATGTAAAGAATCCTAGTTCAATATTGGACAGGAATTTCAATATTACTTTCCTTCTTCTTTAACTCCATATCTCTTTCAAACATAGCTTGAACCCTATACATAAACATGTGGATTAATAGGGAAAACTACCTGAATCCAACCCAATTCTTCCACTCCTTTAGAGCTACCGAACCAATGTGCAATTTCTCTACTAGGTAAGTGGCAAAATCATACACTACGTTCAAACCCGGGTGCTAGAGATTTACTGCAATATACACAATATCAGTAGGCAAGGTAGTCTTTAAACTGACTCCAAGAACTTGACATAAAGCACAAACTATCTTCTTGAAATAAGTGGAGAAATAGTCCAGAGGAAAATGTTCAGGCTCATTCCTACCAATCACTACCTTCTTCTGATTTTTTCCTCTTCCTGAGACAGACAGATGAGGTATCAAAAGGGATTTTCTGAACAAACCCTTAGTATTTCTATATTCTTGTCTGAAAAACTCAAGGTCGGCAGGAACCATATCTCGACTCCATTTATGCAACTTGAAAATATCTATGATTTCTTCTCTGGTTATCTTAATCATCTGCACACCATCGTAAGTTCTGACAACTTGGTTCACAGGGTCATATCTCGAAGCAATATCCTTCAAAAGATCTACATCCAAGTAGACACTAGGCACCACCAACTTACCTAGGTCTAACCTCCATGGGTTACACAAAGGAACTGACAAATTCCTATTCCCAAACCAATTGGAGAACAATTGCCACCCGGTATATGGTAATTTGGCATCTTGGATTGCACACTACTTGTGTGTCAGTCCTTCCAAGAGTCGAGGCCCATAGAACAAAACCTTTCCCTCCTGCTTCTTGTTAGTAGAGGGCTTTAACAAATCAATAATATCTTGGGAGAAAGACCTGGTAGTGGTTTCAGAACCAAAACTTCAGGCCTTGGGTGCCATTTATACTAGACAAATGATAATTCGAGCTAGGGTTTTCTTATTTTTAGATGGCAAGCAATTACAATTTTCTTCCTTTAGCCTTACACAGAAAAATGCCTCATGATTCTAGAGTCTCCAGCAATTATCTAGATGAGCTCTAAAAGAAAATCTATTCAAACAATTCTTCAAGAACGGAATGGGAAATAATCACTAATTGCTCAACAAGAAACCATAAAATCTTCTCAAATTATAAGAAATGGCATATGTGCTACTTACGGTTTCATTCACAAAACATCTATGGTAGTGAAATTGAGAAATTGCAACAACGGCTTGCTTCACTCGATACTAGGCAATTCTTCCTCAATGTAGAGATACAACATGGAAATAGCAATTCACAAATTTTAGCATTTAATTATGCAGGCCGAGTCGAACTCAATTATTAATATTCACTCGCGTGAGATAAAACGACTCTAGTACAACACCAATTTATTTTAAATACAAGTCATTCATCAAAAGAAATGTTGGCAAGGAGCATGACTCAGATTAAGTCACAACAGTTTGAAAATGCCACATCCATTCTCCAGTCACCAAATGGACAAGACATTCACCTACCGGACAACACATCAATATGGAACAGGCCCCACCTTTGTTACCAACACACACCATCGACGTCCACACATCACCAAATCGCACACCTCACAACATTATTGAAACTGCAGTTTTAATTGCATGAGGTCAACGAGGGACGACCACGATGCATTGTGAAATAAATAGCTGTCAACATCAGCATCCATCATTGGTTAGTGAGAAAAACTAGTCCCCACCATCAAACATGACAGGTGGTAGCATCTCGCATGCTTCGCACCATTTTTATGATGTTAGCAGAAACCTTGCTAGGTCTGCGAGTAACGGTCAAGATTAAAATCACTTCATCTGACGGTCACACAATCTGCACATGCGAAAAGGTTATTCATAAAGAAGGGGACTGACTAGGTGGATGAGGAAATGACCCTCAAGGTCGAAAATATTATTTAGAGGTTGAATCTAAAATAATTCAATAGCCTGACACTATAAAAATATAATATAGTCATGATGCAAAAGACCGAAAGGACGGGTAAACGGGGCTGGTAAAGTCACAACCAAAAAGAGATAAAAGACCACTTAAGTGACTGACCACCATCAATAACAAGTCAACGCTTGAAAAGAAAATCCATGACCCAACCAATTAGAGCTGAGGAAAAAACATACCTACAAGGGGAAAAATTAAAAGCTCCACCAATGGCTTCGACTGGGGATGTATGCCCCCTATGGGCATAGCAAGATTCTAGAATCTATGTTTATGTAGACTAGACACAGAGAGAACCAAAAAACAAGGACTTGTCCAGACGAGACAAGGAAACAAAAGGAAAAATAGAAGGAAACACACCTATATACACTACTTACAAGACTATACAACGTACATGGAAAAAGAGCTACTTCAAGAGAAGTAGTATTCCAAGAACTGTCCATGTATTGGTAATTCAAGAACTTCAATTGCAAGTGACTATAAAAAATATGAGTCTTCTCCATGTGTATCCATAATTATATATGGGCCTAGTCAAAGGGGATCAAATTTTCCATGCTTGCCCTTATCTTCTAATCTTGCATTCTAGAGCAACACCATTGCTCCAATGTCAAATTTTCTCTCAACTGCTCTTTTTTCATAAAGTTGCTTTACCTGAAGTTGTAGTTTTTCATTTCTCTTATGAGATTCTCTTATATTTTCATCCAATTGGTTCAATTCATCCATTTTGTGTTGCATCTCATCACATATATCATCATCATATTCTTGGACAAAATCATACATCTTCATCAGGTTTTTTTATGGGATACGTGCTTCCATCCCATAGACTAGGTTAAAAGGTGAATGATCAATTGCCTTCTTGACAGTTGTCCTATCAGCCCACAGTGCCAATTTTAATTTTGAATCCCAAGCCCTTTTGTTCTTCTCAATCATACATTTGATGATCTTCATCAAACTCTTATTACTAGACTCTACTTGTCAATTTCCTTGGGGATGATAAGGGGAAGAATATGAAACATTTATACCATATTGATCACAAAAATTAACAAATTCTTTAGATCTGAAACACATAGCATTTTCTGAAACTATTCTTTCAGGTACCCCAAAATGGCTCAAAATATTATCAGTCAAAAAATCAATAACAACTTTACTTATGGCCCTTCTGGATAGGATTGCTTCAATCTATTTAGTAAAGTAATCTGTTGCCACCAATATCCATGCATGTCCTCCACTAGATTTTTCAGATATCTCCCCTATGAAGTCAAAACCCCATTGCTTGAAAGGAGCTAAAACAGACATAGGTCTCAACGGAAAATTGCCAAAAAAATTTAACTTTCTAGCAAACCTCTGACAGGCATCACATTTTTTAACATATCTATGGGCATCCTTGAACACAGTAGGCCACCAGTATCCTTCTCTTAGAATTTTATGAGCCATTGTCTTAGCCATGTAATGGCCTCCACAAGCTCCTTTATGCATTTCTATCAGTAGATATTCAGCTTGGTCTCCATCCACACATCTGAGTATAATACCTTCAGAGTTCCTCCACTAGAGCTCACCCTCAATAATGACATATCTAATTTCTTGTAGTTTGAGAGTTATTTTCTCAGTAAGGGGCACACCTTCAGGGAATTGTATCATCTGTAAATACTCAACAATCCTCCTGTACCAATCACAAGTTTGCATATCGTAGATAGGCGCAATGTTCTATTGCTCTATCTGATTTATTTGATTTACCTCCAGATTTACCTCAGCCATTAATTTG
>CM021104.1:689389587-689406795 GCA_007115665.2 Sequoiadendron giganteum | reverse complement strand
CTTCTGGTGGAGCTTTTAATTTTTCCCTTTGTAGGTATGTTTTTTCCTCGGCTTTAATTGGTTGGATCATGGGTTTTCTTTTCGAGCGTTGACTTGTTATTGATGGTGGTCGGTCACCTAAGTGGTCTTTTATCCCTTTTTGGTCATGACTTTACCAGCCCCTTTACCCATCCTTTCAGTTCTTTGCGTCATGACAGTATTATATTTTCATAGTTTCGGGCTATTGAATTATTTTAGATTAAAATTCTAAATAATATTTTTGACCTTAAGGGTCATTTCCCCGTCCACCTAGATGGTCCCCTTCTTTATGAATAACCTTTTCACATGTGCAAATTGCATGACCGTCGGATGAAGTGATTTTAATCTTGACCGTTCCTTGTAGACCTCACAAGGTTTCTACTAATGTCATAAATATGGTGTGAGGCATGCAAGATGCTGCCATTTGTCACGTTTGATGGTGGGGACCATTTTTGCTCCCTGACCGATGATGGATGCTGATGTTGACAGCTATTTATTTCCCGACGCATTGCGGTCATTCCTCGTAGACCTCGGGCAATTAAAACTATAGTTTCAATAATGCTGTGAGGTGTGCGATTTGGTGATGCATGGACGTCGATGCTATGTACTGGTAACAAATGTGGGACCTGTTCCATGTTGATGTGGTGCCCAGTAGGTGAATGTCCTGTCCATTTGGTGACTAGAGAGTGGACGTGGCATTTTCAAACTATTGTGACTTCATCTGAGCCATTCTCCTGGCCAACATTGCTTTTGATCAATGACTCATATTTAAAATAAACAGGTGTTGTACTATAGCTATTTTATCTCACATGAATGAATAGTAATGGTTGATTTTGACTCTGCCTGCATAATTAAATGCTAAAATTTGTGAGTTGCTATTTCTGTGTTGTATCTCTACATTGAGGAAGAATTTCCTGGTATTGAGTGAAGCAAGCCATTGTTGAAATTTCTCAATTTCACTACCCTAGATGTTCTGCGAATGAAACCATAAGTAGCACGTACACCATTTCTTGTAATTTCAGAAGATTTTATGGTTGCTTGCTGAACAATTCGTGATTGTTTCCCGTTCCATTCTTGAAGAATTGTTTGAATAGATTTTCTTTTAGAGCTCATCTAGATAATTACTAGAGACTCTAGAATCATGAGGAGACTCTAGAATCATGAGGTATTTTTTTGTTTAAGGCTAAAGGAAGAAAATTGTAATTGCTTGCCATCTGAAAATAATAAAACCCTAGCTCAAGTTATCATTTGTCAAGTATAAATGGCACCCAAGGCCCGAATTTTTGGTTCTAAAACCACTACCAAGTCTTTCTCCCATGATATTATTGATTTTTTAAAACCCTCTACTAACAAGAAGTAGGAGGGAAAGGTTTTTTTCTATGGGCCCCTACTCTTGGAAGGGCTAACAGACAAGCAGTGTGCAATTCGAGATGCCAAGTTACCATATACCAGGTGGAAATTGTTCTCCAATTGGTTTGGGAACAAGAATTTGTCGGTCCCTTTGTGTAACCCATGGAGGTTAGACCTGGGTAAGTTGGTGGTGCCTAATGTCTACCTGGATGTAGATATTTTAAATGATATTGCTGCAAGATATGACCTTGTGACCCGAGTTGTCAAAACTTACGATGGTGTGCAGATGATTAACATAACCAGAGAAGAAATCACAGAGATTTTCAAGTTGCACAAATGGAGTCGAGATATGCTTCCTATCAACCCTGATTTTTTCAAACAAGAGTATAGAAATACTAAGGGTTTGTTCAGAACATCCCTTTTGATACCTCATTTGGTTGTCTCAGGAAGAGGAAAAAATTAGAAGAAGGTAGTGATCGGCAGGAATGAGCCTGAACATTTTCCTATGGACTATTTCTCCACTTATTTCAAGAAGACTATTTGTGCTTTATGTCAATTTCTTGGAGTCAGTTTAAAGACAACCTTGCCTACTGATATTATGTATATGGCAATAAATCTCCAGCACCCAGGTTTCAACGTGGTATATGATTTTGCACTTACCTAGAGGAAAAATTGCACATTGGTCTAGTAGCTCTAAAGGAGGGGAGAAATTGGGTTGGATTCAGGTGGTTTTCCCTATTAATCCACATGTTTCTATATAGGGGTCAGGTTGTGTTTGAAAGAGATATGGAGTTAAAGAAGAAAGAAGGTAATATTGAAATGTATGTCTAATATTGGACTAGGATTCTGGACATGCATGATCATAAGTTTGATTATGTAACTTTCCATAATGTCTTTGGATCTAAATTAAGGAGGGCTTTGGTTCGTGAACCCCTAAGGATTCCAAAAGAAATTCATGACTTCTTGAGGCCGATGGAGAGGAGGCTTGAATTGAACATAATGCACAATTGGGGAGACATTATCCCCCTATCACAACACAGCAGTTTTTAGGGTTTTTGGCACCAATGTCAATCTAAGGGTTCTACCAAAGGAGGTGACTCTTAGAATTGGATTTTTTGAAATCATGAGGCAATTGGGAGGCGCTCAAGAGCTACACTTTCTAGTTGAATAGAAGAAGGGTTCTTTCTTCCCTGAATATACAACATTTTCCAATTTTGTTATGGAAAAGGGAGGATGGAAGGAGTTACATACATTACTTGGGCCTTATAGGCTAAGGACTGTGTACCCCAGAATCATGATCCTAAGGGTTTTATCTCTCAAATGAAGGCAAAGCATCAGACATGAGCCTTTGTCCACAATTTCTACTTTCCTGAGGACATCATCAGGAATATTTTTGATTTGGAATTACAAGAGGAGAGAAAGTCAATGTACATTTCCTACTCTAAAATGGTAAAGAAGAAGTAGGAGAGAATAATTGGTTTCAATCCCATACCTAATGCCAAAGATAATTAAGAAGGGCAATGTATGCCATTGATAATTTTGAGAGTTTGGTTGGGGTTTTGAAAGATGAAAGGGTTGTAGAAGAAAGGAGAAAATCACAAACCATCGAGGAGTACCCTGAAGTAAGATTGGAGGAGAGGCCTCCTTGTCAGCCCCAAAACAAGATAAAGGTTTTTTCTAGAAGGGGATATAGGGCTGAAGATGTTGCTAGAAATATTGCACCATCTTCTTCAAGGCAGTCAGTGCCAAATATTGTTAATTTGGATTCTCCTATGAGGTTTTCAGAGTAGGCCTGCCCACCATCACCAAAGAGGAAGAAGGTTGAAAGAGTAAGGATTTTTTATTATGATGGTGATGAGGACGATGAAATTATTGTGACTCCAGATGAACTGCATCAGGAGATGCCATTAGACCCACTTGACACTGCAACAAGTTCAGGGGTAGTTACTTTGAGATTAGGAAAAGATGAAATCAAAGGAATAAGAAGTAATGATGATTTGAGGATAGAAGCCTACAAAGAGTTCATGATGGATGACTCTTTTATTCAAACTAATGCTTTTAAAGATTTTGTGTGGAGAGAATATACTGCATCATATGCTGAGAAGGTGGCACATGAGAGAAGTCTGCATCTAGAACTCCCAGAGAAAGTAATCAAGCTAAGGTCAGGGAACAAATGAGAGACAAACTCAAAGAAATAACACCAGAGCAGGGTTGGGCATTGGTACAAAAAAGTGGAGTATTGCTACTTCCTAAATGGGATATCATTGATGTTGTGGTATTCGACACAATAAGAAGGGCCAATAGGCCACTTCTTGCAACTGATGAGGAGGCTACATTAGCACTCAAAGGATCAGCCTTTAGTGAGGAATGGGATGCTTTGGCAATCTGGTCTCTATCCACTAGGTCTAAAAAACTAATTTTTGCAGAACCATCTGACTTCAGTGGTCACTTGGTTGTGAGGAGATTTGTTGACACCCCATCATTGGAAGTTGTTGATATGGTCATGAATGTTGCCAAATTCACCAGAGAAACTGTTGAAGATTTGACCAAGGATCGGGATACTCTAAGAGGCCAATATAATGACATTATTATTGAATATAATAAGAGTCAACAAAAGGTATCAAAGTTAGAAACTGAATTGGCTTTATTCAAAAAATAAATGGATACCATGAGGTCTCAATAGCAAGCCAGTTCTAGCCACACTATTCTCGACCCACCAATAGAGCAGTCTCAACCTCCTACACAAGCACAACCTCTGGCTATTGTTCCATATAATATGGGACAAGTGCCTATTGCAATTGAGAGGGCTACTAGCCCTAGAGGGGGATTCTCTAGGGAGAAATTGATTCATCAGGTTGAAGATTATAAGGAGATGGCAAAGAAAATTTGGGATGCAGCAGGGAGAAGCAATTCAATAATAGTGGACACTATTTTGAAACATTTAAACAGAAGGGTCCAGAGTAAGCTAAACAATGTTCATGCAAATTAATTCCTAATGTTGCAAGCACTAAATTTTTTTCCAAGAGATAAAGAATTGGCCATCCTATTGCTAAACAAATGGAGCCCTAGAATGGAGAAGTTGAAATTCATGGCAGTAGGGGAAAAACAGCATGGGGATAAATATCCTACTGTTATAGCAACATATCAATTGGTTAAAGGAATTGTTGAGAAGAAGTTTCAGGGATTTTCTGCCCCTATGGAGTCCAAGATTAAATTGTTAAAGGATTTATATGATGGAAAGGACTTAACCCCATTGCCACATATTTTGCACAGTCAGGATGAAGTCAAACCTAGGCAGGTTTGGAAGGATCAGATGAACATTATAATGATGTCTCAAACACATGAGATATGCAAAAATGTAGGCATCTGCATGCTAGAGAATACATTTGAAAAGTTGTATTTTGTTATTAGTTTCTTAGAGAACTTTGATAAAAAGGCCACATTGATAATGGTGAAGTATTCTCCCTATCGAAACAAGGTTGATCAGGTCGTGGCTTTCTAGTGGCCTTCCGAGGAGGTGTTTGAATTATGGAAAAAGGTGTTCACTGATGAACTATAATTATGAATGTTATAGTCGAGAATTGCAACTTGGTCATGTATAACACAGGTCTAGCCTTAGATATTATATTTTAAAATTGAATTTTCCTTTTGACTTCAAGTACAGGGTGTTGAGGTGGAGTTAGTACTATAACGGTTAACCATGCCTTCGATGTAAAGGGAGCGGCCTTTGGAGTGATGTTTTCTTTCCTCCATATCAACTAATGATGTTTCTGGTCTTATGCTCTCCACTCGCATAATAGAATTGTGATTGAATTAAGAGTTAGTGGTCCAATTACAAATGGACATGTGTACTCTCCAGCCTAAAGCTTGAAAGCTCCCTTGTTTTATAAAAGGGCATTTTGGGTTGAGAGAGAGGTCTGTTGAAATATCTAAAATATGAGAAATAAGAGTCTAGTGATACAGAGAGTATGAATTGTAAGTCCAAGTTTTAAAGTTTTGAATCAGATTGGAGAACTTAGTCAATCATGGGGTTTTTGAGCATGTTTGTATCAAACTCATGAATATTTGGAGTTTATTTTCTCTCCTATTATGTTATGTTACATGGATTATTAATGAAATATCAATCCAAGATGATTTTCATTGATCTTCAATTGTTCTTTATTATGAATTATGTTTAACTATAGCTTTGGTTCAAAGGATCAGGTAAATGCTTCAGTTAACCAATAAGTTCATGCAATATAACAAATAGGATTCATAAAGAAGTAATAAACTCAAGTATAGATATATAGATTGTAATGCAATTCATAATAGATCATAAGTGTTCAAAATGAAATTTACCCTATAGTTCAGTTTTCTCATTTGACTCCGTGCGTTGGGATATGGCACTGGAATTCTCATTACATTTTATTCTTGCATGTTTTTTCTTATGGCCTCAAGATATTTTACTCAAACATTTCCTATCAATTTACTTTAAGTTGAGTTTACGATTCTCTGTTAGTTGGACCCGAGCCTTTTTGAGGAATAGCCAATTTATTGAAGGATTTCATCAATTAAAAATAATTGGGGATAAATTTGTTGCTTACCTGTGTGCAAATGAATCATTTAAATGTTGTATGTTAAGAAAACATGTTAGGGAATACCCTCCTGGATTTTACAGAGTCCGAAGTGTAGGAGAATTAGCCTTATTTCTATTCTTGTTATGTTGGCCATACTTTTCCTAGCCTTTTATTATTGAATGTGGCAAGTTCATAGAAGCTTTTAGGAAACACGTGTGGGTTGTAGTAAAAAATGCCAATAGAATGGCGACTCTGCTGGGGAATTATCGAATGAAAGGTCTCTAGTGCAGAACTGGTTTTGTCAAAGTCATTTTTTATAATATACTTGGTTTAAATTGTGTGCCTAATCTGCCATATTTGGCATATGCGTCTAGTTTTCCTAAGTTCTATGTCAGTGTGTCGGGTAATGTTGAAACTCTTGTCTAAAGTCACAAGTGCAAAAGAGAAGTGCAATCACTTCATAATTCACCTTATTTTGGGTGGCGAATATGATATCTCGAACACAACTATTCACACAAAGTACAAACAACAACTTGCATAGGAGAGTCCTTGTACACCAAAGATGATGAAGAAGACTAGAAACTATGCAAAAAAGAACCCAAAGCCAATGCTAGAGCTCGAGCCGAGATAGGACAAGAAATGGGTAAAAATAAATGATACTCCGAGTAAGTCTATTTCATCTCCTATTGTCTCTTCTCCTACTTTAAATTCTGAAATGAATAGTTCTTTTATTGGTGGAGATTCCTCAGAAGTTGTTGTGTCTCAAATGGATCATGGTAGTTTTCCTTTTGAAATGGCTTAAGAAGTTGAAGCTGATATGTCCAAAGAGGAGGAGTGATGGGGATTCTGGGAACAAGACAAACAGTTCCCAGAAGGTACAACACCTGGTACTATGTCCATTTTTATCGAAAAAAAATTCAAACCACGAGGGACCTCTTTGAATGAGGAAATGCCTTTGCTTCAAGATGAAGATCAAGCAAAGCAGCGTTACTATACTCCTGCTCCAAGTGAGGTAGGAGATATCCTTGAGAATGAAACAAATATAGACAATGATATGCAAACCTTAATTGAAGAAGAAAAGAGGTTGCAAGAGGTAGAGGATAATAGGGACATAATAAGAAGAGAGAATCTAGAGAGATTCTGAGCTAAGCAGTCCGAAAGGAATGCCTAAAGAAAGAAAGTTGAAAAGATGAGGGAAGAAGTAGCTAAGAAAAAAACCTTTGAGGAAAGGGTGGCTAAGGAAGTTGCTGATAGGGCTTGAGAAGTCTCTAAAGCAACAGTCTCTATTGGAACTTCTACTACTCCCACATATACGCCTTCTATATTAGGTACCAAAACTTCAAATCCATTTGCTGGATCAAAGAAGACAACCTTTGTCGACCATGGGAAAGCTAATGTTGACCAACCTTAGAAAAGTGCCTACAATTTTTTGAATTATAGAAGCCACCTTAATACTAGTGATGAAACAAATAATGAAGCTAATCCTAGACAATCGGATTTTCCTCAAAATCCTAAGCTCCTAAGATTGCAACTAATAAATGATCAGTTGCAGGCTGATCTAAGAAAAGCCAAAATAGAAGCCGCTAATGCCGAGATGGCAAGAAAGATAGCTTTCTTAAAGATATCTATACCTACTCCCCAAGATTCTAGTTTAGGAAAGAGTGAGAATGAGTCACTGAGCAAGAATTCTGAGAAGAAAATTCCTAAAGGTGGGGGTGGTGGTAACCAAGGTGGTGGAGGTGGAGGTGGTCATAAGAACTTCAACTCTTACTCTAAGGATGAAGAGGGAAGTATTGGTAAGCATAAACAACAAGGTAGTGGTGACAAGGGTAAACAGGGGGATGATAAGAAAGATATTGAGCAACAAAGCACCCCCAAAAGTGGACGTGGTGGAGGAGCACCCCAAATTGATAGATACAGAAAATTGTGTTTTGGTAATATTCGGGGGTATCCTAATCCAGTCCCAGATAATGCACAAAAGAATCTCCCAAAATTCACTGGTAATAATGCTTTTAGTGGGGAAGACCATTTGAAATCTTTTCAAGGCTTTGTTGAAGACTTTGAAATATGGGATGATGATGTAGCAATGAAATACTTTATGCAGTCATTAGTTGAAGATGCTAGGGATTGGTATAGAAGGTTACCTGATGCTAGTATTGACTCTAGAGATTCCTTTTGTAGAGTTTTCAGGGAACAATATGGGGATTAGACTGACCCCAGATTTAAATTAAATGATTTCAATAACATTACTAAGGGGCATAATGAACTTGTTACTGAGTTTAATGCTCACTTCCAAAATGCTATGACAAGAGTTCCTGCATATTTGAGGCCTAATGAGAGTGCATGTTTAGTTGTGTATTGTAATGCTTATGATGCTAAAATGTGTAAGAGATAAAGACCCTCAAAACTTGAGGCAAGCATACAAGATGGTGGTGAACATTGAAAATAATAGAAGAGCTTCTAGTAAAGTGGGGAGAAGAGAAGATCCTAAAACTTTTAAAGGCACCAAGAATCAGACTAAAAAGGTTGGTAAACCTACTATTGCTGATGAAAAGATAGATCAAGTCCTTACCCTACTACAGAAACAAGCAAAAAATGACAAGCCTCATTTTCAGAGAAACGATAGGTCTCCCAGGCTACACGATTATCCCTATAATACCAATTGGAATAATGGAAAACCTCTGCAAGGAAACCAGAGAAACAATCAAGTTTCACCTGATACTTTACTGAAGAATTCTTTGAATGCCACAGAAAATTTACCTTGGTGTGAAGTATGAGGAATTCCTCACTCTTCACAACAGTGTGCAGTAGCACAAAATATGGTAGAATCTCAAGATGATCAGGGAGATGCTCAGTCTCCCCAGGATCAGGATACAATGACAAATGTACTATTAGGACCAGTTAGTCTGGCCTATGATGATTATACCTCAGATGATGAGCCTTGTGGCATGGATGTTGATGTTTAGAGACAACATAATGATGTACACCATCAACAAGTGTTTTCGAATGAAGGAGACAATGATGACTATTTTGTAAATGAACTGGAAGTGGATAATACTATTTAGAGGAGACCTTCCGATGAAGAAATTGAAAAATACATTATTGCCTTAGTTGCAAGGGCAAGGAATAACATACAATTGAGAAACAAAACTATTCTAGGTGATTCAGGTAAGCCTTGCAGCCTGTTCATAAAAGAAAAAGATGTAACTGAAACAAATGTCAATTTAGAGGCTAAGAATGTCATTTTAAAGCCTAAGGAAATAAGGGAGCCTCGGATATGGGAAAAGAGAGTTGATATGACCAAGACAAAGAATGAAGTTGTACCCCAGAATATCAAAGACAACAAGCAGCCCTCTTCTAATGATGAAACTCTCAAAGGAAAAGAAAAGGTAATTTCTAAAAACACAAATTTTCTTGAATTACCAAAATACACTTCAATAGATATGTTCCAAGTACTTTTGCAAGTTAGGGTTACTGTTCCTTTCTTAGAAATGATGTGTATAGATGAACATAAGGATAATACTATTGCACTTATTAATAGTATTCCTACAAGTGGAAAAAGTAAAGTGGTTTCTGATCAAGTAAAATCAAAAGAGGAGCAAGAAAAGCAAAAAAGTGTGGAAGAAAATATCACAGAAAGTCCCCAAATATACTTAGGTACCACTATTACTGCTAATCCCAACCATGTCAATCCTTTTTTCTTAAGTCTGATTATTGATGGGAAAATGTTGAGAAATTGCATGATCGATTCAGGAGCATCTAACAATGTGATGCTAGTAAAAATAATGCATGCAATGGGACTAAAAGTGGACAGTACATATGGTAAGTGCTATGCAATGGATTCTAGGGAAGTACCTGTTATAGGTATTATAAATAATGTTCAATATAGACTAGCAGCATTTCCTGAGAAAGAGCTACACATGAGTGTTACAGTGGTGGATATTCCACCTACTTATGGCATGCTCTTATCCCGGCCTTGGAGTGCTTCAATGGGTGGGAGTATACAACGTGATTTGTCTTTTGCTACATTTTCTATTGAACAAAAAGATGTCAAGGTAGATAGGGAAAAAAGAGCCCCTCACATGATTGAAAATGTGGAAGAATCACCTGAACCTATTAGAACTTTGTGGAAACTGATCTAGAAAACTCCCGAGTTGAGGAAGATAAAACAGAAAGAACAATCTGCACCTATTGAAAAGGAAGTACTGAAGATGTCATCAAATGGTGATTTATGGATAATGCATTTTGATGGAGCTTGTTCCAAAGATGGCTCAGGAGCAGGAATTTTCTTTACTTCCCCACAAGGTAAAACATTTAAATATTCTTTCCTGTTGCAAATTGCTTGTACCAACAATGTTGTTGAGTATGAAGCTCTCATACTCGGTCTGAAGATAGCTTCAAAGCATGGTATTAAAGAATTAAAAGTCTTGGGAGATTCTGAGTTAGTTGTGTCCCAGATTAAATCCCACTTTGCAGCTAAAGATAAAAGACTTAGGCAATACAAAAATGCAATATGGGATACTATTGAGGGATTTAGTGCTTTTGGTATAGAATGGATTGAAAGAGGACAAAATGCTAAAGCTGACTTGTTAGCAAATATAGCTGTCAAACTGGATGATGTCACTTTTGGTGGCATCTCACAAATAGAAGTACAGACCGAGCCTACAATACCTGATAATATCTGTAACTGGCAAGTGTTTGATGATGACACAGACATATTGAAATTCTTGCATTGTGTGGATCAGTATGAGAGCCAAGAAATTGATTTTGGCTCATTTGTAACAAAAATTGATGGGAAGGAAACTTTGTTTGGGAATGAAGTGATTCAGCTCAAAATAAACACCATCCCTAGGGGTCTTGTTGCACTTGAAAGGGTATTTGATGGCCCTGATATGTCAAATACTAAGCAAACACCATCTCATAAGGATGATCTAGAAGAAGTAAACTTAGGAACAGAAAGTGCTCCTAAGAATGTTTATGTTGGAAAGAAAATGAAGCCACATGTTAGAAACATGTTGATTACCCTGCTTAGGAAATATAGACATGTTTTTGCTTGGTCCTATGAAGACCTTAAAGCATATAGGGAGGACTTATTCCAATATGAGATTCCATTGAAACCTGATATGAAGCCTTCCAAGCGAAAACAAAGACCGATTAACCCTACCCTGCAACCCAAAATGCAGGAAGAACTTGCTAAGCTAAGGGAGGCAGGAATCATCAAACCAATTAGACACTCATCTTGGGTCTCTAACTTGGTACCTATTAGAAAGAAAAATGGAGATATTAGGTTATGTGTTGATTTTAGAAACTTGAATGTTGCTTCTTTAAAAGATAATTACCCATTGCCTAATATGGAGGCTATGTTACAGAAGGTTGCATGATGTGCATTATTATCTATGATGGATGGATTCTCCGGGTACAACCAAGTAATGGTTAAAGAGTCTGAGCAATTCAAGACTGCTTTCACCACACCATGGGGAACATATGTGTATATAAGAATTCCATTTTGATTAATAAATGTTGGAGCAACTTTTCAGAGGGCTATGGATCTAGCCTTTGTTGATTTTATTGATTTGTTCCTTGCCATTTACCAAGATGATCCGACTGCCCATAGAAAAAGTGAGGAGGATCATTGTCCTCACTTAGAGAAAAAAATTATCAGAGCTCTGGAATATGGGATATCTTTAAATCCTAGGAAGTGTGCCTTCAGGGTAAAATAAGGAAAATTGTTGGGGCATCTCGTTTCAAAAGATGGGGTGCAGACTGATCCTGAAAGGGTGACTACTATTGATAGAATTACGCAGCCAAGAAATGTAAAAGGCATCCAATATTTCTTTGGACAGATAAATTTTCTAAGAAGATTTGTCACAAATTTTGTTGAGATTGTCCGCCCAATATCAAAGATGCTGAAGAAGGGAGAAAAAATAATATGGACAGGAGAACCATCCAAGGATTTCTAGACTATCAAAGATGCAATTAAGCAAGCCCCTGTCCTCAAGTCTCCCGATTATTCAAAACCATTCCAGTTGTTTACTTTTGCCTCTTTTCACACTATAACTGGTGTGTTGTTGCAGAAAAACAATGATGGCTTTGAGCAACCAATTGTATTCTTTAGTAAATCATTTTAGGCTGTAGAATTAAAATATGACATATCTAAAAAGTAGGCATATGCCCTAGTAAAGGTAATTAAGAATTTCAAACCTTATCTAATGGGAGCAACTATTGTGGCATATGTACCAATGACAATAGTTAAAGATATTTTCACCCAACAAGAGACTACAGGAAGAAGATGCAGATGGATAAATAGAATATAAGAGTTTAACATTGACATATAGATTACCAAGCTTGTAAGAGGCTAGGGTCTAGCTAAATTAATGGCTGAGGCAAATCTAGAGGTAAATCAAATAAATCATATAGAGCAACAGAACATTGCACCTATCTGTGATATGCAAACTTGTGGTTGGTACAGGAGGATTGTTGAGTATTTACAGACAATGCAATGCCCTGAAGGTATGCCCCTTACTGAGAAAAGAACTCTCAAACTACAAGAAATTAGATATGTCATTATTGAGGGTGAGCTTTGGTGGAGGAACTCTTAAGGTATTATACTCAAATGTGTGGATGGAGACCAAGCTGAAGATCTACTGATATAAATGCATAAAGGAGCTTGTGGAGGCCATTACATGGCTAAGACAATGGCTCATAAAATTCTAAGAGTAGGATATTGGTGGCCTACTATGTTTAAGGATGCCCATAGATATGTTAAAAAATGTGATGCGTGTCAGAGGTTTGCTGGAAAGTTAAAGTTTTCTAGCAATTTGTTGTTGAGACCAGTGTCTGTTTCAGCTCCTTTCAAGCAATGGGGTATTGAATTCATAGGGAATATATCCTAAAAATCCAGTGGAGGACATGCATGGATATTGGTGGCAACTGATTACTTTACTAAATGGATTGAAGAAATCCAAGCCAGAAGGGCCACAAGTAAAGTTGTTGTTGACTTCTTGATTGAAAATATTTTGAGCCATTTTGGGGTACCTGAAAGAATTGTTTTAGACAATGCTATGTATTTTAGATCTAAAGAGTTTGTTAATTTTTGTGATCAATATGGTATAACTATTTCATATTCTTCCCCTTATCATCCCCAAGGGAATGGACAGGCAGAGTCCAATAATAAGAGTTTGATGAAGATCATCAAATGTATGATTGAGAAGAACAAAAGGGCTTGGGATTCAAAATTAAAATTGGCACTGTGGGCTGATAGGACAACTGTCAAGAAGGCAATTGGTCATTCACCTTTTAACCTAGTCTATGGGGTGGAAGCATGCATCCCACAAAACAACCTGATAAATATGTATGATTTTTTCCAAGAATATGATGATGATATATGTGATGAGATGTAGCATAGAATGGGTGAATTAAGTCAATTGGATGAAAGTAGAAGAGAAGCTCATAAGAGAAATGAAAAATTACAACTTCAGGTAAAGCATCTTTATGAAAAAATGGCAGTTGAGAGAAAATTTGATATTGGAGCAATGGTGTTGCTCTGGAATGCAAGATCAGAAGATAAGGGCAAGCATGGAAAATTTGATCCCCTTTGGCTAGGCCCATATATAATTATGGACACACATGGAGAAGACTCATATTTTTTGTAGTCACTTGTGGATGAAGTTCTAGAATTGCTAGTACATGGACAGTTCTTGAAATACTACTTCTCTTGAAGTAGTTATTTTCCATGTACATTGTATAGTCCTGTAAGTAGTGTATATAGGGGTGTTTCTTTCTATTTTTTTTCTTTTTGTCTCCTTGTCTTGTCCGGACAGGTCCTTGGTTTTTGGTTCTCTTTGTATCTGGTCTATGAAACCATAGATTCTGGAATCTTTCTATGCCCATAGGGGGAATACATCCCCAGTCGGAGCCACTAGTGGAGCTTTTATTTTTTCCCCTTGTAGGTATTTTTTGTCCTTGGCTTTGAGTGGTTGGGTCATGGGTTTTCTTTTCGAGCATTGACTTGTTATTGATGGTTGTTGGTCACTTAAGTGGTCGTTTATCCCTTTTTGGTCATGACTTTACTCGGCCCATTTACCCATCCTTTTGGTCTTTTGCATCATGACTACAGTATATTTTCATAGTGTTGGGCTATTGAATTATTTTAGATTAAACATCTAAATAATATTTTTGATCTTGAGGGTCATTTCCCCATCCACCTAGTCGGTCCCTTTCTTTATGAATAACCTTTTTGCATGGGCAGATTGCGCGGCCATCAGATGAAGTGATTTTAATCTTGACCATTGCTAACCTCGCAAGGTTTCTGCTAATGTCACAAATATTGTGCGATGTGTGCGAGATGCTGCCATCTGTCACGTTTGATTATGGGGACCAGTTTTTCTCACTAACTAATGATGGAGGTCGATGCCGACAGCTGTTTCTGTATCGATGCATCGTGGCCATTCCTTGCTGACCTCGTGTAATTAAAACTACAATTTTAATAATGCTATGAGGTGTGCAATTTGGTGACGCATGGACTCTGATGTTGTGTGCTGGTAACAAAGGTGGGGCCCATTCCATGTTGATGTGGTGCCCAGTAGGTGAATATCCTGTCCGTTTGGTGACTGGAGGGTGGACATGGCATTTTCAAACTATTTTGACTAAATCCGAGTCGTTCTCCTGGCTAATATTGTGTTTGATCAATGACTCATATTTAAAATAAACTAGTATTGTCCTATAGCCATTTTATCTAGCACAAGTGAATAGTAATGGCCGAGTTTTACTCTACCTGCATAATTAAATGTTAAAATTTGTGAATTACTATTTCCGTGTTGTATCTCTACATTGAGGAAGAATTGCTTGGTATTGAGTAAAGCAAGTTGTTGTTATGATTTCTCAATTTCGCTACCCTGGATGTTCTGCGAGTGAAACCGTAAGTAGCACGTACGCCATTTCTTGTAAATTTAGAATATTTTATGGTTGCTTGCTAGGAAATTCACAATTGTTTCCTTTTCTATTTTTGAAGAATTGTTTAAATAGATTCACTTTTAGAGCTTGTCTAGATAATTACTGGGGATTTTTGAATATTGAAGAATTTTATTTTAACACAATAGGGAGAAAATTATAATTGCTTGGCACTTGAAAATAAGCAAACCCTAGCTCAAATTATCATTTGTCTAGTATAAATGGCACCCAAGGCCCAAAGTTCTAGTTCTAAAACCATTACTAGGTCTTTATCCAAAGATATTATTGATTTATTACAACCCGCTACTAACAAGAGGTAGGAGGGAAAGGTTTTTTCTATGGGCTGTGACTCTCGAAAGGATTGACAGAAAAGCAATGTGCAATTCAAGGTGTTGAGCTGCCATACACTGGGTGGCAATTGTTCTCCAACTGGTTTAGAAAAAGGAATTTGTCCATCCCTTTGTGTAATCCGTGGAGGTTGGACTTGGGTAAATTGGTGGTGCCTAATGTTTATATGGATGTAGATCTTTTAAAGGACATTGCTGCTAGATATGACCCTGTGGCTCGAATTGTCAAAGCACATACTACATTATATGCTGAGAAGGTGGCACATGAGAGAAGTTTGCATCCATATCTCCTAGAGAAGGTAATTGAAGCTAAGGTCAGGGAACAAATGAGTGACAAATTCAAAGAAATAACACCAGAGCAGGGTCAGGCATTGGTTCAAAAAGTTGGAGTATTGTTACTCCCTGAATGGGATATCGCTGACGCTGTGGTGTTTGACACAATAAGAAGGGATAATAAGCCACTTCTTGCTATTGAAGAGGAGGCTACATTTGTCCTCAAAGGATCAACCTTTAGTGAGGAATGGGATGCTTTGGCAATCTGGTCCCTATCCACTAGCTCTAAAAATCTAATTATTGTAGAACCGTCTAACTTCAGGGGTCACTTGGTTGTGAGGAGATTTGCTGACACCCTAGCATTGGAAGCTGCTGATATGGTCATGAATGTTGCCAAATTCACCAGAGAAACTATTGAAGATTTGACCTAGGATCGGGATACTATGAGAGGCCAATATAATGACATTATTATTGAATATAATAAGAGTCAACAAAAGGTAGCAGAGTTAGAAACTGAATTGGATTTATTGAGGCAACAAATGGATACCATGAGGTCTCAAAAGCAAGCCAGTTCTAGCCACACTATTCCCGACCCACCAGTAGAGCAGTTTCAGCCTCCTGCACAAGCATAGTCTTTGGCTATTGTTCCATATAATATGGGACAAGTGCCTATCACTATTGAGAGGGCTACTAGCCTTGGAGGGGGAATTTCTAGGGAAAAATCGATTCATTAGGTTGAAGAATATAAGGAGATGGTAAAGCAAATCTGGGATGCAGCGGGGAGAAGCAATGAAGTGATAGTGGACACCATTTTGAAACATTTAAACAGAAGGGTCCAGAGTAAGCTAAACAATGTTCATGCAAATTATGTCCTAATGTTGCAAGCACTAAAAATGTTTCCAAGGGATAAAGAATTGGCTATCCCATTGCTAAACAAATGGAGGCCTAGAATGGAGAAGTTGAAATTCATCACAGTAGGGGAAAAACAACATGGTGATAAATATCCTACTGTTATTGCAACATATCAATTGGTCAAGGGAATTGTTGAGCAGAAGTTTGAGGGATTTGCCACCCTTATGGAATCCAAGATTAAATTGTTGAAAGATGTGTATGATGGAAAGGACCTGACCCCATTGCCTCATATTTTACATAGTCAGGATGAATTCAAACCCCTGCAGGTTTGGAAGGAGCAAATGAACAATATAATGATGTCTCAAACACATGAGTTATGCAAAAATGTTGACATCCGCATGCTAGAGAATACATTGGAAAAGTTGTCTTTTGTTATAAGTTTCTTAGAGAACTTTGATAAAAAGGCCACATCGATAATGGTAAAGTATGCTCCCTATCGAAACAAGGTTGATCAGGTTGTGGCTTTCCAGTGGACTTCCGAGGAGGAGTTTGAATTATGGAAAAAGGTGTTCACTGATGAACTAGAATTATGAATGTTATAGTCGAGAATTGAAACTTGGTCATGTATAATATAGGTCTGGCCTTAGATATTATATTCTAAAATTGCATTCTCCTCTTGACTCCAAGTACAGGGTGCTGAGGTGGAGTTAATACTATAACGGTTAAGCATGCCTTCGGTGTATGGGGATCTGCCTTTAGAGCAATGTTTCTTTCCTCCTTATCAACTAATGATGATTTTTGTCTTATGCTCTCCACTCGCATAATAGAATTGTGACTGAATCAGGAGTTAGCGGTCCAATCAC
>CM021104.1:689328329-689389487 GCA_007115665.2 Sequoiadendron giganteum | reverse complement strand
AGCCTTCCTTAATTTAGATCCAAAGACATTATGGAAAGTTACATAATCAAACTTATGATCATGCATGTCAAGAATCCTAGTCCAATATTGGATAGGCATTTCAATATTACCTTCCTTCTTCTTTAAGTCCATATCTCTTTCAAACACAATCTGACCCCTATATAGAAACATGTGGATTAATAGGGAAAACCACCTTAATCCAACCCAATTCTTCCCCTCCTTTAGAGCTACCAGACCATGTGCAATTTCTCTACTAGGTAAGTGGAAAAATCATACACTACGTTGAAACCCGGGTGTTGGAGATTTACTACCATATACATAATATCAGAAGGAAAGGTTGTCTTTAAAATGAGTGCAAGAACTTGACATAAAGCATAGACAATCTTCTTGAAATAAGTGGAGAAATAGTCCACAGGAAAAGGTTCAGGCTCATTCCTGCCAATCACTACCTTCTTTTGATTTTTTCCTCTTCCGGAGGCAACCAAATGAGGTATCAAAAGGGATGTTGTGAACAAACCCTTAGTATTTCTATATTCTTGTTTGAAAACCTCAAGGTCGACAGGAACCATATGTTGACTCCATTCATGCAACTTGAAAATATCTGTGATTTCTTCTCTGGTTATCTTAATCATTTGCACACTATAGTAAGTTCTGACAACTCATGTCATAGGGTCATATCTCACAGCAATATCCTTCAAAATATATACATCCAAGTAGACATTAGGCACCACCAACTTACATAGGTCTAACCTCAATGGGTTACACAAAGGAACCGACAAATTCCTGTTCCCAAACCAATTGGAGAACAATTGCCACCCGATATATGCTAATTCAGCATCTCGAATTGCACACTGCTTGTTTGTCTGTCCTTCCACGAGTTGGGGAACATAGAACAAAACCTTTCCCTCCTGCTTCTTGTTAGTAGAGGCCTTTAACAAATCAATAATATCTTGGAAGAAAGACTTGGTAGTGGTTTCAAAACCAAAACTTCGGGCCTTGGGTGCCATTTATACTAGACAAATGATAATTAGAGTTAGGGTTTTGTTGTTTTTAGATGGCAAGCAATTATAATTTTCTTCCTTTAGCCTTAAACAGAAAAATACCTCACGATTCTAGAGTCTCCAACAATTATCTAGATGAACTCTAAAAGAAAATCTATTCAAATAATTCTTCAAGAACGGAGCGCGAAACAATCACTAATTGTTCAGCAAGCAACCATAAAATCTTCTGAAATTATAAGAAATGACGTATGTGCTACTTACAGTTTCATTCATAGAACATCCAGGGTAGTGAAATTGAGAAATTGCAACAACGGCTTGCTTCACTCAATACCAGACAATTCTTCCTCAATGAAGAGATACAACACGAAAATAGCAATTTCTTAAATTTTAGCATTTAATTATGCAGGCCGAGTTGAACTCGATCATTACTATTCACTCACATGAGATAAAATGGCTATAGTACAACACTAGTTTATTTTAAATACGAGCCATTGATAAAAGCAATGTTGGCCAAGAGAACAGCTCAGATTAAATCACAACAGTTTGAAAATGCCACGTCCATTCTCTAGTCACCAAACAGACAGGACATTCACCTACCGAGGAACACATCAGCATGAAATGGGCCCCACCTTTGTTAACAACACATAGCATCAATGTCCATGCGTCACCAAATCGTACACCTCACAACATTATTGAAATTGCAGTTTTAATTGTGCGAGGTCAGCGAGGGACGACCATGATGCATGGGGAAATAAATAGTTGTCAACATCAGCATCCATCATCGGTCAGCGAGCAAAACTAGTCCCGACCATCAAATGCGACAGATGGCAGCATCTCACATGCCTCACACCATTTTTATGATGTTAGCAGAAACCTTGCGAGGTCTGCAAGGAACGGTCAAGATTAAAATCACTTCATCCGACGGTCACACAATCTACACATGTGAAAAGGTTATTCATAAGAAGGGGACCGACTAGGTGGACGGGGAAATGACCCTCAAGGTCAAAAATATTATTTAGAGGTTGAATCTAAAATAATTCAATAGTCCGACACTATGAAAATATAATACAGTCATGATGCAAAAGACCGAAAGGACGGGTAAACGGGGCCAGTAAAGTCATGACCAAAAAGAGATAAAAGACCACTTAAGTGACTGATCACTGTCAATAACAAGTCAACACTCAAAAGGAAAACCCATGACCCAACCAATTAGAGCTGAGGACAAAACATACCTACAAGGGGAAAAATTAAAAGCTCCACCATCCATTTTGCCCAAAAATTGTAAACCAGTATTGTGGGATCACCCACTTAGTCTTTTTCCTTGGTTCTTTCTTCCTTTGCTCTTTTACATAGCAAAGATATTGGAAAGACTTGTAACTCAACTTTTATTTTCAGTTGATTAATATATATCAACACTTTAGTTTCAGCAATTTGTTTAGTGTTTTTGCAAATTTTCCTTAATGATATTCAATTGAAATAGAGATTTCCTTCACAACTTCTAGTGTTTTGTGTCTTTTAAATAATTTGATGCAAGTTTATTGTGTTTCAAAATAGAAACCTTTAAATTTTTGTCTCCTTTACTGATGCATATACACAATTGCAGTTTATCACAGGTCATTGATTATGCTTTTAAAGTTTATATTTTCTCTTAATCTGCGAAAACCCTATTTTCCATATTAAGGTAAGATTAAGCAGAGCATTTTAGTGAAACATTTATGTGATTAAGGTCCTCAGGTTGAGTTGTGTTTACAAATTTTCTGAGAATATCAGTTGTGAATCAGTCTACATTTAGTTTTCTTCGGCGCATCACCTCCTAGAGGCCATTTATCATTAGAGTTTCATTTAGTTTCATAGATTAATCTTTATCCCTTTTCCCACACAAATCATTATATTCTAGGAGATCAAAAGGGGAACCAACCCATAATTTGGAGATTCTTTTTGTTATGAGCAACTCACAGGCTCGAAATTTTTTCCAAGTTACACAAGATTGTTGAGCTTTATAGCTTTGCATTTAGGTGCAATCCCTTGTGATATCAGTTTTTGGCATGCCCGGTGGGAGTTTGAAGATTACTTCAAAAGAAGAATTCAAAGTTTTCAAGCTGTTGTTTTGGTATATAAAATAGTGTTTTACCTATCATAGATTACAATTTATACTTGGCAACTCTGAGCACAACCTATTGGTTTCGAGTAGACAAAGTGTTCAGCATGTTTCCACCTCTATTTCATGAAAATCCTACCTATCCACATCCTTATGAGCCATATTAGGCCAGTCATTCTATTGGTTTTATCCCAAAAAACCATGCAACAATAGTATATCAGCATGCTCAACATGCTTACCTCCCACCCACCCCTACTGAAATTTCTTATCAGCATTCATATGCACAATATCATCCTCAATAAATATCTTTGATGTTAAAACCAGTTCAAACACTCTCTTGATCACCTCCAAGATTTGGAGGTTAGGGATATGAAAAATAGCATGAATGACATCAGGGACACATTGTTAGACTACACAAAGCAGATAGAAGAGATCAAGAGGTAGCAAGAGTATGATAAAAAACAAGAAGAGATGGCTTATCAGGCCTATCTCTATGAGCAAGACTTGCAAATGCAGAAGAGATAGTATGAAGAAGATCTTGTTGTGAAGGAGGAGAAAATTTTAATGTTGGTTGCCCAAGCACCAAAACATCAGCCAATAGAGGAAGAGGTTTTCACGGTTTCTACACAATCCCCAAGTAAGTCTTCTAGATTTGACATTTCAAGTTATAGAGGTAATATTCATGCCAATTTTAATGATTGGCCCCTATAGGAGCTCATGAATGGAAAAAATCTATCAAACCAATCCATTAATCCTTAGTTTCAGTCATATCAAGAGCCTACAATAAGTAATCAAAGTATCGAACAATTATGACAGCCTTCTTGGAACAAGCATCCTGACTATAAAATGCCCAACCTTAGTAAGGATATTCCTTGTGTATTAATTCAAGATCAGAAAGAGGAAAAAGCTGTAGAATCCAACTTGATCAAGGTTCCAAGTTGATCTAATGAACAAGAGAAGCAGGCATAAGTTTTTGATATAGATATGCTTATACCTAATGAACAAGATGGCAAAGAAAACTTGCAGTACGAGGCAAATGAACATGATCAGTCAGAACAACAGGTTGAGAAGCTTGAAAAAGGTATCAAAGGCAATGATTTCATGTTTTTACTCAATGAATTCCTTCTTTTATTGAGTTCTAGATGAACATGAAAAGATCAAACAATTTGATGAGGTGCTGATAAAAGACAATCAATGTAATAATCAAGTCTTGGAGCGGCCGAAAGATGAAAATGAACATGACAAAAGGATGGTTCATGAGGTAAAAAGTGCTCCTTTTTTTATCAAAAGAACAAGAAAGATCTAATGAGGATTCATTTTAGAATAATCTTGAGTCCTTTTTGTTAAACATGTTTCAGAGAAGGAAATAGAGGTTGAATCTCAAGATTTAACTGATTTGTTTGATGAATTACCTGAATTTGTAGGTGAAAATGAAGATAACACATGCATACTAACATTAGCGCCTACTTTTGAGCAGAAAAATGATGAAACTCATCTAAATACAATACAAGGTTATGAGTTAGATGAGAAAATTTTCTCAAGTATCATTAAAGATTTTTTCTTTAACATTGATGATAATTTGATACTATATGAGCCAACAACATGTGATCAACCTATTCAGGTCAAAGAGGTAATCGATTCTTCATTTCATATATGTGAATCAGCTTTTTTAGAATTGATTAAAGTTGCAAGAGATAATAAGACAGTAAATCTTGACCAAGAAAACAACAACATAAGAAGAAAGATCATCCTTTCAAGAGGATGCCCAATTAAAAATTTAGCTGACAGAGAGCTAAACAAGGATACACATGTTATTGTTGCATCCAATGAGGAGGTTGAAGAATTAGAATAAAATAATAAAATAACTTATCTACCCCATAACAATATTTATGATCAAGTTCAGAGAATAAGTGAGCTTGTCTACATTCTTTATGAAGCATTACAACAATCTATTGAGTATCTCCTTGTGCTCCATTTAGTTTCAGTTGTTCACAAGCATGAAAATCAAGGTTTGTTGTTAAGGAAGGGTAGCTATTTCTCACAACCAGTGAATCGTCATATTTGAGCACTAACACTATTGGTTAGTGTAGGGTAGGATAGTTTCAATTAATAAGTGCTCCTTGCACAGTAGTTTTTGTTCAATTTTGTTTTCAATAAGTACAGATGATGCACAGTGCCTTTGTCTTAAACAAAGTTATGCTAGTTTCTTTTAGTTTTTTGTTGTTGTTGTGTCATTCTACAACTGAGTTACAAACATTTTTCAAGAAAAAAAGGACAAAGGAATGGACTCCATGCCCAATGGATAAGCAAGACAACTAATCTTATTTTTTTAGTAGGAAAACACCCCTAGGAGGTCGCTAAAAATGTTACTAATTTTTAGCTTCCAACTCAAATTAGTAAAGTTTTATCAATAAGTTGTTTAACTGGGGTGACAAATTTAGGTAATCAACCAGACATTCAAAGATTATCAGGTTCCGAAGCTAAACTATTTTCTGCAGTTCATGTTTCAAGTATGTTGTTTTTATTGTTCATAATTACAAAACATATGCCTCAAACAATTCATTTAGTTATTTCATATTTTGGAAGTGATTCACAGATGAAAGATACATAATTCAATGCATGATATGAAATAGCAGATATATTAAAAAGGAAATGTTTATGTAATCCCACACAAGCCATGGGAGTAACTGTATCTGAGAGATATAAAATAACAAGAAAATACAAGAAAATAAATGCATTAAATAAGACATGGGACCCATCATTTCTCGGTGAATGACGAATCTCGTTGTTGGAAGTTGTGCCACCATTATTGAGTTGTCTAGTTGCTACTCCAGGAGATAAATCTGCAAAGGTGGGAGAGAATATGTTAGAGCACGAGGTTCCATACAAATCTCATGCATCTCTAATCAAGCAGATACTTACTATCTTATAATCGATAAAGAAAGCAAGATAAAATAGTTGTATTCAAGATATCCAAAGGAAATCATCAGAAGAGCATTGAATTTCACCATGTAGATATAGGTACATGTTTCATTTCTGGTTCATCATATTCAAAATCTCAGTATGTGGAGGAAAATGGGCTCCCACAAGGGTTGAGCCCAACATACTGCATTCTTTCATTTACAGAAAGGAAGGATTTAAAAATGCAAGTAGTGTTCTTAAAGATAAGAGAATCATACATATAATCGAAGTATCAACAACAAACCTTCATTTTTCCAATTAACATTTTATGTGATGCAAGTCAAATCATAACAAATGTGTGAACTAATTAAAGCAAGCTTCATCAAAAGTGTATATGGGCAATCAGTTAAACATATTATGAAGCTTGAGCAGTGATTGAAAGCATAATGTGAGCATGAGTTGCAATATATAGTGTATAAGGAGCAATAAATATTATTTTTGCAATGACATGACCTCAATTTTTATGGCAATATGGTAGTTGCTAGAGTTCAAGAGTCGGTTCTTTTCCATATGAGACAAGAACAACAAGGAGAGTGAATTGAAGTGTTCTTGATTCATAGCTAAAGGACAGTGACAAATAAGGTAAGGTAGCCATGGGAATACAAGTGCCATCAGATAAAGGAGATCAAAGGGCTATCTTTACACAAACATGGGAGAAATAATAATAAAAGGGTAGTCAAGCCCTAGACAGTGAAAATAAAATAAGAATGCAAGATATGTATGATTTTCTATGGTCACAGCCTGGTAGTTCTTATTTGTTCCTAAAACAAGTTTTCAAGTATAATGAAACCTAGAAGGCCAGGTTCAATGAAGGGTTTTTAGACAGAGATGCAAGGAGAGGACAATGAAGAATTTACAAAACTATGAATCCATAGTGATAGAATGCAAGAGTGGACTGTGCAAAAGATGGAAGAGAGAAAACTAAAGAAGCTAACAAAGTAGGAACAATGTCAACATAATGAAGTATGATAGTCACATAAATCAGAAGCATAATAGACAATTTTTCAGCAAGGTTTCCAAACATGAATAGTGGTCACCAATTAGTGGAAAAGGTAGTGTTCATGAAGGAATGGACAAATTTGTAGGGTTTTCAATTATACCCGTATTGTGTAAAGGTATTGAATCATTTTGCAAACCATTTTTCCTTCATGGGGCAAATTTTTCTTGTGGAATAGTTGACTAAGATAGTTCTTGTTTTAACTGACCACTCTCTCATGAGATCTCATTTATATTATGATCTTGCATGAACTTATCATAGCAAGGGTGATTATAACACTATTGGTTGTTATTACATGATATTGTAAGGAAATACCCTTGATACAGTGAATTGGTGGAGATCACAAAATAAAAAACATCCAGAAGGTTAAAAAAGAGAGAAACCTTGAATATACTTTGCAGATACATTAATCAGTGGTAGCCATGGTAAATAAATGAAAAGGCACGAAAGGTGCTCGAAACAAATAAAATACCACGACCAAAAGGAAATGGTAAGGTAAAGCCATCGACCATAAACAAATGCAAGCCCTCGAACATAGAGAGAGTTCCATTTTTGTAATGGTAACACAAATAAAAGCCCATTACCACAGAGCAGTGGTAAAATAATGTTCAAAAGGTTGAGTAATGGAGAATCTAAGTAGTAAATGAAGTATCATGAAGATTCAAGCCCGCGGCCATGAAGAAGCCATGAAGCAATGAACAACATATTAAACACAAGGATAAGACTCTTACCACGCTTGAATAGAAGCTCGAGTTAACTCCAAAATCAAAGGCTTCCAATCACCATTCAAATTTCTAGAAGAAACTCCAATTCAAACCCCATCTTCTCCATGGTGGTGACTGCTAGGTTTTGTCAAAATAAAAATGTATTGAAGTGAATGCCTTGGCCACAACCTTTTGTTTCTTAGGGTTTGTTTTCCCTAAGTGGCCAATCATTTACTTAAGGCTTTTTGCCTTATTTTTGATAAACTTTTCACAATTCAAAATTGGTTTTATTAGGTATTCCATATACCTTTTAAGATTTCCATGTAAACTTTGAAAATTATAAATCAAACTCCAAGTCAACTACTCAAATTAACTTGTGATGTCTTGCATTTGAAACAAAACTATGTTCCTGAAGTTCTTCAATATTTGCATGTTTTCAAAATGAGATAATAATGTAACCATTATTAAAGCAATAAATTATAAATTTCTTTAATATATGTCATGCAAATACAAAAATGGAAGCAATTACATAACACATATTAAAGTAACTCTTAACTAATTACTTTAATATCATTTAAATTTCTTACCTTGAATTCAAATCATGCAAAATATCTAAAAAGAATTGATGTTTGAGTCTTGATGGAGTAAACTAATCATGCGAGGAGGTGGAACTAAAGGATTTTTTAATGCATTTAGAGTCAAATTGAAGACTTTTATCCTGATTTCATATAGTTTTGAGGTCAACTTTGGTCAAACTGCTTGTGAGAGGGAGTTTGAGCCTATTTTTGCTCATTTTTCTCTAGTTTCGAGCCCTTTTTCTGAGGCTTTTCTTCTTAGCTCGTGGATCTTTGGAGGTGGTGATATTTTTGGACTTCAATTGCACTTCAGCGTTTTTCATGCACATTGTTGCCATCTCTTGTATATATTGGAAAATACTTAGTCTTTTTCCTTGGTTCTTGCTTCCATTTCTCTTTTACACAACAAAGAGATTGGAAAGATTTGCAACTCAGCTTTTATTTTGAGTTGATTAATATATAGCAGCACTTTATTTTCTGCAATTTTTTTAGTGTTTTTATAGATTTTCCTTCATGATATTCAATTGAAATAGAGATTACATTCACAACTTCTGGTGTTTTGTATCTTTTAAATTATTTGATGCAAGTTTAATTTGTTTCAAACCATAAACCTTTAAATTTTTGTCTTATTTATTGATTCATATACACAATTACATAGTTTATCATGTAGAAGTTGTCAAAACCAACTTCAGACTCCAAGATCACCTACATGCAAATGGATACCTGCCACAAGGAAGAGAATGGATGGAGAAAACAAACAAGGGTTTGAAGAAATATTCAACCACAAAGAAAGTATTGATTGATTGATAGATGGATAATTACAAAGAGTACATATGCCTAATTATATAGGCAAGTGCTAAACCTAAAATGCAAAGGATGTTGCCAAGTGTTCAAAACTTCATGTGACAACAAGAAACCCTAACCAACTACCTAGGGAATGCTAACAAGATGGAGATAAGTTTCTAGAAAGACAACTCATCTTCTAGAAGGGAATCTTATCTCAACAACTTTATTAAATGATTAAATGTAACTTACGACTAATATGATTAATTAAAACCTAAGTTAACTTATGCTAGTGTAATAATTAATTAATTAATTACACTAACACTCCCCCATAAGTGCAACTTAGGGAGGAAATGAAAAATGCAATGATGATGATGGGTCCCGGCAGATGGCCATTTTAGGTACCCAAGTACAAATGCAATGCAAAGTAAACTAACCGGGGTAAAGGAGAAAACCCAGTGGGAACAAAACTCCTCCCCAAAATAGAATGCAAAGAGCAACTAAGTGATGAAGGATGGAGGACTCCATAAGACCCCCCAATGACACCATCCATCACAAAGATACATGAAATAACTCCACCAAAAGAGAGGAAGAAAGAGACCATAGATCCCCCCCAGAATGAAGTAGCCCCAAAAGAACTAGAGAAACTGCATCTCCTGAAAGAAGTGAGAGGGAAGAGGCCGAATGAAAGCAATCTCTGAAGGTGAAGTAGGTGTAGCCCATGATGTCTCCACAAAAGATGGTGTGACCTCAACAAATGAAGAAGTCAAAGTGGGTAAAGACTGAATATGAACCTCCAAAGATGGATGATCAACTAGATCCTACTGCACTGAAATAGAAGAAACTACACCTGTAGTCATAGAAGTATCAACAACTACAACACTAGGTGAAGGAGATGGAATGGATGGCTCAAGAGTAGGATCTAAAGTCAGAACTCCAATGTTCAAGTAGCCAAATGTCTCCTCTGAATGATGATTCACACTAGAAGTGTGATGAACAGCTATGGGAATAGAAGCACCATTAGTAGCAAAATCTGCAAAGGAATACAACCGAGATGAGTGATCCACCACCCCAGTAGCAATAACTGCTCTACTCTCCAAGTCTCTAATGATAACTGAATTAGGTGTGAACTCCACAGACCTCCCATTGCCTCCATGTGTGATCTGATATATAGAAAGAAGGTTGTTCGTCAAATGAGGAACACACAAGACATCCTGAAAAGTGTTGTCCCCAAAACTAATAGACCCCTTCCCTGTAACACTCATGTAGGTATTGTTTCCCATTAAAATAGGAGACATAGTGTGAGACTCAAAGGAAGTGAACATAGACTATGTAGAAGCCATATGACGAGATGCTCCTAAATCTAGAAGCCATCTTCCTAATCCAAGACTCGAAGAAGCACAAAGAGCATGTCCCTTCATATCTGATGAAGTATGTAAACCAGTTGTGCCCCTATCATGTTGTATTGAAGAAGAAGGAGGAGGAGGGGAAGGAGATGATGCAGACATCCTAGAAGGAAAATTAATCTGATGTTTCTGAAGAAGATTCTTCAGCTCATCAATGTCCTTCTTGTAGAAATTATGTTCTACATGTCCTTCTCTCTTGCAATATGCACATGGGCCCTTCTCCTTCCTAAATGATTTCCCCTTAGAAGAGGATGATGAATCTGAGGACTCCTTCTGCTACTCATAAGATTTGGAATCCTTTTGTTTTTTTTTCATTCCTTTTCCTATAGAAGCCTTCTGATCTCTGAGCTCCTATGATGCAATAAGTGCCTATGATGAAGAGGGCTTCAACTTGCCCATATTGGCTAACTTGGCCTGCTCTTGAGTGAGAGAAGATGCAAAATCATCAAAAGAAGGCATAGTAAATCTAGTACCAAGTGCATCCATAGTAGCATGAAAGGTAGAAACAAAAATTGAATAATTTGGTCCAAGCTTAGAAAGAATGGACAATATCAATTGAGAGTCTTCCTTCTGAACACCACACTATGACAACTGCAATCTAAGAGACTTGAGTTTGGTGAAAAATTCCTGGATGCTATCAAAATCCCTAGGATTTAAGCCAATAAGCTCATTCTCTAATTGAAACCTTCTCATAGTATCCTACTTCCCAAACAAAGACTGCAAAGTAGTCCAAACCGCATGGGGTGTAGTGGAAGACTCAATGTGAAAAAGAAGGTCAGAAGAAAGAGATAGAAATAATGTACCATAAGCTTCATCACACCTATTAAACCACTAGGTTTTCTCCTTTACCCCAATTAGTTTAGTTTGCATTGCATTTGTACTTGGGTACCTAAAATGGCCATCAGCTGGGACCCATCATCATCATTGCATTTTTCATTTCCTCCCTAAGTTGCACTTATGGGGGGGTGTTAGTGTAATTAATTAATTAATTATTACACTAGCATAAGTTAACTTAGGTTTTAATTAATCATATTAGTCCTAAGTTGCATTTAATCATTTAATAAAGTTGTTGAGATAAGATTCCCTTCTAGAAGATGAGTTATCTTTCTAGAACTTATCTCCATCTTGTTATCATTCTCTAGGTAGTTGGTTAGGGTTTCTTGTTGTCACGTGAAGTGTGATTTGAACACTTGGAACCTTCCTTTGCATTTTAGGTTTAGAACTTGCCTATATAATCAGGCATATGTACTCTTTGTAATTATCCATCTATCAATCAATCAATACTTTCTTTGTGGTTGAATATTTCTTCAAACCCTTGTTTGTTTTCTCCATCCATTCTCTTCAAACAAGAACAGGCATGCAGCAGGAAAGCTCTAATACCATGTAGAAGTTGTCAAGACCAACTTTAGACTCCAAGATAACCTGCATGCAAATGGATACTTGCCACAAGGAAGAGAATGGATGGAGAAAACAAACAAGGGTTTGAAGAAATATTCAAACACAAAGAAAGTATTGATTGATTGATAGATGGATACTTACACAAAGTACATATGCTTGATTATATAGGCAAGTGCTAAACCTAAAATGCAAAGGATGTTGCCAAGTGTTCAAATCACACTTCATGTGACAACAAGAAACCCTGACCAACTACCTAGGGAATGATAACAAGATGGAGATAAATTCTAGAAAGATAACTCATCTTCTAGAAGGGAATCTTATCTCAACGACTTTATTAAATGATTAAATGTAACTTAGGACTAATATGATTAATTAAAACCTAAGTTAACTTATGCTAGTGTAATAATTGATTAATTAATTACACTAACATATCATAGGTCATTGATTGTGCTTTTAAAGTTTATCTTTTCTCTTAATTTGTGAAAACCCTATTTTCCTTAGTAAGGTAAGATTAAGAAGAGCCTTTTAGTGAAACATTTATGTGATTAAGGTGCTTGAGTTGAGTTGTGTTTACAAATTTTCTAAGAATATTAGTTTTGAATCAGTTTGCATTTAGTTTTCTTTGGTTCATCACCTCATAGAAGTCGTTTATCATTAGAGTTTCATTTAGTTTCATAGATTAATCTTTATCCCTTTTCCCACAAAAAATTTTAGATTCTAAGAGATCAAAAGGGAACCAACCCATAAATTGGAGATTCACTTTCATTATGAGCAACCCATAAGCTCAAAAGTGTTTCCATGTTACACACGATTGCTAATATTTAGAACTTTGCATTCAAGTGAAATCCCTCGTGATAAAATTAGCTATATGCATAGATAATCTAGCTACTTGCGTATGCACACTCATTTTTTTTCAATAAAATAATATGCACACAATGATAGCTCAATCATATTTAGACAATAATAAAACTTAAAATTTGAATTAAAAATGAGAAAAATAAAGAGATATCTTAATCATTCCTAGATCAAAATAGCTCCTACAACTCCTTGCTTTCAAACTCAATGGATTAGCCTACTATCTTCTCTATTCTCAACTCTCAAATGAAAAAGTGAATGGACAAAATAAATTGATAAAGGACTACAAATGAACCATGAATGAACAAAATTTCTACTCTCTTGACAATTCAAATGTAGATTTTCAAATATACTTGCTCACAATACACTAGTTTCCTCACAATATCATGCATATCGAATGCTCAGAATAACAATACAAATGAAACAACAATGAACAACCAAAACTATGAGTAGTTATATTCTTTTTATATTCTTTATTTTCTCTTAAAGAAAGCTATCTAGCTTATTTATCTATACCTCTCAAACCTCTTTGCTATTTGTGAGTATTAGCTATGCAAAATTAGTTAAAAAATAACTCTAAAAAAAACTCAATCTCCTCCCAAATCGAAATGGCTTGTTGGGCATTGCTAATAGGTTTATCATAGAAAAAAAAGTCACCCATATGGCACATTGAAATGACAATATAATAGCAACTCAAATACTTACCCATTCACCCCATATGTGGGCTGCTTATTACCTTTTCACTCAATTAAAACTTGCAACTTTGGCATGGGAGATTTAGCATGCATGTTTTGGTGTTTGGGTCACATTACTCATAACAACTCTTTAAATAGATATTACTTATGCCTTATGTTTGGCTTTGCTGCCACCTTTTATATGCCTTGTGTGACATTTCACACCTCCAATATGACTACCATCACATTAAAATGACATTAATATATATATATATATATATATTTATTTACTTACAGGAATCACTCATAATATATCTATATATTAATATATATAATAATTATTTAACTATATATAGATATATGTATATATGTATATATAACAATCAATTTAAATATAATAATACATATATGCATATCAATATATATAATATATATACATTTGGGTGCCCACATATGTACTATGTATCTATGTACAGGTATACATAGATGTATTACTATCTACGTATGCTCATACCTACATATGTATGTATATATATGCCACTGTATATATACATATTTTTATTCTATATATATACACATACATATATATTAAGTACACAATAAATAACATATGCTTAATCACAAGAGCTTTAACACTTTAACTCCAATTGGATAATCAATCAAGGAAGGTTAAAGACAACCAACCCTAACTTTCTTGTCAACCAAGAAACTATCATCTTAGACTTAGCAAGTTTACTGACTCAAAACTTAGATTGATTCAAGAAGGTTCCGCTATCCTATTCAATTCATGTGTGCATCTAATCAAATAGACATAACAATTGTTTCCATACCAACCTCCTCTCTTGGGTGATACTCTCCCTCCCCTTTTGGAGGGTTCAAACCTTTCTTGCATCCAATTTAGAGCAACACGTATGTAGTTAGCTAATAACATGTAAATCATATTTATCATATATCATAAGAATCATTAAAGAATTTAAAAATTAATTCATCATAATGCATTTTTATACATTTTATTCATCCATTTAAATTCATCAAAAATATAATCATGCATTAGAAACATATTTACTCATAAAGGTAAGAGTATGTGGTAAACAAAGAACATGGTGTAACACATGATTTAACTTCATTTCTACCACTTTCTCATTCCTAAGCACTAGATGTAGGAGTTGATCATCTTGGGTTATAATGGATGGGGTTCATGGAGTGTAATGGATTGGAAATGGAGCACTATACTTGGGAAAGTGTTTCAACTTTTCACATGGATCAAATATGCTATCTTTAATAGTTACAATTCAGGATGTATTGAATAAGTTTAGTTTATGGGGTCATTGAGTTTGGGTCATACCATGTATTTTAGTATTTTGGTTTTGAAAAATCATTTATGATGTTTCTACTCTAGTTATCTTCAAATTAGATTAGATACATTGAATAGTTTCTTCATAGGTCTTTTTTAGGTGAACATTGTTACGTTATCAAAATAAATAGCCTAGCAAGGGATCTTTGTGCCTAGTTTTGGGCATATTGCAGCCCTAATCTATCCTATCTAGAGCTCCCACCTCTACCGTAGAAATATTGCATGCCATAGTAGGTAGGGATCTTGTTGATGATAAAATTACAATAGAATTTTATCAAAAAGTACTATAGGAACTCATTATTGTTGCATGGAGGATGGTCAAAAACCATCCACCACCTATCCAAATAAATAGTATTTATCCCTTGATGTTGGCATCAATGGACAAGGAACCTCTTTCAAGTGTCATGCAGATTCCCTTTGGTTTGTGGGCTAGTGAAAAATGCACACAAGTCAAATTTTAATATCTTTCTTTTTTGTGTTCATAGGATAATTTGTTAGTATAAAAATATTTTTCTTTTTCCCTCTTTTCTAAACAAGTGTTAATATTTCCACTCAATAAATATATGTGAAAGATGATGGATTCCAATGGAGTGGTGATGGTAGATTGACGAGACGTTGTTCCACTTAGATCTCTTAAATTTTCAATTATTTTTTCAAGTTATTTCTTGTTATTTTTATATCTCTCTTGGGATGTTTTATTGTGTCCTAGGAGGATTTTGAGGAATTGTTAGAGGGGACTTTTGTAGTTGTTCATGAATAAGGTTATTTTGAATTGTTGAATAAAATTTTAAATGAACTAATAGGGTATTTTCAATTCTTAGAAATTAAATAAAGTTTGCTCAAAACCATTTCTATCTTGTTATTTAATTAAATTTTTACACTAAAAAGCTAACAAAAATTACCTCCTCCACGTTGAAGACATCATGGAAATATTTTATTAGTAAATTGGTGGTGATTTTATGACTTCACAATGTGAGCATGCTCTTGGATGGCCATTTTGTATTGTTTTATAGGTCAAAGATTGAGTTCAAATGATCTTGGTCCCTTTGTTAATTTTTTATGTTTTACATAATTTGAGTGCATTATGGCTTAGTAGTGATTTAGCCTATGGTTGGTCACTATAGAACCATAAACTTATCATGTTATAATGTGAGAACATTATAATTTATTTGTATGAATTCTTGCATTGACCATTGGTCCCCCATCTTTTTGCATTCACCCTATGGATTCAGCTATAAAATGAGGGACTTTAGAGACCACGTAGGAAAATTCACCCTCTTTGGTGTGGACCATGCACTATCTTCAAATAGATTGGTGAGAATGATTTTGAACTTAATTTTCCACCTTTTTTAGGGTTGCATTTTACTTTCAATATTGAGTTACCCCTTCCATACTTCATACCATTGTTGGACATCTCCAATGGTGCCGAGTAAATTCATAATCTAGACCTAAATCTAGATACTACAACTCTATTAGTAGTTGATTAGGTTATCAATGTTATTGTGAAGAATTTCAAAAATTAATAGATTTCTCTATACCATGTGGTACAAGTAGGCTACCTACCTCATCAAGGAAACTAGATTATGATGGATCACATTGCCAAATGCTTTCCCCATTTAGTGTAAAATATTGATGCAATGAGGCCCATTGCCTCTCAAGGGGGAGAAATGATTATTTATTGATCTAGGAGGACTTGGGTGGTGTTTGCATAGCTAATCATGAAAAATAACAAAAATCTTTTTTTTTGTTATTTTTTATGATTGGGTGTGTGAAAGAAGTTGAGTCCACTTTTTCGCCAAAAAGTGGAAGTTTTCTCCCTTATTTTTGGAATTTGTCATTTTAACCTTAAAATTTGAAGCACTTAGAGATGGAATCTTAAAAAAATTAACTGATCATAAAATTTAGTACTCAGGGTCTAGTTTCCAAATATGTAATTTATATTAATACCCAAATGATACAAATTGATTTTCAATAGGCAAGTCTAAAAACCACTATTTAAAAGTCACTTTTATTACCATACCATGCACATGTAAATCATCCATATTTTTTTGAATCCTTTTGGGAGAATATTTGTAACACACTAAAGAATGCTCAAGATATTTTTTGTAATTTTTCTAATTTTTTTTTTGTTAATTTTTTACTAACCATATTTGCTATTTTGAAAAATTGTTGTGTACGCCAGACATAAGATGACTTAAACTTATCATTTTTAATTTTTATTTTCAAATTGAAAAGAATTGTTTGAAGATTGCCGACATATAGTTTATTGTTTAAAAAATTATTTTAATAAAAGTTATTAAAATACTAAAAACCATGATATTTCAAGTTTATGGACCAGTTTCATCAAAATTATTTAAAAAATAAAAAATATAATCCAATTTTTAAAAAGTTATATATTTGGAATCTACACAATCTCATCTATAATGGATTTTAATTTTGCAAAAAAGGTCTTCAAACATATGTCCAAACTCATTATTTTCTAATAACAATGACACGACCTTCAAGTTGTAGGTCAAAGCAAGTCCAAAACTAAGGGATGGCTCCCTAAGCCTTTTTTCTAACACAAAACCCATAGAAAAATTGGCAAATATTTTAAATTTTTAGAAATGAGATCCTATTCTAGAAACGGGATCTCGTTTGGTTTTTTAAAAAAATTAAGCCTTTATGAAACAAGATCCCATTTTAGAATAGGATCCCATTTCTAAAAAATGAGAACTTATTGTTGGGTCGGGGGCCCAAAGAAAAATGAGATCTCATTTTCTAAATAATGGGATCCCATCTCGTTTTGCTTGATTTCGGCTTCTTTTCTAAGTCTAAAACTTCCACTAGAAGTGGACTCATCTTTGTGCTTTTACCTGATTCAAAAAATTGCATTTTTGAAGGCCTTCAAAGTAGAATTTGGCCAAAGGACTTCCATCAATTTCTTGGAGTGGTATCAAATTAGTTCCTTTAGATATGTTTCCAATAGTTCTAGGATGTTTTAATTTTTAGAAATGGGCTAGGAGTTATGACATCGCCAAGTTGGGGCATCAAAAATATAGAAGTGTTTTCTTAATTTTAGTTTTGTTCATTAGTTGTCCCCATCCAACTATTTATTTTCAAATTCCATGGATGTTGTGATGATTGAGATTCTTGAAAATGTGTGTATGTTATTTTCAATGTTAATAAATACAATATTTTTGAGGCATACATCTCTTTTAATGAGTTTTCCATATTGTTCACTTCTATTTTCACAATACTACTAGTTCCTCACCATGTATTGTTAGCTAAATTCCTAACTAAATTTAGATCAACTCATCAAACAAGAAATGTTACTAGAAGTTGAAATATTTAGTGGTAAGATCAAATAACCTATAATTCTTTAAGTCATCACAATAGCAAACAAAAATAAAATGTTGACTCTTCTTCTCCATTGCATTATTTGAACCACTTGGAATGAATGTGTAGGCCTCATGACTGGATATTTTAAAGAAGAAAGATTCAATATTTACTTAGGACCAAGCCTCTTTGAAAGTCATATTTTTCGCTACCTTGTAGGGCATGTAAGTATAAATTTAGTTACCATAATGAACTAATTCAAGCCAAAGGGTGGGTGCCATGGACCTTGACTTAATCATATAATTGGTCATCTCAAATAAAATCATTTTCTTCCTCTAAACACATTATTCTATCAATGAGTTTAGGGATTTTTGTGTTAATGACAAAAATTATGCTTGATAATTTTTTTTATCAAAATCCCAATTTACATACTTTCTTATTATTTATGTCTATTCATTTAAGACAAGGACCCGAATACTCTCAGGAATTTCCTTGAGGGTATTGAAAGCGATGAAATCCTCTTTTGTACTTGATTAAGTACACCCATGTGCATCAAAATAATTCATCAATAAAGGTAACCACATACATGTCCCCTAAAATATATTCTAAAATGACATAAGATCACTATGGAATAACTCTAGGGGTGTGTTAGCAATCATGAGAAAAATAATCCTAATGATGTTTTATAAGAAAATAACTTTAAAAAATTCTCTTAGCATATAAAAATTGTTGAAGACCAATCACCATCTCCCAAGTGCTCAAGTACTAGAGATACCTATACTTTAGATGACCATACTATTCATTTGAAATATTTCTCAAAATATTTACATGTTTCGAGAGATGATCCTAATACAGACTTAGAAATGTCAAACCTATATGAATGTAAACATGACTAGTTCTCCTTGAAGTGAAAAATATCTCAAGATATTGTAGCTCTTGAATAACCATATAATGTTGAGAAAAATCAAGTATCTTACAATCCATATAATGAGAAATATAGTTCATAAAGAGAAGGTTAGCAAAAATATCTTGAATAAAGAGACCATGCTTGGTACAACCATCTACCAATTGAATAGTTCATAACCCCAAAATTATTATTTTTAAACATATTCACATTAAAAACCAAGAAGTAATACTATAAGAAAGATACTCAACTACATCATGTGAATTAGTCATCTGATGTGAATCACCTAAATCAAGTATCCTACTATTTGTTAATGAATTTAAACCCTAATAAAAGAGCCCTTTCCCTTTAATTTTGGAATAAGTTTTGTAGATAGAATTATTATGTCACTACATGGCATCATCCAATGCCTCTAACATTTTTAAACATTAAGAATCATCATGACCAATATTGCCACAAAAAGAGTAAGTATGAATTGTATTCTTCTTCACCTTTAAAGTATTCTCACCAAACACAAAAGAAGTGGAATTTTAATTATTGTTATATTTCAAATCAGAGTGAGACTCACTAAAAGAAGTATATTATGTCGTATGCTTCTTCTTAATCTTACTTTCATCCTTGGAATATTGAGCCATCAAATCATGGCTCTTAGAACTAGGAAGATCGTCCATTTGAATGAACTTGGCTTCCTCCCTAACAAGATGCTAAAAAAAAATTAAATACAAACACATTAAAATTAATCTCCAAGTAATGTAGAGTAGAATATAAAGTATCTATGTGAACACCTAAGCTAGGGCCCTTCAATTTTAAAAAAGAGAGTATGTATTCCTTATCAATTTGATAACATCCACTACCTTTGAGGTATGACAAAATCAATTTGAACATTTGAAGGAAGTCTTGAATGGAAGGAAAATCATTTAGAGAGAGTGTTATTAAATTTTATTCTAGTTGGAAGACATAAAAATTATTAATGGTACCATAAAAATTATTAAGTTTGTCCCATTCTTGTGTAGGTATTGCAGACTTTGTAATGTGAAATAATAAATTATCAAATACATGTCATCATATGAACTCTATGACTTCATATATATTGTTTCTATAAGATTTTTTTGTTCTCTTTAGTGAATTGGAGTTGTTTATGTTGGAAGTATGAGTAGCTTGTGTGTTGTCATTGATGCCAATAGGTCTATGGAGAGATCATTGGAAGTTTGTAATGATGATTTGATTGGTTGCATTATGTTATCATTAGTAGTATCACTGATGTCAACCTCTAGTGTTACTTCAATGATAAGCATGCGTTGGTGATGTTTAACCTCTTGTGTGGTTGAGATTCTATAGAAGTGTTCTAGGTGATGATTCTAAGTTTGTTGTGCTTGGCTTCCAAGTGCTTGTGAGAAAATTTGAATAAAAGAGTACAAGTGGTGGTGCATTCTTTCTTGAAAGTAGGTTTGTGTCCTGGCTAAGCAAGAAGCAAGATTTAGTGTCATTATCTACTTGAGGCAAAATACATTGCTACAACATCATGTTGCACATAGGTGAAAAGTGGATGAAGAAAACCTTGAAGGATATTAGAGTGATATATGATGAACATATTTATATATTTTGTGATAACGCAAGTGCTATCAACATTTCAAAGAATCCAGTAATGCATTCAAGAACAAAACATACATAATTTGATACCACTTTTGAGAGAGAAATTTGTAGAGAATGAGGTGAAGTTGGAGTAAGTGCCTACTAAGGATCATGTTGTAGATATCTTCATGAAGTATCTACCTAAGGATACATTCGAGTATCTCCAGGAGAAGTTGACTGTTACTATCCATCCTTTCAACTAGATGCATAAGGATATGCATAAGTCCAGTGGATCTCAAGATTCATTCCTTGTTTTGGACTAATGTTGGTGGCTACCTCTCAAGGGGAGTAGGTAGTGGCATTGTTGGTTGTTATAATTAGGGGGACTAATTGTTGTCATTTTGTTGTATATTGGTGTTATCCTTTGAAGCCTTATCAAAGGAAGTAAAAGAAAAGGAAAGTATGTATGTCGAAGGGGGAAATATACAAGTGTGTTTCCCTTTGCCCTTGATGTCAAAGGGGGAGAGAGTAAAGTGAAAATGAGAGAGTAATCTAAAAGGGGGAGAGAGAGTTAAGGAGAAAGTTAACTGAAAATCCTTATATAGTAAAGGGGAGAAAGAGAATGTGTAAGGGAGAAGTATGCACTAATGTATGTATTAGTGTAATTAGAATTATTGTTCTTGTAGTTGGTGGTTTCTCACATCCTATGTTGCCATAAATGATAAAGGGGGAGAATGTTGGAAGTATGAGTAGCTTGTATGTTTTCATTGATGTGAATGGTAGGTTGTTGCATTGATGTCAATAGGTCTATGGAGAGATTGTTAGATGTTTGTAATAATGAAGATTGGCTAATGAATAGGTACAAGCTTGCTAGGCTTAACCCCTACTCTTTGGGCTTTGTGAAACCTAGGAGGGTGAACCTGATAATGTTTGAATTGATAATCTTGTGCCAAATTACCAATAACATTGTGATAAATAGATATATTCCCACAAGCTTCGAATTAGATAAAATCCTTTAAGGATTTGTTTGACCCTTTAACGAATTGTTACCTAAAGAAAGGAATGAGTGGTACTTCATACCACTTTACTACAATTACAGGTGTGTCAAAGATTGTCATTAAGATTTGTGTTCTTTGTCAGGTACATGGGTAGGCTCACTCACATCTATGATAACCAAATTAATAGATCGGTGCCCTATCCTTGGGTGACAAACTCATATTTGTAACAAACTATAATACACTAGCAATTAAACTTAGCATTTACATACTATTGTTATACTACTTTGCAATACACAACTTGAGATATATAGAAATAGAAACTAATTAGTAATATATGAATTTCATCTCACAAACCTATGATCTCATTTAAGCATTTAATTAGTTCTTTGAACTAAAGTAGAAATAAAACCATTCATTCAACCAAAGTGATTGAAGACAAACAAAAGATCCTTGATCATTCTATTCATAATTTTCAGAGGGACAAAATACAAAGGGGAGAATTTGATCCAAAATTTTCAATTTTCATTCATATGCCATTTCTACTATAAAACCATTATGCTCATTACAAACTAGAATTCATACCTAGGACTCAACACTATTCTATTTCTCTATGCTTGAATTACAAAATTACTCTCACATGAGCTCAAAATGCTTAACCATCAAAAGACTAGTGTAATTGGCCTTGAATTCCCATTTATAGAAACATGGGAGCAACAACCTTCAGGACAAATTACAATTAAAGTAACATTTTACATAATTTGACATACATTTCATTTTAATTTCAAAATTCCCCACGTAGTTATATTTGCACCTTTGAAAGTGCGGAGAAAATATATAAGACAAAATTCATTTCTATTTGTTGAATAATATATACCCGCCTTCCAAAAGACATATTTCATTTGTTGTAAGAACATCAACCATCTTCTTCATGAGCCAAAAGTGTTCTCCATTTGTGCATCTAATCAACAAAAATTTAAAAGAAAGAAAAACAATTAATAGGAGAATGGTAGACCCGTCCATGCCATCACTTTTGTCATCAATCCTCATATTGGGGAGAAAATTATATTTTGCAATACTTTAGCAAAATCCTAATCTGTACTAGTTCCAAGCTATGAATTTTTTTCTCCTATCCATTATTCACCAAGTGCGCTATCAATTTTTGTATCACAGGCTCAATTTGTATACATCTCCACCCATGTGTTATAATCATCCTCAGTTGGCCATTTTACATCCAAAAACTTTTGTATCTTTGCACTATGCTGATTATACTTCGTATCAATTAAAGCTCTAGCCTATTTAATGAAAGTTTCCATCCTCATTTATATCCTCAGAGGCACCCTCCATGAATCTTTCATGAGTTTTCTTTTCAACCTTTGGCTTTGCAAGTGATTTTGGTACTTTCAGTGTAGGTTTAGGTGCTTCAAGTGCATCTAGTTCAGGTTTAGAGGTAACATCCTAGTTTTTTGGTCTTTTTACCCTCTTCTACTTGGGTTTTCTCTTAGGCTTGATGCTAGACTCACTAGGCTTGGGCTCACTCATTTTTACAAAATTATAGGGCTAGGTTTTACAAATTTCAATTTATGGAAAAGAAGCTATTGGTTTGTATTCTCAAGAAAAAAATTATAGAATTAAAACCCTCCCAAACCTTATCCATTTCTCACAAACCCAATTAAAGATGCATAATGTACAAACCCTATTAAACCCTAAGAACTTAAATATTTTACACTTATTACTAATTCCCAAACTAGCTCAATTTAATGCAATTGGTAGGAAAAGATGAGATGATTTGCTTACCCAAGTGAAAATTTGCAGCTAATGCCTCTACAATTGTTTGTTGGAGCTCCTCACATTGTTGAACTTTGATTATCTTCTCTAATCTTGAGTGATTACAATTGTGATAAAAATAAGCCAACTACCTTCTTTATGGCCAGTGAATGGAACGTATCACCATTAATGGCTAATAGAAATCTTGCGGGAGTGAGATGAAACTTAGTCATTCGAGTTTAAACACTGGTCATTGATAATTGTGTTTTGAAAACATATCACTGGCTCTCCTTTCACCTCACTACAGGTAAGTGCACCAATATGTGACACAATTTAGGTTCCAAATTGAATTTTAAAACAAAAAAAACCCAAAATAAGCCATAAGTGCTCAATAGACATAAAAGATAAAAATTGGGTTTCAAACCCTCATTTTGTCTTCAACCCACGGCTTGAGGAAGAGGATTTCAGGTCTGCAACTCATGCTCACCAAATATCTTCCATTTTTTGCATCCTTAGCTTGCCATTTTCCATGAGGATGTCACCAACACGTCGGAGAGGTCGAAGATTGCAAAGAGGTATGTATTTTTATTCTATTTATTTTGAATTTAAATAGGTTTTTATAATAAAAATTTGTTCTAATTCTCAGGGAATGAATCTCCACCTTGAAACATTGAGAATTCATAATCGCCCCCTCACGAAGAGCCTCCTATACAAGAACAACCCAAAACCCCTCCATCAATTCATAGGAATCCTCAAGGAACACAAGAAAATATTCAAAATCAAATTGAAAACAATAAAAGAGACATTCAACAATTAATTGCAAGATTAACCAAACATGTTGAAACCCACACTTATAGGAGAGGGATTGCTGAATCATTGAATTCAATTGTAACTCGTGCAGGAGAAATCAGCGAGCAAATGATTTTTTGGTCAAATAAGAGGCATGACATGAGATAATTTTATGCTAGTGGTTTGTCATATGCAGATGTCAAAAAACTAAAAATTAGCAAAGCTGACTTGTGTGCCCTATTTATAGACCTGAAAACCAATGAACCTTTGTCTCATGCATGCAGGAGGTTCCCCATCCATTGGTGCCACCATGAGTTAATTAAAAGAAAATTTTAGGAGTGGTGGTGGATGGTATTTGACCAACCTCCATGCAATAACCATTTGGTGCCACAATACATTTTGAGGAAACTCTATTGCAAGTTTGTCCTCAATAAAATGCCAAACTATTTTGACATCTTAGACTTTCAGGGTAGAGGTGGTGGCTCCACACATGATAGACCTGTTGCATGATATAATCCACAACTAGCACCGAGAGCCTTGGGAAGACCCATGGTAGAGCATGTCATTGTTCCCATTGTTAAGGACAGTGTAGAGGTAGACACGATGAAGGCGATTGGCTCACTCACCCAGACCATTTTATAGTATGCGAGTCCTCTAGTAGAGCCTATTGTGGAGGAGACGTGTATGCCCCAAGCTCCACCCCACCATTGTGGCGCTTGTGTTGCTTTTTGCACGTACGATTACCAAAGTGCTCATGATGCAGCTACATAGCCTACATCAGTTGCAGAGGTGATGGATTTTACAGATGATATTCTGAATGATACATTCAACATTGACACTCAGGTAAAATTTAACAAGTTATTTTAATGTTGTTTATTAAATTATATTTTGAAATTTAAGAATAACTAAATTAGTAGAATTTTGAAATGATGAATTTTCAGGGTTGCACTTTTCATGAGAAATTCTCTATTCCTACAGACCCTTATACATTCTCGACGATGAGTCCACATGTATGCAACTAGTATTAAAGATATTATTATTGCATTTGAATAGTTGAATGTTATATTTGAATGTTTGTCTCATAACATGCTTCAGATTTCAAATAGTTTCCTAGTGCACCTTCTTCCTCCACACCTCGCGATTCATATCCTCAAACAACATACACTTAGGCAGCCTTTATTCATTAATGGTGTTGTAAATATATGTTAGCTAGTTTTTCGTAATTTTGCATATATACAAATCTAAAAAATTGATGAGAAACACAAACATTGCATTCAATTATTCCTTGATCATGTCACATTATGTTCTCCTAATTCACTTTTTGGTCCTTTATTCCTTCCTAATCCCTTACCAGTAACATTTGATAGTTCACCCTATTTTCCATGATCCTCTCCTAGCCCATCCCACTAATATCTTCTAGTCCATGTTGTGTCATTATGTCCTTCTACTCCCATCTTATTGTACCCATTATTATTTCACCCTAGATGTTCCATGATTCCCTATGTTCCTTTATATCATCCTATGTTATACCATATTTATCCACGTTTCATCCTAGATAAATCTTCTTTATTATTGCTACACACAAGTCAAGTTCACACTTCGTGTACTATAGTCAAACCCTAGACACCTCTTAATTCACCCTATGTTGCATTATTCCATAATAATCGCATCCCATTAACCTCTAATTGTCCACCCTATATTTTGTTATCCCATCCTAGCCCATCCCATCAATCTATACTAGTCCATCCTATGTTCCATTAATCCATTTGGTGTAGGGGCACCACTCTTTTCTATGTTTCTTCATTAAGTGTCTGATAGGAAAGGTGTGTTAGTATGTTTGAGTTGAGTCCTTGAGTCTTAATAAGGTCCAATGTGACCATTCTATTGTAATTGATCGACTTTGAAGGGCTTTTGTATTCATCTTGTAAGGTTTGTAAATCATGTGGAAGGAATTGTCAAAGTTGACAAGGGGTGTCAAGGTAGATAGGATGATTTTTTATTGAGTAATTCATGATTTCTTAGTTGAATAAGGTCTCATTAGACTATTTGTAATAGTTTAGGTGTTTAAGAGGGTCTAGGAAAATATAAAGAGTCAAAACTTGAAAGTGCCAAATTTGTGAGTTGCATAAAAGCAACAAATTTATAATGCAATGGTCATGAGAGGTTTAAAAAGTAGTTGTAAGGAATTTGGGAATTGGTTTGATGAGGATAAACCTTTAAAAAGGTATGACAACTCATTTTGTAATGCTGGCTTGAAGTTTGAAGCATTGGCAATAAGAATATCTTTGTTTTTCGTCAAATTTTTGAGTTTTCTTATCATTTGCAGGCCTATACGAGCCCATACAGATTGATTGTGCCATGTAAATAATTTTAATTTGTGGTGGAAAGTGTTAGCAATCTCTTAGAACAATTTTGAGGGAGATCCATTGTGATTTTTGGTAAATATCCTTTTTTTCCTGTGACAGGCCGAGGACACACTATTTGAGGGTTTTGTAACCAAAATCATGATTTAAGGTCTCTTAAACTGACTGTACCTACTATAACTAGTTTTATGGGCCCTAGGTATTTTGATTAGGTTGTAGGTTTCATGATTAGAGTTGTGGAGAAGGAACTAAGGAGATAAACATGCTGTCTTGATGAGTTTTGTGAAGAAAAACACATGCAGATGGAGCCTTGGGTCTAAGGTTTTTGGAAATCAATGAGAGTGTGGAGTTTTTTCCAACTTTTGAGAATATTGGGGTCCAAATATACATGTCTAATTCGGTGGCATGGTATGGGAGGTTGTGCAAGTGGGACTTTGAATAAACCCTCTTGACTTGGCATGAAATTGAGAGTTTTGGAGTTTTCTATGTTGGAGGTGTCAACCCTAGGTGTTGATTGTGGTTTTAGAGGTTTGATGGCATATGAAATGCTTCCCCAAGGTTTTAAGGGTCTGTGTTAAGTTTAAACGTTTGTTCCTTTGTAAATTTTGCCTAATTCATGGCCTAGGATGACGTTGAGGGTCTACTTTCAAGGGATTGTTCCAAAATACTTGTATCTGGTTAAGAGATATGTTGTATAAATCTGAAATGGGTATCTGAATCCACATTTTGATTGTCAAGTGTTTTGGAAAGCATGGGAGTTAAAGGCCAAAAACCGAGTTTGCACTACTACTAGGTTACATGGGTGAAAGTGAGAAGTTAGACTCCCAATTATTGTCAAGATTTGAGGATTGTTTGGATTACTATAATAGGTCATTTTAATCTTGTTATATTCCTCTTGATTGAAATTTTTCACTTTGAATGAGTTTGAGCCCCTTCTCTGCATCACCCTTCTATTCCCATCCCATTACCCTCTCTTATTTCACCTTATGTTCCATTATCCCCTCTTGGTCTTTATATCAACATGATACATGAGATATTGTTTCATTTGTAGTTGTTGACAAGAGACATCCTTGGTTATGTTGGTCGCACGTTGGACCATGGAGTTGTTGCAACAATAGCCAGTTTTGATCCATTTAGAGAGGTATGGAATAGATTAGTCTATTTGACATTATATTTGCTCTTTTATGGTCTATTATAGAAATTTTTCACGATACTTTTCTATAGTTTAATTTCTATCTTCATGGTTTCTACAAGTGGTTGTCACTCTAGATCATGGATGTGGTGATGTTGTAAATGTGCATGATGACTATATGTATGTGGTAAGTGATTATATATTATGTTATATGCCATTCCACAATTCAATTTCTATGTATTAACATCTTTATTTTTTATTGTATTAGTTGAAGGTCTAGAGTGAAGAGAGGAGGACTAGCGAGCGTGTTCAAAAGACAAGAGAAGCAACAGTCACTCCATCCAGCCAAATTTTGAAGGCAGCACGGGATTTATTTCCTTCCCCTAGAGGGAAATGACTATGTATTAGTGTTGTTTTTTGTATGCCTATGTGACATTTTGGAACATATGTTTTGTCCTATCGATATATATGTGACATTTTATCTCCATATGGCTCCTTTGTACTAAGCTTGTATGGTTTTTTTGGATATATTGTATATAATTTTATCAATATATATCATTGTATAGCCTTTCGGCTTTTTGATTAAAGAAAATCTTATTTTTCTACTGCCATTCTTGAATGATTTTATCATGTGTATTGTGTAAGTTGTATGCTTTAATGTTGTAGGCATGGATTTTGTTTACATCTAATGCTTAATTAATTACTGTTGAATGCTCAATAATCCCCATCTAAATCGTATTATGTAAATAAGCTCCATTCATGGTGGTTTGTATCCTTTGGAATGCTTCAATTACTTTTGCCTCACATATTAACATGTATGCTTCACTTATTCACATGTATACTTCACCTATATTGTGTGTATTCATGTGTATGCTTCATGCTTCCAATGCATAGCACCAAAAATATTTTGGGGAAAATTTTGATAAACCAAAAGTATAATAGTTTGTGAAAAAATCGAGAAAATTTGTAGAACAAGAGATAATTTAAAAAAAAAAAAAAATTGAAAGGTATTTCCATATCATATAGAGATATAGAGAGCAAATAAAATAAATATTTTAAATAATGAATTGTAAAAAATTGATTTTTGTAGTTTATATTTATATCATTGATTACATTGCATTGCACATCTTTCAAAGTCAAAGCATTACTTTACTTTGCATAACTAATAGGTAGATGTTGATAGATGAAAAAATTTCAATTACAATATAGTTTTTACAAAGTCAACCTAAGTAGTTATGCAATTTCTTTACATTGCATAACTAATAACTAGGAGCAGTTGTCATTTGCATTTTCTTATCATGGCATTCTATGAGACCAAATTTCTTTGAGGTATTTTTTCAAATAGTTCCCTGCCTTGTCTATGTTACAATATTTTTCATACATGTCTACCAAAGCATCTTGTCAAACAGTTCACTGCCTTGTTGCTATGGCTAAAAGCCTAAAACAAGTGATTTTGAAGAAGCTATGGATGCTTCAAAAAAATATATCAAAAGCATAATAGTAAGCAATAGCATAGACAAGGCAGTGAATTATTTGAAAAAATGCATCAAATAAATGTGGTGATGGAATGCCATGACAAGCCATAGACAAGGTAGTTAGCTAGTTCAAAAGATGTCTCAAATAAACGTGGTCTCATGGTGACGGAATGCCATGACAATCAAATTGATTTTGATTGTCATGGCATTCCATCACCATGAGACCTCATTTTTTTGAGGCATTTTTTCAAAGAGTTCACTGCCTTTTATATGCTACCACTATTTTCATACATGTCTATCAAATAATTATATCAAACAGTTAATTTCCTTCTTGCTATGGATAAAACCCTAAAACATCGATGCAGTAGGGGAGGTCTTGCAATCTCACTAAACACAATTCCAATCATTAATCACAATCCTCAAGTCAAAAATCCTCACATCTATGGATTGTCATGACATTCCATCACCAAGATACCATGTTTCTTTGAGGCATTTTTTCAAGCAATTCATTGCCTTGTCTATGCTACCACATTTTTTGTACATGTTCACCAAATCATTTTATCAAATAGTTCACTGCCTTGCTGCTATGGCTAAAAGCCTAAAACGGGTGGAATTATTGAAAATACTATTCCCAAAACTCATAACACCTTTCCAATGCATAAAACATGCTTAATATAACCTGCACATGCTTAAAACTCCATCACAAACTGCTGCCCCAAAGGATTTCAACCATTTCCACTCTTAAACCATTGAATTTCACCAAAACTCATCAAATTGCCAACTAGGGCATCACACCAAACCACTCACCTCACCTCCCCTACTCTAGAAACCATGAAAATATGTTCCCTACCCCTAATTATGCCATTTCATTAAGTTATAATAGGATAGAATGGGTGGAATGGCTATAAATTCATTTTTACACACTCAACTACTTGCATTTGACAACTTTTTCCCCAAGCGAGAAATCGCCACCACAGAAAAAGGCCTCTGAGATAGAAAAAACTGAGAGAGGTTATTATATAGGGGTCCAAAGTGATCCCGTAGGCTTAGACTATAAGTTTCTAAGAATCACGGTGTCTGAATATGAGCATGCTAAAGTTTGCAACCATTTTTCACTTTGGACCCTTAAGGGATCGATTCGGTTGAATGTAGCTCAGAGCGATCTCGCATGTTTGGGTGTGAAAGAGGACCATGCCTAGCATAAATGTACCAACCTAGACATGTTGTAACAATACATTTGGTCACATAAGCTACAAAACAAGAGTTGCACCACTTTGCAACTTTCAACTACTTGCATTTGACAACTTTTTCTCCAAGAAAAATTTTGCCGCCACGGGAAAAAGCCTCCAAGATAGCAAAAAACAAGAGAGGTTATTGTAGAGGGGCCTAACATGATATTGTAGGATTAAATTAGAAGTTTCTAAGCATCATGGTGTCCAAGTAATAGCATGTTGAAGTTCATAGCCATTTTGCACTTTGGACCCTTAAGGGATTGATCTGGTTGAACATAGCTCAGAGTGATTCCGCATGTTTGGGTGTGAAAGTGGACCATTTCTAGCATAAACATACCTATTTGAATGCATTGGAATAGTTCATTTGGTCACATGAGCTGCATAATGGAAGTTGCACCACTTTCCAACTTTCAACTACTTCCATTTGACAACTTTTTCCCCAAGTGAAAATTCGCCACCATAGGAAAATGCCCCTGAGATAGAAAAAACCGAGAGAGGTTATTGTAGAGGGTCCCAACATGATCTTATAGGATTAGATGAGAATTTTGTAAGAATATTGGTATCAAAATAATAACATGCTGAATTTTGCAGCCATTTTGCACTTTGGACCCTTAAGGGATCGATCTAGTTGAATGTACCTTAGAGTGATTCTACATGTTTGGGTGTAGAAGAGGACTATGCATAGTGTAAACATACCTATTCAGATGCATTGGAATAGTTCGTTTGGTCACATGAGCTGTAGAACGAAAGTTGTACCACTTTGCAACTTTTAACTACTTGCATTTGATAACTTTTTCCCCAAGTGAAAATTTGCCACCATAGGAAAATGCCTCTAAGATAGGAAAAAAAGATAGAGGTTATGGTAGAGGGCCCAAACATGATCTTGTAGGATCAAACAAGAAGTTTCTAAGCATCATGGTATCCAAGTAATAACATGCTGAAGTTTGCAACCATTTTGCACTTTGGACCCTTGAGGGATCGATCCGGTTGAACGTACCTTAGAGTGATTCCACATGTTTGGGTATGAAAGAGGACCATGCCTAGCATAAAAATACCTATTCAGGTGCGTTGGATATTTTTTTTGGTCACACAAGCTGCAAAACGAAAGTTGCACCAGTTTGCAACTTTCAACTACTTGCATTTGACAACTTTTTCCCCAACTGAAAATTCACCACCACAGGAAAATGCCTCTGAGATAGCAAAAAATAAGAGAGGTTATTGTAGAGGGTCCTAATGCAATCTTGTAGGATTAGATGAGAAGTTTCTAGGAATCACGGTATCAAAGTAATAGCATGATGAAGTTTGCAGCCATTTTGCACTTTGAACCCTTAAGGGATCAATCCGGTTGAACGTAGCTCGGAGCGATTCCATATGTTTGGGTGTGAAAGAGGACCATGCCTAGCATAAACATACCTATTCAAACATGTTGAAATAATTCATTTGGTCACACGAGCTATAGAACAAAAGTTGCACCACTTTGCAACTTTCAACTACTTGCATTTGACAACTTTTTCCCCAAGTGAAAATTCACCACCACAGGAAAATGCCTCCGAGATAGAAAAAACTGAGAGAGGTTATTGTAGAGGCACCAAACATGATCCCATAGGATTATACAAGAATTTTCTAAGCATCATGGTGTCCGAATATGAGCATGTTGAAGTTCACAACCATTTTGCACTTTTGACCCTTAAGGGATCGATCCAGTTGAACGTAGCTTGGAGCGATTTCGCGTGTTTAGGTGTGAAAGAGGACCATGCCTAGTGTAAACGTACCCACCCGGATGTGTTGGAACAATAAATTTGGTCACGTGAGCTACATAACCAAAGTTGCACCACTTTGCAACTTTCAACTACTTGCATTTGATAACTTTTTCTCCAAGTGAAAATTTGCCACCACAGGAAAATGCCTTTGAAATAGAAAAAACTGAGAGAGGTTATTGTAGAGGGTCCCAACATGATTTTTTAGGTTTAGACAGATATTTTGTAATCACCACGGTCTATGAGTAATACCCTATCAAAGATTTCTTCCCTTTTTCACTTTGGACCCTTAAGGGATCGAGTCAGTTGAACGTATCTCAGAGCGATTGTGCTCTCTTTTCGATGGAATTAGGTGGGCAGCAGTCTTAACTCCATTTTATTTTTGGTTTGGTTGGATTTCAAGTGATTTTGTGAATTTTAGAAGCCAACTATTGAGGGTCGGTTTGTATACCCTGTTTTAAGGGTTTTGAGTGCATTAAAATGTCATATTAAACCTTCCACCCATTGTATGATTCTGTAACTCCATGTAAAGGATTATTTAGGGTTATAAAACATGTGTGCAAAGCTTTGTGTGCAAGGGACGCAAATAGAGGGTTTTTAGGTGATGTCGTAGATGTCAAATGGTGCATTTTTTAGTGGAAAATGGTTGTTTAGTGCTAGGGTTTGAAGAAATATTTGGGGGCAGCGATATCTCTTGAACTTTTATGCTTGTGCAGACCTTTTTGAAGCTGTTTCAGGCTTTGGTTAGTTGTGGGAATTTTTGGAGTACGATTTTTCAATAAACCCTTGCCTACACCTCACCCTCAATATTTGATTATCGGATGGTGAATAGGTTGGTCAATAGGTTGTTGTGGGTATTTTGAGCATGATTTTCCTTGAATAAGGTCAATTAAGATGATTAGGTATGTTTTAGGATGATTTTTGGGTCTAGTGATCAAAAATATGAAAATTTCAATCCTGCACTAGAAGTTGTCTTTGTAGCCTTTGAAGGCAAATTTGTGTATTTGTATATGAGTGCGAAAGAATGGAGTTTTTTTTATGTAATAAGGCTATTTCCAATCCATTTTTGTGGGTTTAGAGGTCATTAGTTTAGTCATTAGGTTGCAGGAGTCTAAAGTTGCAAATTTGTAAGTTGCTTAAAGCAACTAATTTGAAATGCAATGGTTACTTGTTTTAAAAGTTGGTATTTAGCTAGTTGAGGGCATATATCAGTTAGAGAAGGGTGTAAAGGACTATTTAAATCCTTGAGAGGCTTCAATGGAGGTTTTTTTTGAACTTTTGGAGAAGATCTAATAAGAATTATTCATACTCTTCTCTATTTTTTTTATTTTTTGTGTAAATTTGTTGATCCCATGTTTGGTACGGCTTGTAGCTTATCTGTATGGCTGCAAAGATAACATGGTTCGATAGAGGAGTGAGATAGCTTCATTTTGGTGGTGGTTTGGTCCAATTCCATAAAGAGTACAAGGAGTTATCATCGCTCTTCTGGAACTTGTTAAAAACACTAAAAAACTAGGGTTTGATCACAAGAATGCATACAACTCGCCATTCCCTTTTGGTCAAGGCTTAATTCTTGGTGGAATGGCAGAGTTCATCATGTACTTTATGTTTGAAGAGGTTTTGGAGAACTATAGGGACTTTGGAGTGATTCCTTGGTTACCTTAGGCTTGGCATCCTCATGTGTCAAGCCTAATTCTGTGTAAGAAAGTTTGAGTTTGATGAGTTGTGAGTGGAATCTATTGAGAGGGGTCATTCAAGGGTGTTGAGATGTGTGTATTGATGTTGTAAGAACCATGTTCATGGCTTAGGGGAGTTGGGTTCGGGCAGGGGCACCTTGGGGTCTAAATGCCTCCATGAGGCTTGAATGAATCTTATTTTGTTTTTCAGGTTGATTTCAATGTAATAAGGTCCTAAGGACCATCTTCATGTTTGTAATAAGCTTTTAAGCTTAGTGTTGAGTTTTGATGTTTGTACTAGGTCTCCTTCTCACCATCTAGCCTTGGTGCATCTAGGCCAACTAATGAATAATGGTTCCATGATGCAACCGGGAATTTGAGGGGAGTCACCTTGGTCATTTACTGTGTTTTGAAGAGTCTTTAACACCTTTGGATTGTTCTACCTAGTCGGGTTCTTGGTGTAGTGTTAATTGCCTTAACTAGGCAATTAGAGGTCTAAATAAGAGTATGTTGGTTTCCAACATCCCTCCAATTCAAAATGCAGTTAAGGGATGTTGGAGGGAGGTTGTTAGAGTTTAAATATGCCTCTCTTGGTTGAGGCAAGGTTGTTGATGGAGAAAGAAAGAAGATTCAATAAAAAGTTTGCTTTGTTTTATAATTTCTTGTGCAAGAATTGATGATCCCGTACTTGGTATGGTCTGTAGGTTTTTTTTCAAACTTCAAGGCTATAATGGTTTGAAAGGGGGTTGAGTTGGCTCTCTTTTGGTGTTGGTGTGGAGTAATTTCATTGAGGGACAAGGGAGATATTCATATTTCTCTATCAGGTGGTCTGAAACCCTCCAAAATCATGGTTTTGACTGAATTTTGCTTGTATATTACATTCCTACCATGCATTAAGGCCAAGACTGGGTGGAATGGGAGAGTACCATATGTAATTTGATCTTATACATAAGGGGTGTGAAACCTGTGTCAATTGTTTGGTTCTTGCCTCAACCAATTTTATTGTTGACTGTCCTAGTTGACAGGGCTACAAGGAAGTTAAGGCCTAATGTTGTTTTGAAGAGTCATTGGTTGTTCGTAAAGTGTAGAGTCCTATTGGTGGGTGCTGATCATTCAAGTAAGGGATGTTGAAGATATTCCCAAGCCTTTGATCATGTCTAGTCTAATGGAATCCATGGTTGGGAGGTTGAGGTACCCTGTTGAGTCAATTGAATGTTGATGTCTTAGTGGGCATATTTGAGAGAAGTTCTGTCAAATCACATCTTCATTAATCCACTCTGCATCAGGAGGTGTGCATACAAATTTTTGGTGATTCCCTAGGTGGAGTTTGGGGTGTTTTTAAATGAAAAGGTGAAGTTGGACAAAGTTGTTTTCAAGTTTCTAGCAAGTTGCTCCAAAGGAGTCTTAGGTGGAATTGAGGTATGTTAGAGATGACCTAGGTAACATCAATTTCTATGAGGCATAATATTCTCCTACCTTTTCAACCCTATGGATTTGGCAAGCCAGTGAGCTCATTAGCTTGCCAAGCTCACTAGCTTGCCAATTCGGTAGGATTGACAAGGTAGGTGGTGCAGGAGCATCTATGCACCTAATAAAAAATCTCCATGTTTGATGGTCGGAATGCACCCTTGCATTAAAAATGTGTCAACAAGTGAGTTTGTAAGGCTAAAAGGTAACATGAAAGATTGTATCTCAATGACATAATGGAGTCATTGGTTTAGTTAGTAGGAAAAGTGATACAAGTTGCAAATTTGTGAGTTGCATAATGCAACAAATTTGTAATTGCAATGGTTATGTGTTTTGAAAAGTTGGTTTCTTGGTGGTTAGGGGAATTGATCAGTTAGAGGAGGATGATAAATTCTATGTAAAGCCTAGAGAGGCTTGAGTTGTGGTTGTTGGATTGGAGGGAAACGAATAAAGCTTGGAAATTACTTTGTTTTCTCGTAGTTTTATTGATTTTTTTGGGTTCCATACCTGTGTACAGGCCGAAAAGGTCTTATATGTCTTATATGTATTGAATTCTCTTGAGAAATAGTAGATAAATTTTCTAACTTGTGTTTGGTTCCTTGTCAGGGTTTGGTTTAATCTTTTAGTGCCTTAATTCATCAAATTACTCCTATCAGGTTCCTGAACAACCTTAAGGGTTTGGGGTTATTCTAATGGCATAACCATCATCCCACCTACTGTCATCAAATGTAACTTAGTGGGGTGATGTAGTTGATTGTAGGGAATGCTACTTTAGGAGTAGGAGGCATGGAAGGATGATCCCTTGGCTTGAAGAATGAAAGGAAGAGGTGGAGGTGTGTGTTTTCCCTTGGAAATTGGTGGGTCAGACCTATGGAATGAATAAGCCTTATTTTTAATGGTCAAGTGAGTATTCCTTAAGCATGGGTGGACCTATTGAAATATTTCTGCATAGTTATATTGCGTAGGAATGGTTGGGAAGGTGAAAATTCAATGATGGTACCCTAAAACCCTAGTTATTTAGGCTACAAGGAGGGTTTTTACATTATAGGCTTGTTTGAGAATTTGGGGTCAAGAGACCTGGAAAATCCTTTGTTTGGGAACTTGAGTCAAGATTTTTTTTGGGTTAGAAGGGTATTTGAATCCATGGTTAGTTTCCTAAGTGTTTTGGAAAAGTTTGGCCAAAAGTTTAAAAATCTGGTTTCCAATTGCTACAAGGGAAATATATGTCAATAGGTGAGTTTTGAGGAATTTAATGAATTTTCCTTGGGGATTGTGCAAAGTTGATTTAATTATCATTTCTTGGATGTTGACAACCTTTGTAGGGTCCTTGTTGAGTTTGATGCTATTTTACAAGGTTGAGTTAATTAAAATTTGATGTCTTGGTTGGCATATTTGAGAGAAGTTGTGTAAATTTGTCTTGGGTTACCACCACCTCTGCATCAGTAGGCACAATAAAATATGCCTTTCTACAATTATATTAGACATTATTTCATTCTTACTCATAAATCCACATGTTTTTCCTTGAAGACAACTTTAAATGTAAACAATGAAGCATTACAACTAATTTTAAATGTAATATATACATTTAATTGAGGCATATATTAGGGAATATACACATTTGCATGTATTAATTTCTCATAATTTTTGTATATCAAAAAATACACTAAGTCAATGAAAAATATTAAAATAGTGATGGAAGAACATCTTGAAAATATTCTCATTTGTCAATACTTTTAGCAATACATGTAGGGAAATAATCCTCCCATTTGCAACACAGATCATGAAATATAATGTACTTGAGAAGAAACAAAAGGAGTTGTTGCGCAGTTTCATTTCTGTATTCCACATGAGCTGGCCTAGTTATTTGCATTCCAAAATGGTTCAAAACATGTACATCCCCTGCACCCTATGAAACACATGGGTAGTAGCCTCTCTGTGGTTGTGTAGTATCATAGGAATTTGGTCCACAAATAACCTGCAAAAGCCTTAAATCTTAAAAATGGACTCACATAAAAATCATTAAAAGAGCAATAACTAAATAATGTCAGTCATACAGCTGACAAGACCTACTATCACCTTCATGCATGCTAGATAAGGTGGTTGATTGAAGGTCCTACAATGGTGATGTTCCCATTCGCTACCTTATCATCTCTCGATAATCCTACACATAAATTTCAAACACTAACATAATTAACATAAAACATGTAGCATATAAGAATCCGATAAATCTACAAGATGGAAAAGAAAGAGAAGATTGACAACTAGAAAATGCACCAGCAACCGATGATTCTCATACGACTAAACACTTGCACCACCAACCGATGTTGTTCTTTTCTTATATACTTTGAAAAACTTGAGTATTACCTACAATCACAATCAGAAAAGGATCAATGACAATCGTAAATGCAAATGACATCAAACACTAATGGTGAAAAATATTGATTGCAAGGTGTTGGTCCAAAAGAGTGATCAACAACATGACTTTACAAATTCAATGTGCATACTTACAAAAGAATCCAAGGAACCATCCGGGTCTACTCTACTCTTTATTATGTCAAGTATTGCCTCATGGTCAGACTCACACACTTTCCACTAGTTCTTGTTCACAAGTCTACCCTTATATTTGATCAAATGAACATTGGTGCGACGACAAGGTTCGAGTAGTGAATAATTTTCTGATGCATGGCAAAGTCCTTAAACAACCAAACTGCAACATTATTAACTAGATACCTTCAAAGCCATGTTCCAATAACAACCACCAAACTTGTAGGTTATTCTATGTTTTCTCTGTCTATAACTGTGGCCTCTAATTTATTTTTGGCCTTGATACAATGACACACGTAATAATTTGTACCCTCTTCATTGTCTTCATCTACAATCACCGTATAAATGTGCCCTGCATTGATATGTTCATCTTTTTCGATGTATTTACTAAGCAAAATAATAAAACCTGTAAGTAAGATATATTACCTGGTTCTAGTAGGTCCGATACATGATCAAAGTCAATGGATGATTGCATCTCCATGATTTGTAGAGTTGTCAGGAGCTAATAAGTGTCAAGTGGGGTTAGACTTCTTACAGACCATTTGTCAACCCACTATGTTGACTTGCAATCATTCCATGCTTGAAGTGTACATGGATAAAAAAAAGGATGCCATCTTCCTTGTATGGATAGTACATGTACCTGCATTGGAGCTTCTAAAAGATTGTAGCTCATTTGATCCTGTTAGTGTAAAACAATCCTCATATTTTTCAATGTTAGTATCATCTACTAAATGAAAAAATCTACGTACTAAAGAATTACCTTCACTACTTGGACCCATTGCACCATTGCACCACTGGACAATTGATCTTGCATCTGTCAACTTTACATTGTTTATGTACTTTAACTCTTCTCATGCTAGGGCTCTTTTGATACATGCACCTGCTCCATCATGCTCCCCCTTTCCATGCTTGGCCTCTGAGAAGTTCCACATATGCTAAACACCATTGATCCTATGCATCCTGCTCAACCAATAAAACATTCTGGTATTCTTGAATTGCGATGTACAATTATCTGACCATATGATATGCTAACTAAATTATATGCCCCTCCTAGCCAAATTAGCATAGAACATATGAAATCAACCTTGCACAAACTTTATAGAATGTGTGCAATCATCACTGATTTAAAAGTGATACTCCCTCAATAATTTCCTATTTTCCTCTTTACTATCATTTGCATGAATGAATGCTATATGCACAAATATAGCAACCTACGTGGATTTATAATACTATGATTACACCTCGTTCTGTGGTTGTAGTGTGTAGTTCTCAACAGAGTCGACAACTGAAATGATATGACGAAGTGGAAATGTGTCCTTGCATAACTTGAATTGTGAGTCCAACCATTGTGCTCTGTGTGTATGCCTTGCATACTCATAGACTACCTGATCACGAAAAATGCCCATAAACTCATACACTAGAATCTTATCATTGAAAAATTCACACTTCTTTGCTTCTTTCCCATCTTTTAGATTGTATGCCACTGTCTTATATTTGCCAAATTCCACAATTTTCTCTCCAATTGTGTGTGTACTAGACATGTGTTGTAAAATTGGAAAATGTTGAATGCCACCACAATGATCACATGTGCCATCCAAACATGATTTTTTGTAAAAATTTTAACCATCCTCTCTTTCACATAAAATGGAAGACAAAAATTTCCTTGACGATTTAGGTGGAGGCATTAGTTACGTTCTTGTAAAACATTGTCAGTATGCATATCTATACATATACGTCAATAAAAATCATAATGGTTAGAAAACTCAATATGAACCCTACAACAACAAGTAGTGCTTGTGTACTTTATTTTGACATATTTTAATTTCAGGAAACTTCTGTACAAAATCAGCAAAAATTGGGTTTTAGTAGTATCCAAATAATGCATTGGATGTGGCTTATGGTTTTTACTACCAATTATCCTTATTACAACATCTCTTTGACTAGGAGATATCCTTGTGTTATCCTTCCAATAATTCATAATTAAAGATCTCAAGCCTTGAGCAATTCTTGTGTCTTTCCCTAGAAATTTACCCAAGAATGCCCATAAATCATTGCTATTTGGATCCTCCACTCTTTCACACCTTCCTTTGTCTCTCATTAAAGATGATCTAATTATTTTCAAAGACTTACTTGCCTTTATAAGGTTCACCTTGTTCCTTGTTTTACTAGTTAATAGTGTTGTTGTCATCACACGTCATGTGGCACAACTATCCTTCCTGTGTGAGGTGGAACCCACGCTCTCGTATGCACTCATCAAGTTCTTTACAATGGAATTTTCACTTGAGTCATTCAAAAATATTAGCCGAAGAGCCTTCATGGTGGGCCTAAATTTGAGTTGCCTCATGATTTCAACAAATAGTTGGCATCTTCCACCCTAACTTAGCTTTGCAAAAAACAAACTCCATATCCTCTGTGCATATCTTTGACATCTACATTTTGGAATCTTATTAGGTATCCATTTCAACTATTGGAATCAATATCAATCAAAAATGTAGGTTTTCTATGCAAAACTCTAGGAGGAGTTCTCAAATGTAATTTTTTGTCAACATTGGGAAGGTCAACAACATCGGGTATAGATCACGTACCTTCAATTAGAGGTGAAATTGATGACATACCTTAATATTGACATGTAAACGATGTTGTACCTCCAAATTGAGATGTCGTTTGTGGAGTGCATTCAAATAGAGATGTGTTTTCTGGTGTACTTTCAAAACGCAATGTTGTTGATGGTGTGTCTTCAACTAGAGATGTGCATTGAGCTTCACCTATGGTTGATGATGTGCCCCCAACTTTGATATCCATTCCTGTCCTTCCACGAACATTCCTCATTCATTCCCTTGTTTTTTCCAATTTGACATCTCTCTTAGATTGCATAGGAATTTTTGGCTGTATGGGTTGCAATTCCTTTGCTTCACAAGCTACATTTTTTAATTCTCTTCTCCTTGCATCTTTAATTGCATGTTCTTCTGGTGTTAGAGGCTTCGGTCATTTCCTCAGCATGACCTTGAATGCTAAATGTTCACAAACACACATAGAAAAAATTTAAGTAATTCATTTTATGAAAATATTGATATCGTTGATTACATTCCATTAAATATGAAACACACCAAAGCATTTTATGAAAGAAAGGCAATGAGTTGTTTGGAATTATCAAACATGTCTATGCTAGACAATATCTTTTATACATGATGTAGTTAGATGTCTATAGGGTTAGTTATTAGAGTAAGGATTTTGAGTGTGTTTGAAGAGTTGGAAAAGTATCTAGAGGCTGATGCAGTACATGTAGGGATCCACAATGAACTTGTTCAAAGATTTAGAGGAAGGCTCTTAATAGACTTACACACAACTTGATCACTTAACTTAATAAGAAACACCATTCAATACACCAAATCAATGAGAATCAATCATATTCCAAAGAAAAATAAGATGTCCAACTGAAAATGCCAACTTCTACCAAGCTTTCCCTTATAGCATAGGTAACCCGGTTCAAGGGACTTTTCACCAAGATTTTCCAAAACACTTGACAAACTCAGGGATGTTTAAGATACCCATTTTCAAGTTATAAAACATAGGTAAACCCCATCATCAACTCCTTTTGACCAACATTGACTTCCAATAGACCCACCTTAGAAAAGGCTATTCAATTGGCCTAATTTACAGAGACCGTACCTTTTAAACACTAGATATTCTCTCAAACTCCTCAAACAAAATTATTTTATGTGTCAAAACCTCCAAACAGTAGTATTTGTTTCTGGGTCCAAGACCTCTAGACCCCTAATACACCAAATCCTCATTTTCAAGCAAAATACTTGTGGTTTTAATGAAACTCCTATCTCTCGGACCTGCCAGAACCATACAAAGCACCAGACACACTTAATAGACCCTACACATGGTGAATAATACATTACATGGATAGTCCTTCCCACATTTTGTCAAAATACCACTTGAAGCCCTCATATTCACCATGAAAAGACCCTCCTACAATCCTAGAACATCATCCCAAACACCCAACCTTGACCCCATAGCATTATAAATAGGCTAGGAACGCATTTTACAAGTTAGAGAACCCATTCCACAAGTTACAGTAGGCAGAAAAAGTTGAATGGGTCGAATTATAGTAGGACCTTCTAATCTTCATTAAGTTGCATTTTAGACCTTTTACACATGACAACATTACATGAATTTTGCAAATTTTTAAGTTTGACACCTAAGGACTCCTAAATCACTCAAACACCTTTAATTCACCCTATTACATCAAAATTCAAGGATTTTCCTTCAAAAGCCTACAAATTCAAATATTGACAATTTTGTAGCAAGAATGCATTTTTTTTCGTTTTTGACCACCAAGACTTAAAACTCAACCTAATCAAGAAACTTCAACCTAGTATATTAGACCTTCCAAGAATCCATTTTCTTTTAGTACAAGGTGTAGGTTCGCCTGCACCAATTTTGTATCACTCACTTCTTAACCACTTACAAACTAGTAATCCTTCCTCATAGGACAATCACTCATATCTAATGAACCAGGTAACTTATGAAGACTATAACAGAATTTTTTGATACCTTTTTCCATGGCCTAAAACATATCTCAAAACTACTATAAACTCTTTTGGAGAAAATACCTCAAACTAGCCCTGTTCCACTCAAGCAACTAGGCCAATAAGGCCACTCTTACAAAGAGACACTCCTTTAAACACCTTCAAAGCTATTGATATCCATGGAAAGTATTTTTTTAGGTTTTCAAACCTTATATTCCACCTATTTTATGAACTAGAACATTCAATAGGGCACCGACCTTCAAACCCTCACTCTAAGCTATTTCAAACTAGGTTTCCCCTAGGGGTTTATTGAAACCCGGACATCCTCAACACACCACACCCAACCAATACTTGGAACACTTTAAAAATAGTCAGCACATGCTCTAAAAAATTTCCCCCAACCTTTAGCATAGTTATTTCCTCAAACCCTTACTTGAAACCTCGATTTTTGGTCAAGACACACAAGAAATCAACTAGGACAACAACTCACAAAATGCTTCCATCAAATCTTCAACTCTTGAATCCTTATTGAACATGGAAAACAACCTATCATCCTTCATTTCAATAAGTTCTAGAGGTATCCACCAAAGGAAAAATTCATACATGGGCACATTCTTTAGTGTTCAAAACCCCAAAATAGGGTTTCATACCCATTAGCACCAAAATGATCATAAAACTCACAAACCTCCATTAAATTCAATAAAACAAAATAAAAATGAAAGGTAATACATTCCTTTAGCATTTTCAATAGCTTTTACACCATGAACCACTTGTATGGGGTAGTATAGTGGTCTAAAACATAGATTTACCATTTAAAACTCAAAATTTTACACTAAAAACAGGGAATACTTCTTGATCTTCTTCATTTTTTCCATACTCTCACCTCTTCCTTGAGGTTATCCTCACATTTATGGACTCATAAAAACATAAATGAATTCCTATAACTAACATTCTACCTACCTAACCTTGCATGCACCTAACTCTGCAACTTTTGCATGTTTTAGCAACTTTTCTGACCACATTTAGCCAAATTGCAAGCTATGATACAACTAAACTCCCTTAGCTCCAAATACATTATAAAATGGTCTAATTGACCATACTGAACAAAAAATACTCAACATTAACTAAAATCCTAGAATTTGACCATGCTCACTAAAGATGACCTTTTTGACAAAATTGAGCTTACAAGGTGCTCCTACACCAAAGGCCTAGAACGTTGATTTTGAATAAACCCTCATTGTTTCAAGAATAGAAAGATTTAAAGAAAGGGTTTAGTGTTTAGATGCATTAGAGAGGGTTCTAGAGACTAAGATATGAACATTTTTCTCTATTGTGAATGCTACAAGGAAGTGAATGTGAATTGGTTAGTTCAGTATTGAATTGAGGTTTTTGAGATTGAAAATTGTTTGAAACTGATCTAATTATGATTGTTGAAGGTTTTGTCTCCCTGCTCTGCATCACAAATCTAGGGTATAATTTTTTTCCACCTAAATTAAAACTAGAGAATCTTGTGTTTATTATTCTCAAAACCAAATTTTTGATTGTCAACAAACTCATGAAGAATATGAATTCAAAGAAGGGTTTGTGATGCTATATCTTATAATTATTCACTATTTCTTTGGCAATGAGGTAGCTTAGAAAGACAACAAGAATTCTCAATTGCACAAAATTTCCCATTTTTTAATTTATTAGAAAGGTAAATGGTATGAATGAATGGAAACTTGTATTAACAACTATGTCAACTCACTTGAATTTATCTAAACACATGTGATGAAGGTGATTTTTTTATGGAACAAAAAAATAAATCAACACTTGCATTAACATTGATGAAAGCTATTAGGTTTTCCAAATTAGCTGAAAATAAAATGAAATAGAGTGAATTCCATTAGCCATGTTGGAAATGGACTACTATAAACAATGAAAATAGAATTCATATGTAAATTTGTGTTAAGTAAATGTCATGATTTTCATTTTTTGTGTTCTTCAAACTCATAAAAATTAAACTTTTTTTATGCAAATCCCATCTAATTCAATGTTGAATTCTATGTCCAATTGTCATGATTAATAAAATCATTAAAGAAATTTAGTTTATATTTTAAAAAACAAAAAATATACTAAATATAAACATTTCAATATTACCAAAATAAATATATTACCTTAGATAAGTAAAATGATGTAGAAACTTCAAAATGTCTTCTTCTACATTGTCTACCATGCAGATTGGTGGTAAAAAGGTGATGGATCAAGCATAGATTGGTACAATATGAAGTCAACTGCATAAAAAGGGCGTTTCTGACTTGGATACATGGCCAGACTAGATGAACAAATGCTCAGGAGAATATGGGCTGAATCATGAAGTCAACCTATTTTACCATTCAAAGGTAAAACCCACATTTAGGCATGCCAAATTTAAGCATCAAATGTATTTTAAAGGAGAGACACAAGGGAGAGAGGGAGGGAACAAAGTGGGAGGAGATAGAGGAGTGAGAGAGAGGAGTGGGAGAGAGAGAGGGGGGTGGGAGGAGACTTGAGAGAGGGAGAGGGAGAGGGGTGGGAGGGAGAAACCTAAGAGAGGGTGGGAGGGAGAGACCTAAGAGAGAGGGAGAGAGAAAAAATTGGAGAGAGATTGAGGGAGTGAGAGAGAGAGGGAGTGGGAGAGAGAGAGAGATAGGAGGGGTAGGAGGGAGAGACTTGAAAGAGAGAGAGAGGGAGAGGGGGTGGGAGGGAGGAACCTAACAGAGAGGGAGAGGGAGAGAGGGTGGGAGGGAGATACATGAGAGAGAAGGAGAGGGAGTCAAAGTGGGAGAGAGGGGGTGGGAGGGAGAGACCTAAGAGAGTAGGGTGGGAGGTAAGTGGGGCTTAATAGAGAGGGATTGTGAGAGAGGGCATTGGAGTGGCACAGATTAGTCTAGTTAGCATGGGAGGGAGTGAGACCCGAGAGAGAGACTTGAGAGGGAAATAATTTATTTAGTTATGGTGGGGGCGAATACCTAAGTGAGGGAGTGGGACCCTTAAATTGAAAAACCTATACCATTAACCCTTAATCCCTTAAACTATAAACTATAAACCCCTAAACCCTTAGCCCTCTACCCTCAAAACCCCCTCTCTCTCTCAACCCTACACCATCTACCCTCAAATCACAAATCATAAATCATAATCGCTAAACCCTAAAACCTAAACCCTAAACCCTCTACCCTCAACCCTCAACCCTCAACCCTCAACCCTCTACCCTTAAACCCTAATCCCTCAACCCCTATACCCTCTTAATCCATCAACCCTCAACCCTTAAACCCTAATCCCTCAACCCCTATACCCTCTTAATCCCTCAACCCTTAACCCTTAAACCCTAATCCCTCAACCCCCATACCCTCTTAATCCCTCAACCCTCAACCCTTAAACCCTAATCCCTCAGCCCCTATAACCTCTTAATCCATCAACCCCTATACCCTCTTGATCCCTCAACCATCAACCCTTAAACCCTAATCCATCAACTCCTATACCCTCTTAATCCCTCGACCCTCAAACCTTAAACCCTAATCCATCAAACCCTATACCCTCTTAATCCCTCAACCCTCTCAACCCTACACCATCTACCCTTCAACCATAAATAGAAATCCCTAAACCCCTAAACCCTCTACCCCATACCCTTAACCCTCTACCCTCTACCCTTAACACCCCCTCTCTCTCTCAACCCGACACCATCTACCCTTAAACTGTAAATCATAATCCCTAATCCCTAAACCCTCTACCCTTAACCCTTAATATGTAAGCCCTAAACCCTAAACCCTTAAACCCTAAACCCTCAATCGTCAACCCTCAACCCTCAACCCTCTACCCTCTACCCTTAACCAGAATAAACCCTAAACCCTTAAACCCTCTACCCTTAAATTGTAAATTGTAATTCCTAAACCCTAAACCCTCTACTTGAGAGAGAGAGAGAGAGAGGGAGAGGTGGTGGGATAGACATAATTGAGAGGGAGAGGGAGAGGGAGAGGGAGAGAGAGAGGGAGTGAGTGAGAGAGCGAGGGAGTGGAAGAGAGATAGAGGGAGTCATGTGAGAGGGAGAAGGGGTAGGAGGGGGAGATGGGGTAGGACAAAAATACTTGAGAGAGAGAAAGAAGGAGAGAGGGTGGGAGGGAGAGAGAAAAAGTGGGAGAGAGATAGAGGAAGTGAGAGAGAGAGGGAGAGAGACAAAGTGGAAGATAGATAGAGAGAGTGAGAGAGAGAGGGAGAGACATAGAGATAGAGATAGAGAGAGAAAGGGTAGGAGGGAGATACTTTAGAGAGAGAGAGGGGGGGAGGGAGATGGGGTGGGAGGGAGAAACCTAAGAGAGAGGGAGAGGGAGAGAGGGTGGGAGGGAGACAAAGTGGGAGAGAGGGGGGGGGAAGGATTGAGCGAAGAGAGGAGGAGATAGGGGAGAGATACAAGGAGTTAGAGAAAGAGACTTGAGAGATGGAGAGGGGGTGGGAGGGAGAGAGAGTACTCAGGATAGTGGGATTTGAGAGAGATGGAGGAAGTGAGAGAGAGAGGGGGTGGGGGAAGATACCTGAGAAAGAGGGGGAGAGAGAGTGGGAGGGGGTGGGAGGGAGATATCTGAGACAGAGGGAGAGAGAGAGGGAGTGAGATAGAGGGAGCGAGAGGATGTGGGAGAGAGATAGAGGGAGTGAGTGAGATAGACAAAGAGAGGATTGAAAGAGGGAGAGGGGGTAGAAGGGAGAGACTTGAGAGATAGAGAGGGAGGGAGAGGGGGTGGGAGGGAGAAACTTGAGAGAGAGGGAGAGGGAGAGGGAGAGGGAGAGAGAGAGAGATAGAGGGCATGAGAGAGATAGGTACTTTAGAGAGAGAGGGAGAGGTGGTGGGAGGGAGATACTTGAGAGAGATGGAGAGGTAAAGGGAGAGAGATAGAGGGAGTGAGATAGCGAGGGAGTGGAAGAGAGATAGAGGTTGTGACTGTGATAGGGAGAGGGGGTAGGAGGGGGAGACTTGACAAAGAGAGAGAGGGAGAGAGGGTAGGATGGAGATACTTGAGAGAGAGAGGGAGGGGGTAGGAGGGAGAGACCTAAGAGAGAGGGGGAGAGACAAAGTGGGAGAGTGAGGAGAGGGAGTGGGACAAAGAGAGGGTGTGTGTGTGAGAGAGAGAGAAAGAGAGAGAGAGGGGAGGAATAGAGATACTCGAGAGAGAGTGAGAGAGAGAGGGAGAGAGATAGAGTGAGTGAGAGAGAGGGAATGAGAGAGAGATAGAGGGAGTGAGTGATAGAACTAAGAGAGGGAGAGGGGGTAGGAGGGAGAGACTTGAGAGAGAGACAAAGAGAGAAAGATAACAACCTAAGAGAGGGAGATGGAGTAAAAGAGAAAAAATACGAAAGAGGGAGAGAAGAGAGAGAGGGAGAAAGGGGGTAGGAGTGAGAGATTTATTTAAGTACCTATGTGGGAGGGAAAGAGACCTGAGAGAGGGGATTGGACTGAGAGAGTAGTCTAGGTCACATGGGAGGGAGTGAGACCTGAGAGATAGAGACGTCAAAGGTATAAAGAGTTATTCAATTATGGTAACGAGTTAGAGAAGTTATGAAAGGTGAAACCTCAACTATCCATCTACGGTCATAAACTATGCACTCTAACCATTATGAAAGTTGTTGACCAAAGAGGGGAAATTCTGGTTCTGTGCAAAGCAGGTAATTTGGCGAGCGCCAAATTTGGTGCTCGCCAAATGATTCATCACATTTGGTGCTCGCCAAATGATTCATCACATTTGGCGCATTCCGAATATGATGTGCCATTTGGTGAGTGCCCAATTTGGCACTCGCCAAATGGCCTGCTTTGGACATGTTAATTGATAGGATTTGCCAAATTTCCTCATATTTTCGTCTTTACTCCCTGTCTCATTTGCACGTCTTTCAATGTAAGTTTCTAAAAAAACCGTGATAGCATTAACCTCTCCCTTAGCTATCTAAATATATAAATTTTTTTTCATTTTGATTTAGTCAAGGTTTTGATCCATGGCTTCTATTGTAAATGCCTCCATTTTTGGACAAAAACCAACATGTGCTAGTTTTAGGATAGATTTTTACCCGTTCATCAAAACATGAAACAAATTAAATTTTTTGAAACTAGACTCCATTATACATATGATGAGAAAAGAAAGAATCAATTTTCGATTAGTTTGCAAAAACATTAGGGGGAAGAATGCTCAAATTTCAGCTTTTTGGGATGTGTCCACTTTGAAAATTCATAAAATATTATATATTCATTAAAAAAATTATCTGAAAGAACGAGGATAAATTACATGGTGTTAGATAATTTCTCACCATTGGGATTTTTGAAATTCTAAAAAAAATTCAATCAAAAAGGGGGGAGCCCTCAGGCACTATGCTATTTTTTTTAAAAATAGGACACTTTTTCCTCCACCCTCCTTTTTGAGACCCTTAATCTTCATTAATTTTTTTAAAAAATAGTAGCTTAGAAACTAAACTTGGAGCACTTCAACTTTTGTTTTTGCCGCATCTTGAAATTTTGAGCATAACTATCTTCATTTTCTCGTGCAAATCAGATTTTTCTGATTTCAAAAAAAATGTGGCATCTTAAGAGCCAAAATTATGTCACAGATTGGTGCACTTACCCCTACCTTTTTTCTTTAAACGATGTCCTCAAAATGCTACCACATTTCCCTTTAGTCACCTCAGTCACCTTTTGTTTGGCTACCATCACTCATAGCTGATATGTTCACTAAATCTCTACTTGCATCTATGATGGTTCAAGGTGGCATGGTGGGTAGTAGACATAACAATCTATCACTCATCACAGATGTGATTCTCCTTTCAAGAATCTTATCAACAATTTGAACATCCACACAATAAGATCTTGACCACTATATCAAGGTTCTATTTTAATTTTATTTATTTCCCATTGCATATCATTGACTCATATCTCAACATCCGGATCGCATCAGCAATGGGAGAGAAGTGGTGATGGGAGAAGATTCATCCATGTACACATGTTTCCAAATCAAAGGCATGGGAAACATCACCCATAGTAAAACTTAAAATCAGCGATGGAACATTAGGATAGAAGACCTCATCTCTCATTGCTACTTTGGAGCTCAAAGGGTTATCACGTATCACTAATTCAAAACTCAAAAACTCATAGATAATTAGCGACAGTGGAAAATCCATTGATAGTGAAGAAAACACTCACATTGTGCATCGCTAATGTAGAACTCAAGATCAATAACCTATTCATGATGCACGATACAAAGGAACACAATTCATTTTGCATCGCTAATATATGTCAAGCATTCACAAAACTATCCACGATGCATGATAAGCAAAGTGATGAAAGTGAACTTAAGAGAAATAATTTTGCACATGCTCACAAGTTGTTTTAAAGGGAGGATAACCTAGGACAATGTAAGATAAGGACATAAAAGAAATTAAACCATTTTATGCAAAGGATGTAAAGGCCAAACAAGGCTAAACATCAACCTTATAAAGCAAAGGAATTTCTCAGACCTAGGCACATGAAAAGATTCAACAATATGTGACGGGGAACACTAACCATAAGGGGCTAGTCATTTCATGGACTTTAATGACTCAAGTTATTTCTTTAAAACATCTAGGAACAAACCACAGTAGATCAACAATGGAATAGACCAAAAGACCAAGGGTTTAGAAAAAGGAGAAAATATTCTAAGTAAAACAAATCCCCACATAAAACCAAAAACCCTAACCTTTGACAAACCAAGAGGATACCAAATACAAAGAATTTTCAGACCAATGGAACAAGAAAATTTGAGGGCTCCACTAGTGGCTCTGACTAGGGACGCATGCCTCTCACAAGCATGGCAATATTCCAGAATCTCAAGGTTGAAGTAAACCAAGCACAAGAACAATAAAAACCATGGACTTGCATGAACAAGGCAAGAGAACTAGACCAAATCAAACCAAAATATATTGAACATTTACAAGACTGTACAACATGCATGGAAAAAAACATATTTCAAGAGAAATATGGCTTCAAGAACTATCTGGATGTACTAGTAGCTCAAGTATTTCACTTGTTAAGTCTTGTAGGAAATATGAATCCTCACCATGAGTGTTGCTAATCAGATAAAGGCCAAGACACAATGCCTCAAGCTTTCCATGTTTTCCCTTATCCTCATATCTTGCATTCCAAATCAACACCATGTTTCCTACTTGAAATTTTCTTGAGGATGATTTCATGTCATGCAAGTTCTTGACTTGCAATTGCAACTTGATATTTATTTTTTGGGCATCTCTCCTTGTTTCATCTACTTCCATTAATGCATCAATCTGATCATACTCTTGGACAAACTTCTACATCTTCATGAGGTTGTTTTGTGGTAATGTAGCTGCAATTCCATATACTAAATCAAAAGGTGCATAAAAAGTGGCCTTCTTGAGAGTCACTATATCTACCCATAGAGCCAACTTTAACTTGAATCCCAAGCTCTCTTGTTCTTCTCAAGAATATTTTTGATAATCTTCATCAAGCTTTTTTTCTTGATTCTACTTGGGCATTACCTTGAGGAACATGGTATGGTAAAGACTAAGATATCTAAATTCCATTTTTTTAACATAAATCTGTGAATTACTCAGACTTGAAGCACATTGTGTTGTTTGAAACAATTTTTTTGGGTACTCTAAACCTGGTAAGTATATTATCCATCAAGAAATCTATGACTACTTTGCATGTTGCTCTTTTTTTTGGAATGGCCTCCACCCACTTTGTAAATTAGTCTGTTTCTATAAGAATCCATGAATGGCCTCCACTAGATTTATCAAATTTATCTCCAATGAAGTCAATACCCCATTGTTGAAATGGCTCCTAAAAAGTAACTGGTCTAAGGGGAAGATTACCTAAGAATTTTAGTTTCCTAGAAAACCTTCGGCATGCATCACATGCTCTTACCAATTTATGTGTGTCTTTAAAAATTGTAGGCCACCAGAATCGAACTCTTAAGAGTTTATGAGCTATGGTTTTGGACATGTAATACTCACCACATACTCCATTGTGCATCTCCTTCAATAATTCAGAAGCCTTGGTCTTGTCAACACACTTTAATATTACACCTTCTAGGTTTCTCCACCATAATTCACCTTTTATGATCACATACTTAATGGCATGCAACTTGAGGGTTCTTTTCTTATTTTAAGATTAATCCCTCGGGGCACTACATTTTCTGCAAGTAGTAAATAACATCTTTGTACCAATCACAACCTTCCATGTTACAAATGTATGATCTATCAAAATCATCTTCAAGATTTATCCGATTAGCATGTAGGTTTACTTCAGCCATTAACTTAGCCAATCCCTAACCTCTCATTAATTTAGTGATCTGTATGTTAATATTAAATTCTTGAATTCTTTTTATCCACTTGCATCTTCTACCCATGAATTCATGTTGGGTAAAGATGTCCTTTACAACTACAGTTCAAACATAAGCAATAATTGTGGCTCCTACTAGATAAGTCCTTAAGTTCTTCACAACTTTAACAAGTGCATATGCTTTCTTTTCCATTAAATAATATTTTAACTCTGTAGCTTGAAGTGATTTGCTAAAAAAAGCAATAGGTTGTTCAAAACCTTCTTCATTCTTTTGTAGTAGAACAACAACAATAGTATGAAACAATGCAAATGAAAATATTTGTAGTGGCTTGGAAAGGTCAAGAGTCCTTAAAATTCGGGCCTCCTTGATTGCCTATTTTATTGCTTCAAAAGCCTTGCTTGGCTCCTCAGTCCACTCCACTTTTTCTCCCTTCTTTAACATCTTAGAGATATGTCTCGTGATCTCTGCAAAATTTGTTACAAATATCCTCAAGAAGTTAATTTGACCAAAGAATGACTAAATACCTTTTTAAATTCTTTGGTTGGGGAATCTTTTCAATGGAAGCTACCCTATCAGGGTCGATTCTCACTCCCTCCTTGGACATAATGTGCCCCAAATTTTTTCCTTTACTAACTCCAAAGGCACACTTTTTTGGGTTGAGTGAGATTCCATATTCTAATGCACTGATCAATATCTTCTCCAAGTGCATGCAATGGTATTATTATTTCTTGGAGTAAGCTATCAAATCATCTTAGTAAATTTCCAAGAATAAGTTAATGAAATCAGAAAAGGCTACATCCATAGCCCTTTGGAAAGTAGCACCCGCGTTGTTCAAACAAAATGGCATTCTGACATACACATAGGTGCCCCATGGATTTGTAAAGGTAGTCTTGTACTACTCATAATCCTTTAATTTTACTTGGTTATATCCAAAAAAACCATCCATCATAGACAATAACTCACAACCAGTTACCTTTTGCAACATGGCTTCCATGTTTGATAGTGGATAGTTATCTTTTAATGATGATACATTGAAATTTCTAAAATCCACACATAATCTTATATCACCATTTTTCTTTCTGACTAGCACTAAATTAGACACCCATGAGGAATGCCTAATAAGATTTATAATGCCAACATCTCTTAGTTTGACCAATTCATCTTGCATTTTAGGAGCTAAGGTTGGATTGATGGGTCTTTGCTTTTACCTAAAAGGCTTGGCATCTTCTTTTAGGGGAATCTCATGTTGGAACAACTCCTCTTTGTGTAGTTTCAGGTCATCATATGACCAAGCAAAGATGTGTCTATATTTTCTCAACAAGGCAATTGGCATTGCCTTGATCTTGGGTTTCATCTTTCTTCCCACTTAGACCTTTTTAGGGGAATTTTCAGTCCCCAAGTTTAATTCTTCTAAATCCTCTAGATGGCTAGCAATTGTTTTGTCTTTTCTTTTGTCGGACTTCTCAAAGACTCTCTCTAATGCCACAAGGACCTTGGAATCTTATTTTTCTTTAGCTGAATCACTTCAATTCCAAAGATTGTATCATTCCCATCTATTTTTTTGACTAAAGATCCAAATTCAATCTCCTGACTCTCATATTCATCAACACACTTTAAAAACCTCAAAATGTCTTCATCATCATTGAAGATTTTCCAATAATATACATTATAGGGATTGAGGGCCTTGCTTGTACCTCAACCTTGGAGATACCTACAAAATTTATATCATCAAGTCTAAGTGCAATGTTTTCAAGTATATCTACCACTCTCTTTTGACCTCTCTCCATCTAGTCAATTCCGAACGCATCAAATTGCTCAATGGAATCCAAGACAACACTTCTATATTATTTTAATCTATTATTCTTACATGCATATCTGGATCTCACTTGGGATATTAATAACTTAGAATCACCTATCACCATTAGCTTCTTTATCCCATGCTTCTCTGCTAGCTTCAATCCTAGTAGCAATGCCTCATACTCTACCACATTGTTTGTGAAAACAAAAGACAAAGTGAATGAAAACTTATATGTGTTGCCACTAGGTGAAACATCTCCCATCACGTATCGCTAATTCAATCTCAACATCTGGATCACATTAGTGATGGGAGAGAAGTGGTAATGGGAGAAGATTCAACCATGTACACATATTTCCAAATGAAAGGTACAAGAAGCATCATCCATAGTAAGCAAGTCAATGATGGAACATTAAGACAAAATATCGCATCACTCATTGCTACTTTTGAGAGGCTCTCAAATTTTACAACCAATCTACGATGAGTGATAGAAGAAAATACAAAGAGCTCAAAGGGTTATCGTGCATCGCCAATTCACAACTCAATACTCATAGTCAATTAGTGATAGTGGAAAAGCCAACAGTATTGAAGAAAACACACATCGTGCATCACTAATGTAGAACTCAATATCAATAACCTATCCATGATGCATGATACAATGGAATAATATTCATCACGCATCACTAATATATGTCAAGCATTCACAAAACTATATGCAATGTGTGATAAGCAAAGTGATGGAAGGGAACTAAAGTGAAATAATTTTGCACATGCTCAAAAGTTGTTTTAAAGGGGGAGAACCCTAGGACAACGTAAGATAAGGCCATAAAAGGAATTAAACCATTTTATGCAAAGGATGTAAAGGCCAAACAAGGTTGAACATCAACCTTATTAAACAAAGGAATTTATCAAACCTAGGGACATGAAAATATTCAACAACGTGTGATGGGTAACCTTAACCACAAGTGGCTAGTCATTTCATGGACTTCAATGACTCAAGTTGTTTCTAACATGACCAGGAATGAACCGTAGTAGGTCAACAATGGAATAGACCAGAAGACCAAGGGTTTATACAAAGGAGAAAATCTTCTAAGTAAAACAACTCCCTACATAAAACCCAAAACCCTAACCTTTGACAAACCAAGAGGGTACCAAATACAAAGCATTTTCAAACCAGTGGAACAAGAAAATTTGAGGGTTCAACCACTTTGATTGGTTGCATTATGTTGTCTTTATTAACTTACATCGTTGATTTCAAACTCTAGTGTTGCTTTGATAAGAATTTTTTGGTGATGTTTAACCTCTTGCGTGGTTGAGATGTTGTAGAAGTGTTCCAAGTGCTTGTGAGAAAATTTTAATAAAAGAGGAAACATCATGGTGAAGTGTGTTCAATATAATAGAGTGAAATTCAATGTTTTTCTCTGCATTTCATCATGGTTGAAGATCTATCTATGTGGTTTGGGTAAGTTGATCAGAAGTGTTTAGATGTGTTATATCCAAAATTTTGTGTCCTAGTAGATTGTATTGTAGAGAAATTTGTGTTCACCAATGTGTGAACTACAAAAGTAGTGTTGTCTAGGAGAAATGTTTTTTATCTACATTTCTCTATAGGTTGGTTTCTAGTCTCATGGATTTGAGCATGTGCTTATATTTCTCATATCTATCTTTAGTCTAAGTTATTTGTGGTTTGGTATTCTATAAGGGTGGATTTAGATGTTGCAGTATGTGGAAGGTTAACTAGTTGTGTAAGATGAATATTTTCTTTTGGTGTATAATGTTGTGACAGAGTTGTTGGATTATAAAATTTTTATAGAATATTCTAGATTACGTTAAAGTGTTGTGACTGGTCTGAAATTCATCTTTGATCAAATGAATTGCGTACTTATTGTTCTATGGTGTTGACACAAGTTCGACTGACCTTGGGTGTTTACACTAATTGAAGATATGCTTCAATGTTTTTGGAAGTATGGTGTGGTGTGTATGAGTGGATTTGGGTCCAAGTTAAGGTGTGTTGTTGTCCTCCTTCATTCGTTTCCACTACGGGAATGTTGTGGTGACCTAATTTCAATTTGCACGATTGAGGTGCATAGTTCACTATGTGAATTATTTTCAACGTTGAAGATCTAGTATTTATGAGTGTTGAGTTGATGGAGGATATGTGTATGGTGTGTGTTAAGATGTGAAATGTTGAATGAGCTTTAATGCTTAAGACTACTAGAACTAGTGAGCAGAACGTGTCGACATTCTACATAGAGTGTGTGAATTTTTTGGTGAAGCAGTGGTGGATCATTCTATTGCTCTGATATGGATTTCTCATTGTAACAATCTTCTTTCTTATTCTTTCTATTTTGGAAGTGATCCATTGGTAGTGAGCCCTTCTTTTCTTTTGGATAGTGAACCCTCTGGCAATGAGCCTATTGCATTTGGTGTTGCAATTCTTTATATTGTGAGCTAATCCTCACTATGGTTTTTTCTTCTAGGTTTTCCTACGTAAATATGGTGTTATCATGTGTTTGGATGTGTTTGCATTATTATTTCTCATGTATATATTCTGCTAATGCATGATAAGGGCTTAATGGTTGAAGGACTAATGCACATCTGAATATTAATGAGGGTTTTGATGTTTTAATGTATAAATAATTCATCCCCCCTCTAAGTTATCATATGCATTCAATATTTTCCAAAGTCCCTTGATTGTAGTAGGTGTATATTTTTTTCACATGTAATAGTTGTGTGGAGTCAAGAGTTCAATAGTCCTATATTTAAGTGCATGATTAACTACAACAAAAAAGAGTGCACAAATATCATGGGCACTTAAATTGTTCCTTATACCCCTAAAATATATTAGAAATATAATTTCAACACCCAACACTTTATGATGTAACCTAAGTGATATTTATTCAATTGAAAAGCTTAATCAATCATTTATAAAACATGGTTACTTTTATAACTTTTAAAAAAATCTTATGAAATAGAAAAATTGAGGTTACAATTAGATTCCTTATGATTTATGATCAATTTTAAAAATAAATTACCAATAATCAAATATATATGAAAAATTTATTGTAATCACATAAAAAAATATAAATTTACCTTCAAGTTAAAAATTAGGCAACTAGTTGTAAATGAGGAGATTTTCTACTCTCAAGATGATGTGGTCTTCTAGAGAGAACAACCCTCAATTACCTCAAAATACATTTCTCAAGTGACAAGATAAATGATGGAGAATTTTTACACAACTTAACCAAATTCACACTAGGTTTTAAATAATGAGAATATTAATATCACTTAAATACATGAGTAAATAAAAAAGTTACATTCTATGATATTAAAAAAAAAGTACAAAAACCACAAATTATACTTCAAGCTAATTAGCTCTTAGTTATGAATGATAGTGTGCCGCATGGACATATTTGCATTAAGATATCATCTCTAATGAAATAGACACTAAAATTGAAAAGTCCAAAATATCCAACTCACTGAATCTGTTCATGTACACGGATGATCCCATAATAGTAGTTTACAATTTTTGGCCAAACTGGACACTGAAATTATTATTTTTAACTAAATCTTCACATTCGGGCACCTATAGCGGCTAAACCATGAGAAATTTGGAGATTATGAAAACTAGAGTCTCGTCACATTTTGTCTGTAGATTCTAAAAATATTTTTTTCAAAATTTTTGGAATCAGATTGCACTTCTTTTTCCATCTCCCACGAAAACTAGTTTTTTCAGAAAACAACAATTTTAAAAAGTGACGCACATTGTATAACGCATAAATTTTTTTCCATGAAGGATAAAATTATAATTCTTTTGAATTTAGATTTGTATCTCCAATATTTAGTCCTTCCACTTGGTTAGATAGTTTTTTATTGAATATTTTTTCTTTAATCAAGTTTCGAAGTGAAACCAATTACAATTCAGACATAGCGCAACCGTATAACGCGTAACTTTTTTTGTATATATCAAAATTCATTTTTTTTTGTTTGGATCAAGGTATTAAATATTTGGTGCACTCATATTTTTTGATTTTTTTTTTTTATAATCTGCTATTTTTCCACATGTGTTGAACAAAGACCTTCATTTTCGATGAAAAACCTATGTTTAATAAAATTAAAAAAACAAATATATAATAAAACAAAAACATATTAAATTTATATTTGTTGGATAGTTCATTTTGAGGATTACCATAATAATTTCAAATAAATTTTAAATGAATTCATTTGATCCCCCAAAAGGTAAATCAAAAGTGATTTTTAATCAGCATTTTGATAGGTGTAAAGGAGACTCATTTATAGGTATGGTTTAAAACTAGCGAGGTTCTATCCAAGGGTTTTTGATCTAAAGTGGTTTGATCAAACCCTCTTCAATTGGAATACTTAAAATGGAACTTTTTAAAACTTAAATCATTATATTTTCTAAAAATATGTGATTTCAGCAAAAATCAGTTCCTCTAAGAAATTGTAAACCACTATTGTGGTAGCACCCACTGTACACAAACATAACATGAAAAATGTTAGGTGTTGTTTAGGGGGTTGCCTCAGTCAAATGCCCATTTTGGTGTTCCCACCTCCACAAATAGACAATTCGGATCGAGATAGATAAAATGCATAAAGCAAACACATGCGATAGAGACAAAACTCGCAAAGGAGGAGAACCCCTATCAGAAATATAATTAGATAAATAAAGACAAGATTATGTAGACAAGATTGTGTAAGAAAAAATTGCAAGAGAGTGTTATCAACAACTTGTGGCTCCCCTCTTGAATTGATAGACACGTGATAAACTTGTGACCATAAGGAATCTTGAGTATTATGTGAGAGATAATTTATGCATAGCTTTGTTGTGAGAGTGAGAGAGAAAGAGAAAGAGAGAGCCTTACATTTGTTTTTTGAGTCTCCCCTCAAAATGAGAGTGAAAAGGAAGTTTTATTAAGCTACATGGGTGGGAAGAGATTTGACACACACGTTCTTATTGCTATGACATGTGTCATGGGAAAAGGATACATAATATTCACATTTGAATCTCAGAAAGTATAGGGATGCTGGCACATCATGCAAATGTCTATGTGTCACACTAGTTTCCAACCAAAATTGCTTAAGAATCAGACACTTAGGTTGCTAGGCTTCATCATTGTCACCGATCAAGTTGGAATAGTGGAATTCCAACTTATAAGTTTTTTCATAAATGAGGTAGGCCTAAATGTGCAGTGTTAAACTGCCACAAGGTGCAATTTGCGACATATACTAGTGTAAAAATCATAAAAATCACATATACCACTAAAAAGTTCTTAGAAAGAGCTTTTGATTGCCTATAATGTGTAAAAAAGAAATCATTAGGAAAAAAATTATGCTCTTTCAAAAAAACATCATATAAAAATGCCACTAAGGTTATGCAAAAGTGATGCCATCTATTAAGTGGCAACAATAACCCCCTTTTTTGTTCCCAATCGAGGACCTTTGGATGCACCCATATTAGAGGGCTGATTTGATCCTCATTTTTAATATCTTTATATGCGAGTGGACCCCATGTCCACAACTTCTTACAAAGAAAAAAAATAGTACAATGCATATGAATGAAATTTTAAATTTGTGTACCTATCACCCCCTCCTCTCTAAACCACCATTCCCTCTCTCCTAGTTTCCCTTTGTCCCTCTCACTCCCTCCTCTCTAAATCACCATTCTCTCTCTATCCCACTTTCCCTCATTCCCTCTCTATGTCTCACTTATCCCTTTCTACCTCTCCCTCCCTCCAACCTCCCTCTCCCTCTTTATCTCTATTTCCCATTCTATCCTTACCTCTCTACTCTCTATCTCACCACTCTCTCCATCTCACTCTCCCTCCTTCCCTCTCTCCCTCCTATCCATCCCTCTCTCATTTCTTCTCTACCTACCTCTCACTCCACTACCTACCACTCTCTCCCTCACCCATCTTTCTCTCTTACTCTCTCCTTCCCTCTCTACTCTATATCTCTCCCCCTTCCCTCTCTAATCTATTTCTCTCTCTCCCCTTCCTTTGTCCCCTCATTTTATCTCCTCTCACTCTCTCTCCCTCTCACACACACTCATCTCTATCTCCTCCTTTCCCCTCCCACCATCCCTCCACTTCTCTCTATCTATCATCTCTCTACATCTCCTTCCCTCTATATTTATCTTTATCTCCCCTCTCCCTCTCTTTACCCACTTCTCCCTCCATCACTCTATATCTCAACCGTCTCTCTCTCTCTCTCTCTCTCTCTCTCTCTCTTGCACACACACACACCTCTATCTCCTCCCTACTTGTCCCTCCCTCCCCTCTCTAATTATCTCTATCTCTCCTCTCTCTACATCTCCTACCCTCTCTACCTATATTTATCTCCCCTATCCCTTTTTTTACCTACCTCTCCCTTCATCACTCTGTATCTCACCTATGTTCCCCTACCTACCTAGGGTTGAGGTATTAAGGGTCAAGGGTTGATAATTGAGGGTTGAGGGTTTAATTTATAGGGTAGAGGGTAGAGGGTTTAAGGGTTGAGGGTTGAGGGTAGAGGGTAGAGGGTAGAGGGTAGAGGGTTTAAGGGTCAAGGGATTAAGGGTTGAGGATTGAGGGATTAGGGTATAGAGTTTACTTGGGTTTAAGGGTTGATGGTAGAGGGTATTGGGTTTAGGGTAGAGGGTATCGGGGTGAGGGTTGAGTGTTTAAGGGTTTAAGGGTTGAGGGTATAGGGTTGAGGGATTAGGGTAGAGAGGGAGGGAAGGATGGAGGGAGACATGGAGGGAGAAGTGAGATAGAGAGAAGGAGAGAAGAGGAGAGAGGGATAGAGATATATGAGGGTTGAGGATCTAATGTATAGGATAGAGGGTTGAGAATTGAGGGTATAGGATTGATGGTTTAGGGTATTGGGTTGAGGGTATAGGGTAGAGGGTAGATGGTAGAGGGTTGAGGGTAGAGGGTAGAAGGTTTAAGGGTTTAGGGTTGAGGGTAGAGGGTTTAGGGTATAGGTTTAAGGGTATATGGTTGAAGGATTAGCGTTGAGGGTCTAATGTATAAGGTAGAGGGTATAAGGGTTCAAGGTTTAGGGTTTAAGGGTTCAGGATTAAGGGATTAAGGGTTGAGGGTTGAAGATTGAGGGTTAAGGGTTTAATGGTTTAGGGTTTAAGGGTTGAGGGTCAAGAGTTTAAGGATGAGGGTAGATAGTTGAGGGTATAGGGTTGATGGATTAGGGTTCAAGGTCCAACATATAGGGTACTAGGTATAGGGGTTGAGGTTTTAGGGTTAAGGGTTTAGGATTGAAGGTAGAGAGTTGAGGGATGAGGGTTTAAGGGTTAAGGGTTGAGGGATTAGGTTTGAGGGTATTGGGTTGAGGGTATTGGGTTGAGGATATTGGGTAGAGGGTAGAGGGTAGAGGGTAGAGGGTTTAGAGGTTTAGGATTTAGGGGTTGAGGGTTGAGAGTTTAGGGTATAGGGTTGAGTGTTCAAGGTTTTAAGGGTTGAGGGTATAGGGTTAAGGGATTAGGGAAAAGAAGGTGGGATGGAGGGAGGGAGACATGGAGGGAGAGTCTTGAGAGAGAGAGAGGGATGAAGTAGGAGAGAGATAGAGGTTAGATAGTTCAGGGTAGAGGGTTTAGGGGAGAGAGATAGAGGGAGTGAGTGAGTGAGTGGGTGAGAGAGAAAGACTTGAGAGAGGGAGGGAGGGGGAGAGA